>PRKT01000141.1:495637-577676 GCA_003671525.1 Saccostrea glomerata
AAAAAAAAAAAAAAAAAACTAAAAAGTTCAGCAAAAGAGGCAAAATAAGATTTTTATGGAAATGAAGATCCAAAATTAATACATGCTAATATGTATTACATGTACAAGTATACACAAATGTAAATATGAGATAAAGATGCTACAGATTTAGTCGATATACAATATGATTTTAAACCAATTATTGTAGCAATATACTTAATATTAATTACATGTATATTAATGTTTACTTATTTGCAAATCCCTTCTGACCAAGAAGCAGGCCTAAAATAAAATATTGATTGTTTGCAGTTGCCTACCGACCCACTGAAAATGCACCCAACCCAAACTTTTTTTTAACCATTTTGTAATATTATTTTTTTCCCCAATTTTTCAGGATATTGAAACTGTTTCATTTTCAATTTTTGTCTTTTTCAATCAGCAGTTTATATCAAGAGTGGAGCTTATTCATGTATAGAAGGCCTATGAAAAAATATATTTTATGTTATCAAACAAAAATCTGCAAACAATTTTTTGCCTACCTACCTACTCAGTCTAAAAATTATAGGTCAGCAACTGCAAACAAGAATTTTCTAAGCTTGGCCGCATGGTTTTAATTCAATTATTCAAAAGTACAATTGTCATTTCAAACCTCAACTCACCCACTATAGCATTACAGAGACCACAGATTATTTCAAAATATAATTCAAGAGTTAATTTAGAAATTCTACCATAATTAATATAAAGCTAATTAAGCAGTAGCTCATCCAAATAAAACACAAACAAAAACTCACTGTTGGCCATAGGCATGTATGTACCTATAAAATTAGTGGGAACTTTTAAAACTGAAGTCGTCAATAGCTGTTTATCATAATTACAAGTACACTTTACACATACACCATATACATTTTTTATTCTCACTGGTGACAATGAGTTTAAAAAATCTAAATGTACTAGTCTAGGAATAATTATATTTTTAAGCACCTTTCACAATGCTTCTAAAAATGTCCACTAATTTATGTACATTTTGCAATGTATGATAAGATTTTTGGGACACTATAAATTTATGATTGCATTATCAGTTGAAGAGTTGGAGAGGGCAACTGCACTATATTTGTATACACTTATTCTTGTACAAATCCTTTTTTTTTTTGAATTGGTAGATGAATCATTTTAAATGCAATGAGTAAATTAACCAACTAAGTAATCAGTGTTTACCAGATGTATTTGTAAGCATGATACATGAATATATGTGGCTTATTACTAAACCTCTTACAATAACTATACTGCGATTCTTGTTTTAACATACCATGCAGTTACATGTACATGTACATGTATCTTTTTTTTCTTTTGCTTGAATGTGTTTTTATTTTTATATTACACATTTATTCAACTGATTGCTTCAAAGGGTATTTAATTCATGTATACTTTTCTACTTCCCTTTCCCCTTCTAAAAATACTCTCATGTCTTACATATTGGTTCCTAGGGTCGTGATTCTGTTCCCCATGATGTCCAGGGACCCGTCACCCTGAGATGGCTGATAGCTCCCCCCTGGAGGGAAGGAAGAGGTTTTAACTTCAGCACCACTGGCATCGAATAACCTGGGGAGAGAAAAAGGAAAACATGCAGGTATTAAAGAACTTTTCACCAGGGATCTATGAAAAAAAAATTGTCGGGTGAACATGTAAAGGTCAGGTGCCATATGGAAGCACAAGTTTGCAAAAACTGAGAAAATGTAGCGAGAAGTCTGTAAGCCAATCCTTACTAGTAATACCTCTGCTCTGATATGAACTTGGTACCGACAGACATACAGATAAAGGAGACACTGACAACGAATTCATACAAGAATGTTTCCTACCATATGACATACACTTAACAAAGTTCCTGCTAAAATTTCAAGCATCTGCAATGAGTTGTTGCCAAGAAATCTGCAATGGAAACTTGGAACAGACACACTCAGGTTTTAATAGGATGTCGACATCTCATCGATTCATACAAAAGCAAATCCCATCATATGGCATATTACATGCCATAACAATCTGTATGATAACATTTTAAGCATGTACCAGGAGTAATTGCTGAGGGAACTGTGACATTTTGCTAATACATACAGATAGACAGGCAGACACACACAGAGAGGGATAGAAAGTCAAACAAACACACAAGGTTAAAACAATGTACCCCCTCACCTTTGGAGTGGGGATATAATTATAAACAGAAATTTCAATGTTAAAAAAAATGTACATGTATATAGAATTTATTTGAATTTATCAAATGTTAGTCAGGGTTTTAATTATTCTCACTCATGCTTCATACTAAAGAAAAACCCGGACCCATTGGGGAAAAAAACCCATATCCATGTAGAACAAAAATTTGATTTATCCTCTCAGATTTTTTTCCTGGAGGAAATGAAAATATATAGACATAATAAAGAAATATTTTCCCATGTCTATTTGGGATTTCTCCTGATCAATGTTTACCTTTTTTTTAAAAAAAAATAACACACTATTCTATATCAAATCATTCAATGTTGCAATGTGGCCAATATCAAAATGTACTGATACTGATAAGATTGCACATTTCTTTCCTTTGTATCTGAATTCATTATGAATATTTTCATTTTATCCAGCATGCAATCTGTATTGATTAATATTTGCAAAAAAAATCTTCAGACAGAAAATGCATATCAATATATATGGAGAAAAAAAAACACCCAAGGCACTGCATTATAATCATTGTTCTCTCACAATACATTAACATACTAGTACTGAATCAATATTAAATTAAGGTGTTCTCCACATCACTGTAATATAACACAAGAAATTCAATCAATCCGGGTTTTTTGAGCTCTTTAAGCCTTTTAATGGTGTACTTAATGTAGCATGACGTGTCTAAAGATGAAACACTTTCAAGGAAATCTCTCGCGGCTTCAAAGTTAAGAGGAACGTCAAGAGACCAGTATTATCAATAACAAACAGGTTAATTTCAGAGGCGAGCCACTACGCAAATATTGATTGATGATTAGGAAAGAATGTGACATAAAGGCAAATATTGCCATTATCATAGTGAATAATATCTCAGACCAGATTACATATTATTCCATGTATTGCATTATAAAATTAATATATTAATAGAAATCCATTATGAGAATGGATTAATTGTCTGCATGCAGACTTAACTAACAATAAATCATATTTAGCAAATCTAAATGTTTGACAAGAGATTTCATTTCCATTAATATTTCTCTTGGGAAACATTGTGTAATGGAATCAAATGCAGTATGAAGCAGTTGCTGAAGAATTTGTCTATTTTAGCACCTTTAAATTGATATTCATGATTTCTCTTACTTTATGGTTCCTGGAATCTCGGCTCCATAAGGCACAGCACCACCTGCTGGTAAAACAAAGCGACCATTGCTATTTTGAACTTTGTCCTTGAGGAATATTGAAACCTGAAAGAAGGAAAGAAATAATTTTGTACATGTACTTTTAAATAAATATTTCAACAACAACAAAAATCATTTTAAAAAGTTGTTTTGAATTATTGATTTCTAAAATGAAAATTGGTCATAAACTGCAAAAAATTGATTTTTCAAAATAAACATCAAATTAGAGAGAGAGAAGACAGAGAGAGATGTCTTGGGTCACAAAGCTCACGAGTAATTACAGCCTTGCCATCCTTCAATAGCTGACCCCCCCCCTCACACCCACACCCCCAAATATTTCTATGGAAAACTTCTGAATGTTCCTTGGGCCCCCACCCTATTCTAATGGATAATGGTTTGAAAAAAAACACATCCTTCATACAAAAAATGTGTGGCCCTTGATTTGATTAAATTTGCCTGATTTTCACATAAGGGTGTTTTATGGCTAGTTTGATTGAAATTGGCCTAGTGCTTCATAAAAAAAAGTTGAAAATAAGAAGTACACAAACAGACAGACAGACAGACAGATAGAATCTGATCAGAAAAGCTAACATAGCAGCTTTCAGCTCAGATGAGGTGAAAATGAAATGAATGAGAACTTAAAAAACAATAAAAATTCTGTTAAAACTTCAAATAGCTTAAATTGACACTAAATTCATTCAGATTGTTTTTCAGGTTTCAAAATAAAAATGTCTTATGAAACCTATAACATTATTTTGTATAAAACCAATAACATCAACATTTTCTTCAACTTTTACCTCAGCAGACCCAAGTATCAAAATAATGCCACTCATCTATAATCAATGAATTGATTTTAAATTGCATCAAAGGAAACTATGTATTATAGCTCACTGGTTTGATCAATTAATGCAGGATGAAAGGATTTAATCAAGTCCCATCTCAGCCATTAAATAAAGTATCTAGATAATTCATTATACACAAATTAAAAGCTCAATATAACTTCCACATTGGTAAATTTTCAACAGATTTATCCTGCAAGTGAATCTTCCTTCTTGTAAATTTTGTTAAAAAACAAAATTAATACATTCCTCTGAGGGTGTAGACTCCTATTTCATAAAGGATGGAATATTACTTACCCTGATATGCATATCTTGGAAAAAATTTAGTAGTGTCTGTCTTATAAGCTGAAATTCTCCCATAGAGAGGGATCCAAAAGTCTGAAAAGAAAAATATGATTGTGTATCAGTGATTAGGAAGGGCTTGCGCCATGCACCATAGTCGCATTGAAGTGAAAATGGCGCATTAAATTGATCAAGGTGCGCATTCAATTTTTAGCGATGTTATTTGGAAATATTTTGCGTACAACTTTCTTTCTTGTTTTACTTTGGTTTGAAATGCAGTCAATTTAAAACAAACAAATCTCATTGGTTGAAACCTCTCAAAAAGTACTTCCGGTTAAACGAAGCGATACTTCCTTTATTTGTATGGTAGGGCTGTTCCCTTTCAAAAACTGTCGTAATTTTAACACAAAATACGGGTCAGTTATCTTCTAAGCAAGTTTCTTTAAATTTGCTGCATTTCATGTGTTAAAAATTGGATTCGGTTAATTAAAAACATGTTTCCTCGCGTATTTCATATTTGTTTGTCACTTCATTATTTTTTTAAAATGGCGTTAAGATTATATTGATGGCCCATTTATTTTCGAAATGGCCCATCAAAAATTTTGACAGTTGCGCCATAGTCCCATTGACCATTTTGGCCTTCCCAATCACTGGTGTATACTAGCTAACAATGCTTTACATCTATGAGCAGTCTGTAGGGTTCTTTATAATATCTGAGTTTTACAGTATTTATGTTTTCTTTATAAGGTGGGTTCTTTATAACTGAGTTTTACAGTATTTATGTTTTCTTTATAAGGTGGGTTCTTTATTACTGAGTTTTACAGTATTTATGTTTTCTTTATAAGGTGGGTTCTTTATTACTGAGTTTTACAGTATTTATGTTTTCTTTATAAGATTGGTTCTTTATTACTGAGTTTTATAGTATTTATGTTTTCTTTATAAGGTGGGTTCTTTATTACTGAGTTTTACAGTATTTATGTTTTCTTTATAAGGTGGGTTCTTTATTACTGAGTTTTAGTGTATTTATGTTTTCTCTCTTCGAGCAACCTGTACGCTTTTTAATCTTTATAACTGAGTTTTACTGTATTTATGCTTTCTTTCTATTAGAAGCCTGTATGGTTCTGTGAAACTGAGTTATGCTGTATTAATTTATGTTTTGCCTCTATGAGTAGCCTCTAGGATTCTTTAAAGCTGAGTTTTACTGTATGTAAGTTTTCTTTATAAGATGGGTTCTTTATAACTGAGTTTTACTATATGTTTGATTTACCTCTGTGGGTAGTCTGTAGGATTCTGTATAACCGAGTTTTACTGTATTTATATGCTTTACCTTTATGAGTAGACTGTATCGTTCTGTATAACTTAGTTTTACTGTTTCTATATGCTTTACCTCTATGAGTTGCCTGTATGGTTTGTATAACTGAGTTTTACTGTATTTATATGCTTTACCTATATGAGTAGCCTGTATGGTTCTGTATAACTGAGTTTAACTTTATTTTGCTTTACCTCTATCAATATTATGTAGGATTATGTATAAGTGAGTTTTACTGTATATAAGTTTTCTTTGAAATATGGGCTCTGTATAATGTTTTACTGTATTTAAGCTCTACCTAATTGAGTAGTCAGTAGGGTTCTGTATAACTGAACCTTACTGTATTTATATGCCTCACCTCTATAAGTAGCCTGTAGACATGATCCACTTGTTGCTTGATGTTAGGTTGACCTTCAACAAAGGCACGGATGGCATCCATGTGATTTAAGGTGATAAGTATGATTTCTTTTGGCCTCAGACAAAGTGACACCTGATACTTAAACGCCATTGTCATCAGGTCATACAGCTAGAAATATTACAAAAAAAGCATCTCCTATTTATTCTATGTATCTTATATATATTCTATAAGATATTTTCTGGATTCTTTAGGGCTCTATCCATCATAGGAACTCACAGGTTTTTTCTCTGTTACATTATTTATACAGAGAGAAAACTGTGTGCTCCGACAATGGGGCTCTATCATGTATATAAATAATCTGCAAGAATACATGATTGATTTTTCCACAATACTGCAAAAACCCAAACTTACTTTGTCCATGCTTGGAGCATTCAGCCTCATGATTGAGGCATGAGCCAGTCTGTCAAACACTGTTCTCATGGCTTTCTTGGAATACAGGGGCTGGGGCTTAAATAACTCCTCCATGAATCTCTTGTGGAACATTGTAGATATGATATCATGTAGAACTATGAAATGGAAGAAAAAATAAACATGTACAAGTTAAAACTGCTATAATGACCCCTTTTCTCAACCCATCTAACAGGCTGGTCCCGGTCCACATAAATAAGCTTGGTCCATATATACGAGGGTTGTCCCATAAAGTCGTAGACAGGGAACATAGTTTATTTTCTCTTGGCTAAATCAAATTTCTTTTCTTGCAATAGCAAAGAGTAACATTTTATGATCATGTCTTTCAAGTTTCATGATGATACCACATTTAACAAGAAAACTATGAAAAAATAAAGAAACCATGTAACTGTACATCGGCGCATGAAAGCAAGCGTAATTTACGTCTTTCATAACGTCATGGTCCCTTTTTCTGCTTCACATGAGGCTTTTAACATCCAAATGAATATTTTTCATAGTGAAAAACCACTCTTGACTAAGGGAATATTTTAAATTCACTACTGTCCGTTTTCTTAAGCAGATTCAAGTTTTAGTCAAAATTAAATAAGTTGAAAGATCACCTTGCATTTTAGGCAGCAGAGAATACACATTGTTTGACGACTTTCATGGTCCAGAACGTTCCCAAATGTCTGCGTTAAACAATCAGTTCCCTACTTTACATGCAATAACTTTTTTTCGATTTAGACGAAAAACTATCTTTGAATCTCATACTATAAAAAACAACTTTTCTATAAAAATATAGTGTGTAATGTCATTTCGGTACTCTTTTTTCCCGTCTCTGATGAATATAAAACATACCAAAAACAATTTATTACATTTCCGTGTGCCGAGTACGCGTTCGATGACGCCATTTTCATCAATCTCAATTCGAACAACACTTTGAAAATCATGCCACCACTCGTCTGTTTCTAATGCTATTTATATGAAAATTTGACATATTATTAAGATTTTAATTCTGATTTCAGTGATTTAAATTTTAGTTCAATCTTTTACATAGTACCAAAGAAATAAAAACAAATGTAATAGTTATATGCGTAAATTATTCCGAATTTTAGTTGTGTGCCGACAGCCCATATCGGCCTTCATATAAATCATCCAAATATAATTAATATGAAAGATATATATTTCAGAATTCACAATTTTAAAGAACATTGAATGTATTATGTATATGCAAAATTTGGTTAGTATTAGTTGCGTGTTATAAAAGTTATTGACATTGTCTACGACTTTTTGGGACAACCCTCGTATAATACACACACATTGAAGAAAACAAAATTTTAGTGACAGACAAGATTTCTAATCGATTTCACTGTATGTGATATCATTTGTTCATGGCCTTACCTAGAAAATTCTCTTTTGAGAAGTGGCTATAGACATAGTCTGCAGAGGATAGCCATGACTGTCTACTTCTCTGAAGAGAAATACTCCTAAGTATTTTGTGATAAGTTTGGAAATATGAAAGTTAACCTGCTGCTTAAAAAGTAAACAAACCTATAAATTTTTTTCTCTCAAAATTTATTCTGACGCACGTATGTTTTCCTTGCACATGAAATATCAAAATTGTTAAAAAAAAGCCTAAAAATGTAAGATTTTTCGGACTATATATCCATGCTGAAAAATCCGAGTACTGAATGTATTAAATAGGAATTTGTGTAAGTTGGAATTGTTCATAATTTACTTAATAGCGAGCGCAGCGAGCGTCGCGAAGCGACGCTCGCGAAGCGAGCTCAATAGACTAACGTGTAAGAACAGAGAAAATTCGGATTGAAATCTGTACATACGTCAGCCAAATTTCTCTGTGCAACATTCCCAGAATTCCTGCACTACCCAATGTCCTTTGCGCGAATATTGCCGAATAAATAAATAAATAATAACGTAAAGCATATATCAGACTTTCAGTTTGAAGAAATCTTTCAAAGAAACAAGAAATAACTCTGCAATGTTTTTCGACAAAAAATACACTAGTTCTATAGTTTCAAACAGACGCTCGGCTGTCTCCGTAAGCTCCGACGAGCTTTGTGACGTCGTATGACGTCAAAGCTAGTCGAGAAGTCTCGTGCGGCTTGACGTTCGAAGTGGCTGATCTCAAGTGTTTTTTATGGTACAACTGCGCTCGCCCCAACGGTCACACCGTAAAACATATTATTAATCTAAGTTATGCAGCTGAACTTATATATTTTGCAACATAAACATGATAAAGATAAATTCCAACCAAAATCTTTGTTAACTTCTATACCGGTATGTTACAGTTTAAATTTTTTTTTCATGCAGTATAACCACAGGGGCTTGTCATTACTTATCTTTAATCAACTTCTTAAAATCCAATTCTAATGTAAATACAGGTGTGATGCATGTAAGAAGGTAAGCACCTTCTGAAGAATGGAATTAATAATTCTGCACTCACCTTTCCTAGATTTTTCATTTGGGATGTTTTGAGCTCTTAGTCTTTGGTCCAAAATATAAATCATTTCACCACCGAGGTTAATAAATAGGAGTGGTAAAGTTTTGTACGACATTTTGACTTCTTTCTAAATCGATCTGTCGTATCTCGTCGAAGAGCTTCACGTTGTTACAAGGTGAAGGTCATTGTCAGGTGCCCTTTGGAACTCCTCGGGCAAACAGTTCATCGAACATGGAAGTGCTTTCACTTTCGCTTGAACCTGTGACACTTTTAACTGCATTAATTATTGCTCTCTCGATTGTTTACTTCTTTTTGTATAGGAAAAGACTGCAAAATAACAAATACCCGCCATCGTATGAAGGTTGGATTCCGTGGTTAGGATGTGCCTTTGAGTTTGGGGTAGCACCATTAGCTTTCATAGAGAAAAAGAGGAGGGAGGTTTGTACTTTAAACTCTCTGGTACAGGAAAAATTATTAGACACATTTGAGAAGAACATTTCATATTAAACTCCAAATATTTCAACTTGACGTGACAATGGTGCTGTTACTTGATCTGAGGGTGTAAACATGCCAAATATTGCGTTTCAAGGGATATAACTCTTTCATCTCCGTATTAAATGTAAACATGATAAAGGTTTTACTGTACTGGTGAACTAAATAAGGTCAAGGAACATCCTATTTCCTTTTTATTAAAGGAAAGAAATTATTTTTCACTTCAATGTACTTTAAATTTTTTTGTGTATACATATAATATAAATGTGTGTTGTTAACTTCAAGAGTACCTGGTAAACAGAAATAACCTACGAAGTATATATATTATAAAAAAGATAAAACTTCGGAATCAGTCTATGAATTGAGTCTTCAGTATTTAGACTAATAAAGAACATTCAATTAATATGCATTTTGCATGTACCCATACCGATGACTTTATTTCTTCTTTAGTTTTTTTTTCAATAATTATTATGATATGAGAACCAATTTTTAGTTCGTTGGCTTATACAATACATATTCCTACATAGCCACATGAACCATGCTTTGTGGATTGCGCTAAATGTATAACTTTATCTCCACAGCTTGGTCCTATATTCACACTCAGTGTGGCTGGAGAGAGATTGACTTTTCTGACAGAGAATGAGGATTTCCACCATTTCTTCCAGTCTTCTAACGTTGACTTCCAGAGAGCGGTTCAGGACCCAGTACAGAATGTGGGTATGTGTTTCCATATGTAGTGAGTACAGAACATGGGTATGTGTATCCATTTGTAGTGAGCTTTAGGCTTTACAGAGCCAAATGCTTCCACTATATTGTTGCTAATGTTTAATTTTTTTCTTCAAAATTTTGAGTTGAGAACAGGAACGTGTGCACATTAATAAATTTAGAATTTGGATATCTTAACTCGTAGCTACACAAATAAATTTGATTTCTTTTTAAAAAATCAAAAGCCAAATATTTGTTATTCCAGCTTCTGTCAGTGAGGAATCATTCATGCAGAACCACACCAAGATTCATGACATGTTGAAGGGACAGCTAGCCTCTTCACGCCTGAGTGAAGTCACGCCTCATTTACATCAGCAGTTTAAAGAGAGGATACTCACTGTGTTTGGTCCAGAAGGTAATTTTTGCTAAAAAATATATAAAATTATTGTTTTTATTGGGATTGTTTATTTATATTCTTTAGAATTAAGTAAGCCCTCAAAATATACTGTATACAGGGTTATTTTCAACCCATTTTACATGCAAACAATTTTGCTTAAATTCTTAAATTCGCCCAGTCACACTTTTGTTTATAAGAAATTATACTGTAATAAGTGTATTCTTTGAATTCACCCCATTTTAAATTCACCCAAGTGCAACTGACATTAGGGAGAAAGGGGTGAAAATAAAGCGAGGACAAAAATTTCCCTGTATACAGTACATGTATTTACAATATTTTTCTGAACAATTTCAGGGGAAAGTGATCTGTTCAATTTAGTCAGGAAAACTATGTATGGTGGTGTTATAAACAATTTGTTTGGTGACAATACTCTACCTATAGAGGATCCAGAGGTAAAAACTCTACAACCTTCAATCCTTATAATCAATTGAAGTACAGATCTGTACAACTCTTGCAAATGCTTTTGTCAATGATTTTTTTTTCTTGTTTCAGGAATTTGAAAAGCTGTGTAAACATTTTATTATATTTGATGAACAGTTTGAATATGGAGCAAGATTACCTCCAATGTTTATCAGGTACAAACTCTCTCACTGATGCTGCCTTATTCTACTGTTTTATGATTATGAATACATACTTTATTCTTTGCACTGCTGTGAAGTGTTCATGCACACATAGCTTTTTTAATCAAAGTTGCAATGTATACAAGATTTATCTCCCTTGTGATCGTGTAATACTACAGCTGTATATCACTGGCACTCCCTATCTTAATTGTTAAAAAAATGTACACCTACAATACTATAAACATATAGTAGGTGTACATTTTTTAAAATGATAATTCTTTTTGAGTTGATGCATAAAATTGGTAATGAATTAAGTTCTGTATTTTTTGTTGCCAGTTATTAAAGAGGAATTTCTTACTTGCCTTGTTACAATCCAGAGAATAATATTTTGTAAACTCTATTAATTCTTTGCAACAAATCTTAACTTGTATTTTCCCAGTCACTGAAACACATACATTTATGCATCATATATTGAGGCCTAGAGGTGTCTTTTATAAAATGATTTTGTTCTCTTGATTTGTAACAGAAACTGGTCTACAGCAAAACAGTATCTTCTGTCTAAATTCAGAGGAGTAGTGACCAAGTTAGAGAGTCAAGGAAAAAACAACAATCAGGTACGACTGTTGGAAAGGGCTATTATTAATATACCTAATAAAGCATTAAGTAAATACATGTATGTGGTTTTGTCTGTGAAGGAAAATAAAAATACTTATGTTTTCTTTCTATAACCTTATCTAACTGGGTTAATGTCATTTGGTGGTCTACAAAAAAAATAATGTTACTTATCATGAAAAGTTTTTTTGCATGGATTTATGGGGGAAATTTAAATAAAAAGTAATCAATGGACAAAGAATTTTTAAATGAAAATTTTAGTGTTCTTGTGTAAATTAGGAAGGTGTTCTCCTAGAAATCAGTTTTCCAGCAGTATTTCATGAACTGTTGCTGCACAAATACTGCATCCCCTTGTAATCTTTCTCAAAATCTAAGCTAATTAAAACACCCCAAAACTATTTTCAGAAATTAATATTCAGCTACAAATGTTATGATTGTTCTAATTTTGTTTTTTAGACAGTTTTACAGACCTTAATCAGCATCACAGACCGACCTCATGCTCCAAATTACGCTCTTCTGCTTCTCTGGGCCTCTCTGGCTAATGCTGTCCCTGTGAGCCAATCTTCAATTTGCACTCTGTTCAGATTTTTTTTCATCATGTGAAGGTAAATGTTTTATTAGATGAATATTCATTAATTTGTTTTGTTTTTTCTAGCTGACATTTTGGGCTCTCTGCCTGATTCTCAGTAACAAGATGGTTCTGGAGAAACTTCAGTCACAGATCGATGACACACTAGGAAATATTCCAGGTACAATGTTACACAGACTTCGATCTTTAATGTATTTTGAGGACATGAACACAACAAATTAAGCATACTGGATAATGTCTAGTCAAGAATATAGTAGAAATTTATAAGCATGTTTTAATTAATTTAATTCTGATTGGATATAGAAAAATTACTTTACATCATATGACCTGTGTTGCCTACAGTTAGGTCACTGTTTTCTGTTTTCTCTACCACAACTTCTGACAAACTGAAAAACCTTACAACCTTGAATGTGTTAAGCAGGATGTAGAGAGGCCTCTTATCAGTACAGGGAATTTAATTTTGAATGTAAAGATATTACCAACAATTCTGCAAAAGGAACATCCAACTCTCTCTCTCCAATAAATTACTAAATGCCCGGTAGGAACTTGGAAGCTACTAAATCTTTGAAATATCTAGTGATGTTAATACATTTGAAGTGTTTTTCCAAGCTTAATGCCAAAGAGGCCAAAGAAGATGCAATTGCGATTATCTGTTAAAAGTAGGGATGGCAATTTGAAACCAGTTAATTGATTAATCGATCGGAACGATGCTAATCGGTTAGAAAATCTGTAACGAAAAAAATAAAATATATGTAAATTTGGGTGCAGTTTCCTTAAAATCCTTTTTTTTTTTTTTTAGAAAGGAAAGCGCTGCATAGATTTTTATTTAGTGTTTTTACAAATCTTATAATTAAGAATATTTGGAGGTAATTATAGTTCTCCAGATTGAGATTGCAGGGTAATTGGTCAATTCGTAAAGTGTTAATTACTGTTTTTATAACATCATGCCGTTACCCAGATAGTCCTTTGGTTTTTTTAACATCACCGTTAAGCACTTTTAATTATATTACATGTACATCACATTCTATATTTTGCCGTTATCTATTAAATTATATTATAAAGAATGTTGTAAATTGTAAATAAAATAAAGTGAGAGTTAAGACTAGTTCTGATTATGGTGACAACGCAGAATTAACTTCTTTAACATCTGTGTTGGAAAATTATCCCTGTCTGATATCTCAAGCAAGATTACTGGTTTTCTTAATTTTTTCTTGCCTGTTGAAATTGAAATAAAATATACTCTTATGTACATAAAATTCCCCGATGAAAATAATAAACAGAATGTAACTTCTAAAGTCTTTGTAGGCTTTTTGTGTATATAATGAAAAGACAATGTCAAAATGTATATCTTGATAAGACTAACCGGTTAATCGATTGGAATGTTTTGTGGTTAACCAATTAGCAATTCTGCAATCGATTGCCATCTCTAGTTAAAAGTTATAAAATCTTACTTCCTTGATGTGTATTTTCTTGCACTTGACTGGGTCCTTTTTTAAATAAGAATTTTGCCCTACCACACAGGCTTGTGATCTGTTATAGTAAAGATATTTTAGCACTGGGTGACCTAAAATCAAATGATCTTTAGCTCAATTTTTAATGATAAAAAAAGCTTTAAAAAATGTTTACAAAACTTCTGAAATGACAGCTGAGATATGAAAACCTTTCCCAGGCTCAGGAAAAAAGGTATGATGTAGAGATTTTCAGGATTAAAATAGATGATGATATATCTATCTCTATTAGTTTTGTTTATTTGCAGTCAAGTGAAGAGGACAAATATATATATATTTCAAGATTTTATTTAATTTTTTTCCCTTAGAACATGAATTTAAGCCATATGTTAGACACTGATGAATGAAAGGCTGCGATATAAAAATAAAATAAGTAAGCTGAAGGTTGTTTTGGATGATTTCATTTTCTTGACAAGATATCTCCGATTTCAAAGAAATTTTTATGAAATTTCTTATTAAATGACACACTGAATTTCATGCATAAAATGATTCTCCCGAAAAATTCAGAAAAATAAATCTAAAAAATTAACTTATAAAAATATAGTCAAGGTCATGTGAATTTCAGTTCTGGCAGCCAAAAATGAAATAATAATTTGAAATGTTTTTAATTAATTCTGATTCAACAGATGTTAGGTTCTTCAAATGTAAAGCAAGTTAGGCTCTGAAGCTTAAACAAGATTTTTATCTAATTCTATGTTATTTGATTTTGTTGCAAAGACTTTAAAACACAAGAAAAACATGTTTGCTTGGCAGAGACAAGTGTATAATCAAATTTAGATAAACAAATTATTTGCCAGTATACAGTCATTAAGATTGTGAATCAGTTATTCACCATCGAGAGAGGAACGTACTGAATCATCAACCACTTGCCTCCGCGATGTTATCAGTCATGTTTTATACTGTAATTCTTCCTGTTATGTGAAGGTTCTAGCTGTAAGTCACATTAATATTTGCAATACACAACATACAATTTAGCAAATTTTCAAAAGAGAAACAAGAAGTATGCATTAAAGAATGAAATTAAGAACTAGAGGTAATGTGAGCAATGAGCTCACTAAATGATACCCCCACCTCCCATATGAATATAATGGCAGTGTCCATTTGCTATGGGATACCAAAAATATGTGTCTGATCAAAAAGTAAAATAGGAGGTGCACAATGGCAATATGTAATAAAGATTCTGTGAAAGTTTCATCAAATTTCATTCAGTGGTATGAGAGGAGTTGCGGATAAGAGATGGTTACCTAAAGCGTAACGAACGGACATACTGATTACTATATACCCTCACGCTTTTCAAGCGGGGGGTATAATTAATATAATTTCAATACAAACAGACAAGTATGCATAAAAATTCTGTGCTGATACATACACCCCCACCCTACCCACCCCAAAAAAGTGATTATAAAAAAACTACCATTTTCACAGTATAGGATGTGCTCTGACTGCTCTCAGTGCATGCAATTGAGTATAATGGAGGCAAAAATGAAGATCCCTTATTAAAAAGGTGCCTTTTTATCAGCTGAATTAAAAAGAATTCTTTGATTATTTCACTCAGTTGAATTTCATTATCTGAAACATTACTCTAAATGCATGTAAGGGATAAGTCAAAGTTAGTTAATAGTTTCAACCACCTTTTCTTTATATGTTGGTACCCCCATGACATACTAGTACATCTTATATTCTTGAACATCTCAAAGTTAAATTTTAGTCCTGTTAAGTTTGACTGTATATGCATTTAAAAACTTAATAACCTTAACAGAGGACCAATGGGAGTTTAATGAGGAATTTCTGAGGAAGATGCCTTATTTGAGGAGTTGTATATTGGAGGCAGTACGTTTACACCCTGTAGGAGTTATTACACGCAGAGTGATGACATCATTTACTGTCAGGGTAAGGGGATTTTCGTTAATTTTTAACTTAAGATCTTAAAGATCAGTCATCTTTTATCAGTGAAGATGCTTTACCAGGAAACAAAGGTACATAAAAATTCTATATTAATATTTTTTTCTTATCAATTTAATCATTATAATAAACTCATTTTTTAATGATGAATCATTATCTCAATATCAGAAACGGGACAAATATTGTTCTTGTTCTTAAATTACTATTTATATTATTTTGTTTTGCAGGATTACACAATACCTAAAGGAGACATGCTGATGGTTTCTCCATACTGGAGTCACAGGGACCCAAAATATTTCCCCCACCCACATACATTCAATCCAGTAAGAACACTTCTCAAAGTTCTGACAAGCCCATATAACAAGGAGGGGGGAGGGGCAAAACTTTCTGGGTTTGGGTGTAGAAAGTTTCCTTTTTAAATTTATTTTGCTTGTCCTTTTTTTTTTTTTGAGAAACATACAGAATTTTATAACTATGATAGATTTTCACACTCAGATCAACTTCAAAACTCTACAGCCATGATAGAATGTAATACTCAGATCAACTTCAGAATTCTATAACTTTGATAGAATGTAATACTAAAATCAACTTACAGAATTCTAAAGCTATTATAGAAATTCACACTCATATCAACTTACAGAATTCCGCAACCATGATAGAATGTTCTACTCAAATCAACTTACAGAATTCTATAGCTATTATAGAAATTCACACTCATATCAACTTACAGAATTCTATAACTATGATAGAATGTTTTACTCAGATCAACTTACAGAATTTTATAGCTATTATAGAATATTCAACTCAGATAACTATGAAATCACAAATTTTGGTGGGGGGGGGGTAATTTTCGTTGATTTCGAGGTTTGAAGAGACCCTCCACGAAATGTAAAATGTAACATACATAATCAACAATTCTACATCCACGAAATCAAATCCCCATGAACCAAGAGTTTATTCCTCAAACCATGAAAATTTGACCCCACAAAAATATGTGATTTTACAGTTACTTACAGAATTCTGTAACTATGATAGAATGTCATCTTCAAACTAACTAAGGAATTCTAAAGCTTTGACATATTTCTAGAACTACATGTATGTAATCAATATTGCTTACGTTTAAGGTGGAGGAAGTAAATAGTTTGTGCTAGAAATATTAAATGTCATATATTTATTAATTTAAGGACCGCTGGCAGACTTCTGAGCTGGAGAAGAATTTGTTCCTGGACGGTTTTATTGCATTCGGTGGTGGGCGTTACCAGTGTCCTGGGAGGTCTGTCTAAATCTGTTGTCTGATTATGTCACATTTTATACATAAAAAGTGCCCACTAAGTTATATATTGTAAATGTAGCATAATATTTTAAAATAAAGCAACAGTTCACTTAGTACGATATAAAACTTGATGTTTCTGCAGGTGGTACGCCCAGATGGAGTTACAAATGTTCGTTGCCCTGTTCCTGTATAAGTTTGATGTCAATGTTTTGTCAGAGCACATTCCTAAACCTGTGAGCATTGCTTAATCTTTAAAATCAATAAAAAAAATTCTAAAAAAAAATATTCTTTGAGACTTAATTTTCTTATTAGAAAACAAAGCTTAAATGTAATGAAGAGCAAATCTTTTGAGAGTCCTGTATTTTGTTTTGTAAATATTTCTACAGTAATATATGATATATAGTATATTAAACTTTTTGTTTTTATCAATTTAGTTGCACTTTTTTTAATCTACGGAACATTTTTTATATGACATTTTAATTTTATTCTAACAGAGCATGAAGCATGTTGTAGGCACACAACAGCCATCAGAACCATTCCTCGTTTCCTACAAATTAAAAGCTCTCTAATTCAGCAAAGGTACACTGCATGCTCAACTTCAAACTTCATTTTACTTTGTTTAATTTGTTACTTTCTTGTTTGTTTTTTCTACTTATCTTGAAAAAAAACCGTATGTTTTTACAATGATCTAGAATGTACATAAGGGAATTGCAATAGAATGATTTAATATGTATTAGAAATAAGGGTTATGATTATGTAACTAGCAAGATTTTCTTCTCGGTAATTATCATAACTTTAATATCCATTATATACTAATAATGAGTAACAGATATACTGAATTTAATTATTATATTTCTTAACATTTTTCATGTTTACTAATAAAACTATTAATTTTGCACATGATTTAAAATATGTATATATTTATTTATTTTAAAATGGCATGTAGGCATATGATCATTTCTCAAACAAAAATGTATTTTGTTTAGTTATTGAATAACAGTCTGTGATATGAACAGTATTTACCAGTCAAACATCCCAAAGATATTCATCATATTTCATTTTGCAGCAATAAAACATACTATCTCTAATTTCATTTGAATTATTTATTGTCTTTCCGTCTCCATATGAGTGGAAAATTCTCGAGAGGGACGTTAAACAATATACAATCAATCAATCAATGGTCTTTGAATTTTAAATTCTTACTTTGAATTCAGTTTGTTTCTTTTTTCATACTAAATTTAAGTTGTTAATTCATTTATAATTTAATTTTAGTTGTAATTCGTCATTTGATTGGATAAAAGATTTATTCTATATTGTATAAACATAATTGTTGCCTACGTCACAATAAGTTATATCAAAAACATATTACCTAGCTTGACATTAATTTTAATAAATCCGCCCAATGCAATTTGAAGCCTTAAAATTGAATTATAAGGAATGAAGCTTTGCAGTTTATATAGCATAAACTGCCCTAATATTATATCTTATACAACATAGGTAAAAATAAGCTTCATTCCTTATATAAATATTGAAATTTTTTTGTCTTCCATAACTGTGAAATATTTTTTCAATCAGCTGAATATTAAATATTATGAATATTTATTTGTTTAGTTTTTGTTTGTTTTGGTTTGAATATGAAAAGATTCATATATTCTTTTCTGTTATCACATCATCATCAGCATTCATACCCATTGTACATGTGTATGTATATTCCCCTAAAACCCTTAGATTTTATCATTTTAAACAATCGCTAAATATTTAAATCTCCTAGCGAGAGATGCCTTTTTTAACACATATTAATGGATCCATACGCGCCTTCCTTCAATCTTCTCCATTCATTTATGATTTGTTTTTCACACTATGGATAGTTTTGCTGATATGGAACAAATGTTATGTCTGCATATTATGTTAAAATATATATCTAATTTAAACATTGATTTCATTTTAATTAAATCAAAAGATAGAGAAAAGGTTTAACAATAATATTGAAAGTGATTCACCTTATAATCTGCATCATTTGTAATGTATATTTCCTTTAAATGAAGTTACTTTTTAAGTGAATAAACTTAAAGTTATACACTTTAGAAGTTACACCTTTACTTGTATTATGTAACTAATCCATCATCGTGAAACATAATGTCAAAATATGAAACATCATATCAAAATCCACATTATATTCATAAATATTTCAGTCTGTGTTTATCAATATTGTAAAAAAAAAAATAATTACCAACCAAGTTATATGACCTGTACACGTTCCAAGCATCTATTTAAATCAAAAATGATTTAAACAATGGTATTTATTGAACACAAAATACATATCTGTTGCATCAAAAGTATTTTTGAAATTATCAATTCCGACATTTTATATTGTGAATGTGCATTGATTAATTATTAACTTTAAAGTAATATATCCATCACCATTTATCCAATGCGTACATAAACCAAGAAAAAACACTACTGTATGGATGGCACATGTAATTCAAAACTTAGAGTAAACATACATGTATTTGTTAATATGTAAAACGGACTGAACAATTTTTGACATGAGGAACATCACGTTAACCACATTAACACATTTTGACTTATGTACACGCACCCACCACTCTAAATGCAGAATTATGAGCCACTGGAAATCTCAATACATGCAGAGACATTTATATGTCTCTGATACATGTACATGTACATCGAATACGTAACAATCAGTATTTCCCATGCCAGATTACTCAATATTATCAATATCACATAAATTTGGCCTTTTTGAAGACATAGGTATTTTTGGAGTACATTTTAGATTCTACTTGACTGTGATGAAATCCTAAGTTGGCACAGCTACCTGGTCTGGTGGCATTATTCCAGAGTACATATCGTCATGAGATTCATTCTCCTTAGGTTTAGAGTCTTCTAAATCTTGAGCAATTTTTTCATCCAGTTCCTTAACAAACGTCTTAACCCTCTGAGTTAATGATAGAAATTTGACTTTCGTTTCCTTTATTTGTTTATCTAGTCTTTCTTGACGTTTGTTTGGCATGTTGTCGTTGTTTCCGTCCATTCCTGTTAACTCTCTCATTTGTCTCAAAGACATCATCACCGGTTTGGACTTTTGCTGACAAACCATTTTGATTCGGGATTTTGACTCTATCTCATCGTCAATATCTGACTTGCTCACTTCCGTTGCCACAGAATTCTTCCGGTTAACTGCAGTATTTACACCTGATCTTTGTTTCATGTCTTCAGTCTTTTCTCGACTAAGACCTCTTTGCCCAGTAGCGGTACTGGTTTGAGGTTTTGTACTATCTTTAGATTTGTCAGACTTTTTTGATCGTTTTGATAATGTTATTGTGGGGGCAGTCTGCTCCCTTCTGTATTGTTGTCGAATTTTCTTTAAACAATTGTCAGAGGCGGGTAGCACAGTTGTATACCAGTCTTCTGGGTATTTTAAAGTACGGCTCTTTTTGTCACCTTCGGATTGATCATCAGTTTTTGTGTCGTCTGCAGGGGCACGTTTTTCGCGCTTCTTTGCTCTTTCGAACTCTTTTTCACTCACTGATTCCTCGTGTCTACTAGCACTGACTGCTCTTGTTTTGCTTTTTGGTTTCTCTGTCCGTTCCCGCTCTTCTGATTTGGCACGTGACTTCTTGAAGTAACTTCCAGTAGTGTGGGGTCTGGTTTTCTTCTCAGGTTTTGGTATTGCACTAGACGTATAATAATTCTCTAGAGTCTCTAAGAACTTCTTGGTCTGTTCTGACGAGGCATCTTTCATTGCCTGCAGGTTGTCGATTTCCCGTTTGAGCTCTTGGATCTCAATGTTGCGGACCATCTCCTGTCTGTGCTTGTCTTTGTGAAGTTCATCCAAGAACTTAGCGAGACGTTCTGCAAGTCGTTCATTTTCAAAATATATATTACTGTGGTCCACCAAGAGAAGTTGTTCTATTTTACTTTTCTTCTTTCCGCGTTTTCTTAATTCTGATATTGCATCGTTCATGCTGCTGTGCACATACTTTGATGATTCCTCTCAACTAGAATGAAAGGTTAAATAAATTGTTTACTATTCTTATATATAGTAAAGTACATTATTATACTATGTAATCTAGGTTCGCTAAGACATAAAAAATTAAAACTCTCGAATGTAATTAATTGTTCTGACTCAACAAGTGCGTTAACAAATAAATTATTTGAAGAAAGAAAAAAACTTATAAAAATGCCTGCAAGTTTGCTTGCAGATTTATTTACTGCAATTTAATATTCCACTACACAATGTCAATTAATCAAATAATCTTTGACCCGTACTACAAGCTGTTGTTACATTGTTGTGTCACTTATAGCGAGATGACTATAATGAAACCATTTATATGTTTCAATCGCTCATGATTTGGCATTTTATTCTTTTCGAAAAGAGTTTGATGCTCCTTAAACAAACGGCTTGGGTATATCTTTTGTTTACCTCTGGTTTAATGAGTTTTGCTAAATTGTCTCTGAGAATATATCCCTAGACCTTTAAACGTTAAGGTGTTAGACTTGATTATAAGATAAGTTTATACATAAGAGGTGTTAGTTTAATGCATAATCTTTTTATCTATTCAAAGAAGCATCTAAATAAATTTAGGTCTTACCACAATTTGTATCACACAGAGTGTATTCTCTAAAAAAAAAAACATTTAAAATTTTAACAGGAGAATGTGCAGTATGAAAAAAAATGTGTTAAAATAATGAAAAGTTACTGTATCGAGAACAAATTTTCGTCAAAACTTTCTTTTCAAACAAATATTAAATTAGCATTGTTTTATATAATAGATTATACCATTAAATTGGTAATATATATTGCATTTTCCGAAACCATGTATCTAAATCCAGGCTCTTAGACCATAATCTGAGAACAGACTTAAGACAAAATTTCAAACCAATATAACGTACGATATAATTTCGATAATCAATCAAAATTTTCTTCACATGTCTGATTGTAAATGTTATATGGCATTGTAAATTTTTAAGCAAATACAGAATATAAAACTCAAAATATTAAAAATGGAATTCTGGACTTAAGTCTGTTCTCAGTTTCTGGTCTTGGGGCCAGCTATCATGTACAATGGTGTTTAGTTGTGAGTCTTTGTCGACTTAACAGAACTCTACTAAAGATAAAATTTAAAGTATCATTTTTAATTTGCTAGACATAAAAATAAATATGGTTATACTAAGCATTCGCTTCGAACGCAAACCATCAAAATATTTCTGATCAAAGCATTTCATCCATTTGAAAAAGAAATGCTATTAAGCACTGAATAATTTTTTTAAAAAAATTAATTAACATTAACCTTCGAATCATTTACATCATTTTTAGTAAAAGTTGTGCAAGGTTCTAGACTGCATAGGAATTTTTAAATTGTAAAAATGTAGGTTTTGCTGATGTTGCAAGTTCTGTAGGGTTGCAATGTTGTGTTAGGTTGTACGTTTTGTAGGAGTATTGTGCTCATGGTTATTGCAGACTGTGTATGCTTGTGAAAGGTTGTAAATCATGCTGGATTCTAAGCCGAGTTTACTTTTACATATTTCGATTACAATTTTGTGCAAAATTATATATTATGTAAAGGTTGTAAGTTGTGCTGTTATATATTTCTCACACGATTTTGGTATGTTTTGAATTAATTGTGTCCGATCCGAGTGAGACAAAGTGGTGGAGAATCCGGGTAATACAATATTGACCACAACAATAGTTTCATTTGTTTAGCCATTCATATACAGGATTGTAATTGTGTAATGTTGTAAATAGTATGAGATTACAATTTGTGACTGTACCAAAAGTTGTGAAGGGTTTATTGTAAATTGAAGTTGTGTTGGATTGTAAGTTGTTCAGAGTTTAAGTTTTGAGTTATTATAGATCAAAAGTTGTGTTTGGTTGTAAGTTGATCAGAGTTTAAGTTGTGTTGGATTGTAAGCTGTTCAGGGTTCAAGTTGTGCTAAATTGTAAGTTGTTAAAGGTTCAAATTGTACTGAAATGTAAGTTGTTCAGGGTTTAAGTTGTAGAGGATTGTATCTCTTACTGGATGGTTGTCAACACGTTGTGAAGGACTGTATCTTATATAGGTTATGCATAAGTTGAAGGATGAAGGATTGTGATTTGTATAAGATTTTAGCTTGTGAAGGATTATATGCTGTTAAAACTTTATATTTCATTGTATGTTGAATTGTAAGTTGCTCAGGGTTTAAGTTGTGTTGGGTTGTACGTATATTGCAAAGATTGTAAATAAGTTGTGAAGGATTGTAAATTGAATATGATTTTAGTTTGTGGATGATTGTATGTTGTACGTTGTTCAGGGTTTAGGTTATGAAGGATTATAAGTTGTGAATGGTTATGTTTTGCATTAGGGTTCTAAGGTCTGTAGGATTGTATGTAGTAAAGGATTGTGTGTAAGTTGTTAGGGGCTGTAAGCTGCATGTGAAGGATTGTATGTAACGTATGCATTGAAGATGCTGTGTTTAATGTTAAAGAGTGAACGTAAGACTTGAAGGATTTTATGTTTTGTAGGGTTTTATGTTGTTTTAGGTCGTGCATTTTTTGTTGACGTCAATAAGGATTGTGAATTAAGCGCTTTTTCGCAACGTGCTTTATTGTTTTAATACAGTTGATTAAGTAATGAAGACTTTTATGTCGTTTACTAATGTTTTTGAGGGATAGGTCACCTTATTTTTATTCATATCAAGTTAATAAGATGTTAAAGTTTTGTGAACAAGATACTCTCAAAGAATAAACTTTGCACATAATCCAAGTAATTGCCCCGAAAAAAAGGAATGCTTACTTTTTCATGTGGAATGTACGATAAGACGATAAATTTCTGTTGGAATTAAAGGTTATCTTCAAAAAATAAATATCCTTACAAAAGATTTTCTTTAAAGGATATAAATATTGCACTACATACTTAATAAGTATTTAACCATTTTTCTACGGTCAACATAATTGGCATAGCATATATCTTGTGTTTAAAAAAAAAAGCATTAAAGACTATGTATTTTGACTTATGAGTATAACAATGTAATACTACTCGTATAATGATGATAATGCAGAATCTGTCATGAATTTTGTAGAACATATAGAATTGCATGCTCCTGTGATTTATCCAAGGCACTCTGACATGTTCCATTGTGTCTCTGAATTTAAAGTACAAGAATTAAGAAATATGTGGCGAACCCCCCATGTTTCCTGAAGAGGTTTAAATAATATCCAATGTTTCACAAGTTTTGATACAGGTATTTAAAACAAATCAGCAACTAATGTTAAAACATTACTTGATTTGATTAAACTCTATTTTAATGACCGTGCCCTTTCAGTATAAGAAAATACATATCTATAATTGTGAAAAAAATGTTTAAAATTTATAATATCAATAGATATGCCAGTTTTATCATGTACAAGTATAATTTTAATAGCCTGGTATTGAAAATATGAACATTTTAAATAAATGATTTGATAAGACTGTATTGATTTCACGTGGGTGAAAATTTGAAAATGCAGACACAACATTGAATGATATTCCCAGAGTAAACGATTTATTGCTAAAGAGGTGAATTTTATATTCGAAATTTATTTTTTAAATAGTTTAGCGAACCCCATCCAAAAAGTTGTAAAGACGTATCGTTAATATAAGTGTATAAAAATACTTAACTATAAATATATATTATATATTGAGAATTTTAAAGAAAAAGCAAACGTACCTCTCAAAGCTCGTCCTTGTGAGGGCTAGTTGTAGGTTCCTTTTAAGGTGGCCAGTCTCCTTTGGGTTACAACGGCATCCTATGGGACACTTAGATGTATATTCCGTCACGAGGAGGCGATTATTGATTGGGTTTTGGGCAGTTTTGTCTTCTTGTTTCGGCGGCATGTATCGTCGATCTCCCCAGTGATTGATCGTGAATATACACTCATTGTAAATCCATTGTTGTCCATTTAAAGATTCTTTTTAATTAACATCTATAGTCATTAGATTCATGACTTAGTTAATATACAATACACCCTGCGACTGATGAGACGATATAGACAAAGTTTATCGATACGCGTTTTTTTGGAGGACATTTAACAGTTTTGTTTCTAGTAAAGCAAGGATTTTATCACAGAATTTTTAAAGTTCTGTTTAAAAGTTATCTTTAATACTCTGAACTTCAAAAAAGCAAACACCTTAAACAAATGGTCTATTTCCTAAAATATATTGGAGATTGGCGTCTTGATTCTCTTTGGTCACCATATTCAAACAAGATGTGTTGTGATACACTGATGTTCCCCTATGACAGCTTTTGATGAAGGCTGAATTTTCTCAAATGCAAGTCAAGGTCAAGGATTGAAAAAAAGGTATCCAAAGAACGGCCTTGTGCTCAATGAATAATCAAAGTGAAAGCTTAAGTACTAGCCATTAAGACTATGTCCAAGGTTAAAGTTTTTTTCAATGTTAGTCAAACTCCAAGGTCAATGGTCATCAAATACGCATGAATACTGTAAATCACTTTTATTCGCGAACTTTATTTTTGCGTAATTACGCGAGATAATGAGCTTGCGAAAATATTATTCTCGCGTATATTATATATTAGTATCCCTATGGATTATATAAAGCAATCACCACAATTCGTGAAAATTTTGTCTCCCTCATAAAGTGGCAATGACTATCTCGCGAAAATAATGTGTTGCGAAAATTTAGTGATCTAATGGAGTCTCAACTAAATTTTGATTTGTCTCAACTATTTTTTTATGCAAATATCGCTTTTTAAAGCTTTGTTTATAAATGACTCGTGCATCACCTTACAAAAACCTATGCTGAAGCACACATTTGAATTGACAAAATTTTTACTTTTCAAAGTTGAGCAAAATAAAGTTAAATTGGTAAAAGGAAAATACTGAAATTCCAGATGGAGATGTTTTCACTAGAATTATTTTTCCATTTTACATCTCCTTACCTGCATTGTTGCAATGCTACTGAATTTGTACAACTATATCCGAATGCAGATAATTTTACATTTCCCAATTCCCCAATGCAGGATTTCCATTACTATGCAGTATGAATG
The DNA here is from genome assembly GCA_003671525.1 of Saccostrea glomerata. NCBI lineage: Eukaryota > Metazoa > Mollusca > Bivalvia > Ostreida > Ostreidae > Saccostrea > Saccostrea glomerata. The sequence continues at coordinate 521,839 of PRKT01000141.1, forward strand.
CAGGCTCAGTCAGGTATTGTGCATTATAATTTCTATCAATGTCAAGTCAGTCAATGCAGGCATTCGCCGACCTCACATCAGTCAATCAATGAAGGCATTGGTCGACTGCCAGTCAGTCAATGCAGGCATTGGCCGACTGCACATCAGTCAGTCAATGCAGGCATTGGCCGACTGCACAGTCAGTCAATGCAGGCATTGGCCGACTGCACAGTCAGTCAATGCAGGCATTGACCAACTGCGCAGTCAGTCAATGCAGGCATTGGCCGACTCCATAGTCAGTCAATACACCTCATTCTTCTTCACAGTTGATCTTGAAACCCGAGGCTTGGCTGACTTCGACAAACTGTTCTATAAAATATGGCCGTTTGATTGTTAAAAATTATCATGTCAGGAATATGTATACTCAGTAATGATAAACAGTATCATTTTAATTTGAAATTGATAAATTTAAAATAATAGGAGGTCAGATAATTTTAAAACCATAAAGCATAAATATTAAATATTTTCCAAGTCTACTTCATTTTTCACTTCTTAGGAGAAACAAATTCAAGAATTATCCTCTTTTCTAAACTTGTGACATGATATTAAGTCTCTTCCGAAGACAATAATTATTTGTATCATCTGTCCTTAAAGGTCAAACACCAACTGCTCAAAAGTTATGATCAATTACATGTAAGCTCGTAATATTTATAGCTCAAAACGAATCAAAAGTTAAGGGCAATGTGAAAGTTTATGCGGACAAACATTATATAAGGCAGACTGACGGACGGGGAAAATTATATACACCCCGAATCTTCGATTACCGGGGCATACATATTGTACAAATTTGTCAACGATGTGATTTGCATGAAGAGGTTACATAATCATATTTTTTCGAATCTAGGATAGTACATTTATTCTTTGTTACTTTCTCATTTTCATAAAGTGAATAAATTTCAAAATGCCGAATAGCGCATTATTTTTATGCTGATTTATTTTGAATAGTCAAATTTGGAAATCAACTTATTAATTGATTGATTATTCAATGATTATGCGATTATCGTAAAAATAAAAATCTTTTTATCACAAATATATGTAGGCTTTAAATTGCATAGTCTTTGACAAAGAATTCACATTGTGTCTTTAGTAGAAAGAAAAATGAGAGAAATAATTGTTAATGCTTGAAATGTCAAAATAAGAAGATACAAATAAAGTTCTTGATGTACATGTACTCTGACGGACAGTAAAAGAGAAAGGAATTTCTATTATAAACATTTCTTTAAATTTAAGGTTAGTTATCTAAATTCAAATCTCTGACCCTTACCATCGTGATTTTAGTTTTTACGAAAAACGCTAAATTCACAAATCACCGACTTCGAGAAAGATAACACGCTTTAGGAATATACTGAGGAAGGTATGTGTTGACTGGTGAAACTGGAGCATAGAAAGATAACATGAATTTCTTTTTCCAATTTTTATTGCCCCCGCAATCGAAGATTTGAAGGCACATATTTTTGCCCTTTCCGTCTGTCTGTCTGTCTTTTTATCTGTTCGTTTGTTTGTCCTCTAATAACCTTGCCCATTTCTTTTTATTGGCTGAGGAGTAGGCTCTCATATTTTAAATTTTTAATTCTTCTGACAAAACTTTTTATTTTGATACAAGCGATTGTGATCTCTTGACTTTGGATTTTTAGTTATATATAATTACCTTTACAAAATCTAAACAAGTTTTTAACCTTGGTTATAACTTTTGTCGATTGGTGCTAAGGTTTTCATACTTCACATGTATATTCTTTGTGGTATGAACCTTTCATTAGATGTAAAAAATTTGACTTTGACGTAAGAGTTCGATCTTCTTTTGAAAAAAAAACCTTGATAATACCTTACGATCATGTCGTTGGCACTAAGGCTTTCGTATGTCTCTGGTATTTTTCTTTTGACAAGACTTTCCCTTAAGTTATAACAGTTTTGATTTATATGTTTTTAGGTCACCTGAGTAAACTCAGGTGACCTATTGCTATCCGTTGTCGTCCGTCGTCGTGCGTCGTCCGTCGTGCGTTAACATTTGAACATTTTCAGCTTCTTCTCTGCTTCTTCTCTGCAACCACTCGTTCAATTTCAGCCAAATTTGGCACAAAGCATCTATGAATGAAGGGGAACAACAATTGTGAATTTAATGGTCCCTGCCCCCCTGGGGCCTGAGGGGTGGGGCTGCAACCACTCGTTCAATTTCAACCAAATTTGGCACAAAGCATCTATGAATGAAGGGGAACAAAAATTGTGAATTTAATGGTCCCTGCCCCCCTGGGGCCTGAAGGATGGGGCAAAAACCCCTAAAATTAATGAAATCTTTAAACATCAATCAGCATTGAGTCCTCTACCAAAATTGTGAAATTCGTGGCCCAAGGGTCAGGGGTTCTAGTGCTAGGGCGGAGCTAAATAAGTATATAGTGAAAATGCATTATTTTTTTGAAAATCTTCTCTGCTCCTGAGTATTAGATAAACCAACTAAGTACATAGTTATGATGAGCAAGAGTGCCTCTACCAAAATTGTGAATTTTATGGCCCCATGGTCAGGGGTTCTGGTGTTAGGGTGGGGCGCTCTATTGATTATATAGTAAAAATGCATTATTTCTTTGAAAATCTTCTTCTCTGCTCCAGGGTATCAAATAAACCAACTAAGTACATAGTTATGATGAGCAAGAGTACCTCTACTAAAAAAATTATGAATTTTATGGCCCCAGGGTCAGGGGTTCTGGTGTAAGGGCGGGTACTGATATATAGTGAAATTGCATTATTTCTTTGAAAATCTTCTTCTGTGCTTCTGGGTATTAAATGAACCAACTATGTATATAGTTATGATGAGCAAGAGTACCTCTACCAAAATTATGAATTTTATGGCCCCAGGGTCAGGGGTTCTGGTGTTAGGGCGGTGCTCTATATTGATTATATACTGAAAATGCATTATTTCTTTGAAAATCTTCTTCTCTGCTCCTGGGTATTGAATAAACCAACTAAGTACATAGTTATGATGAGCAAGAGTGCCTCTACCAAAATTGTAAATTTTATGGCCCCAGGGTCAGGGACTCTGGTGTTAGGGCGGGGACCTATTGATTATATTGTGAAAATGCATGTATTCTTTGAAAATCTTTTTCTCTGCTTCTGGGTATTAAATAAACTAACTAAGCACATAGTTATGATGAGCAAGAGTGTCTCTTTCCAAATTTTGAATTTTATGGCCCCAGGGTCAGTATTATGGTGTTAGGGTGGGGATTAATTGATTATATAGTGAAAATACATTAATTCTGTGAATATCTTTTCCTTTGCTCCTGTGTTTTTTGCCAATGATCCAAGTATATATATTTCTGATGAAGAAAGGTGCATTTAGCAAAATGATTATTTTTTTATGCCCCCCCCTTCCTGGGTCGGGGGAGGGGGGTTACATAGTCTGAAATTAAATTTATGCTTTGAAATCTGCTCTTTGGTATTAAGCAACCATTTTATGATAAAATTTGCAAAATTTTGAAATAAGTTGCGACAGGGTCAGTGGTTCTTTTGGGGGTGAGGTACAAAACTGGTTATAAAATGGAAGTGTATTTCGTCTTTGTTTATACTCCGATCAATCTCTGGGTATTAAGTAAATAGAGTAAGCCTGCTAAGTTCATAATTATGATAAGCAATAGTGCCTCTTTCAAAATTGTGAATTGTGAATTTCATGGCCTCTGGTTTAAAGCACGATCCAAAGTTATTAGTTTGAAAGATGTTACACAATACTCAGGTGACCTATAAGGCCCATGGGCCTCTTGTTTGTTTTGACGTTGGACTTTGACCTAAGTTTGGAAAATTTTAAGAATGACCATATCATTGGAATGGTTTATACCAGGGCTTTACCAGTATTTCACAGGAATATTTTTCATTTCAAGGCCTTTTCAGGGATATCTTAAAATTTCACCCCTTGACTGAAATTAGAGCTTTACCTAATTTTTCTGCTTAAAAACTTGAACCTTGGTCATACTTGTTTAACGGTTTGTGCTTAGGTTCCCATATTTCACATGATATCCTAGAGACAAGTCGATCAGTTCTTTTGGAACCAATCGATCTCTTGACCATCACCTTGAAGTTTGACTTGCATTTGAGAAACTTAAAAAGCTTTCGCCATTAGAAGTCATACGTGGACATCTAAATACCTGGTATTTCACATATACTGAGTATATCTTGTTTTCTTTGAAGTATTGAGAAATTTCTTGGGAAATACGAATTTTTCTTTTTTCAATATTAAAATTATATTTTATGCCTGGAAACGTTGTTATTTACAATGCATGGCCTGGGAGGGAAGTATTATAGTTCACTCTTACCTCGCTAATGCCAAGTTAAATAACTATCCCCTCGCAACTCGCAAGGAATTTGAAAGAGATATTGTAATGCAATCGTGTGTGTGTTTGTTAACAAATTTGTGAGTTATGTCCTATGCGAAACGGAAGTAAACGGACTTAATTTGCATCGAGATCAATGTCGAATGCTGTCTTGAATTATATATATGCTTTTTGCCTTTTCGTGCCTTTGTTTTACTGGTATTTGATAAGGGCAGCAAACAAAACATCTACATGTACAGGGATATGAAGGCCCAAAACTGAAAATCTAGACACTGTTCAATCCAGTAGCGCGTAATGTATCCTACTAAAGCTTGGTTGACTCACTATCTCGACAGCGATGAACTACCTGCCCCCTCCCTTGTTTATACGTTTATATAACTACCTAATCTTAGCATCGGCTTCGTCAATCAAACTGGCGCTACCGTGTGAGGGGAAGAGGGAAGGATTCTACTGCTCCTGATTCCAGCCACTCTGACTACAAGGTCATCACTCGTGCTTACAGAACAGGTCAGTGATTTATGTGTTATTAATTTAATCCAATTTCACCAAAATTATCATTTTGGTTAATATAGTATGTGATGTTTCATATTTATAGGAAAAGAGTGAATTTGAAGAAAAAAAAATATATATATATACTATACTGCTATATTTATCATATTTTGCTCATATATTAGCGATAAAACTGTAATGAATTGACTTGCTAGTTTTTCACTTTAAGACAGAAAAAATTGTTTTGCACACACAATATCCCATCTCAAGTCGTATGTGAATGTGTACAGTGATTTTTAATCGATACAAATTAAAATTAACCAATTGCTGGCAAGTATAAAGCTAAATTGGACTTTTAATAATATATAGATGGTTGATTTTATTTACATATGTCTGGTTGAAGTTGTTAATATTTCCTACGCGCGAAAAAAATCAAGTATTTTATGTGATGCAACGCTTTTGCCTCAAAGTTATGAATTACGACACGAATTTATTTCTTATAAGTAGACCAAAACGAGTATGAATAATATTTAGGCAAAACTAAGGAATATATAAAAGCGATATTTCCTTGAGAGTGGTAAATGTCACGCCTCCTTTCCTATCTCTGGAATGTATTGTCCAAACTGTATTGCAATTCTTTCTGGTGTTCGACAAGACCATTTCTACAAATGAACCAAAGAATACATCTTAGTAGGTTCGAGATCATGTTCACTTTAGGATTAGATCTATTTAAGCTTGCATTGCTTCCAAAACATCTCTCTTTTCTTCTTTCATTGTGTTACATATACCATTTGCTTTTTGTGAACTTTGGTGCACGTTATGATATTCATATATCTTCACTAAAAGATACAAAATCTGCAAAATATATAGATCGGAGCAAATTAAGCCCAGCTATCACCAAGTGAATCATTTATCTGCTTCCTTGGATTGACCGCTGTGATTGTGGTCGAGAATTGACGAGAATCTCGGATCTTGTTTACAGATTTGACATGCTTCCACCAAAAAACACGCGGGGTTCCGAACATCTTCCGATATGTACTGACACCGACTTCTATCTATGATTTTAGTGGGTTTTTTGTGTTTTTCATACCTCAGGAAAAGAGAATAACTGTCTTTGAATGAAACTGAACTGTCGGGGAAAACAATTTTGCAACGCTGCTTAAAAGGTTGAGGAATGTCATTATTTACAATCCGTCATTGATTTATTTAAAAATACATCCCAAATACTTGAACTATATATACTTTATATAATGAACAATTTTTAATCCGTTTGAAATAAATTGTGGCATGCATTTATATTTCAAAAGCAACATACGACTACATGTACATGTAGTTAAATTGGTATATGTACGGTATAATTTTCACAGACCGTTTATCTGATTTCAAACAATAATTAACAGATATGCAGCATTGCAAAAAACATGAATTTTTGAGCAAGAAATTGACAACTAAGATGTTTCCATTGATTGTTGTAGATGAAAATATCTTTGATTATTTTACTGTCGAAATATACAGATTTTTTATCTCATGTTTAAAATAAACATCGCAGATATTGTAAGTTTCCTGTAATCTACACGAAGTGTTCTGATAAGTATATATATATTTACGCAATAGACGTCTCTTTATATGCAAAACTGATAAATCGACACGATGATTTGTGAGATTTAACATACTTTCCAAAAACAAGCATAAATACCTGTTCATTATTTAAAGAGGTTTATTACATTTGCTAGAAATTTACAATCTTTAAGATACTAAATGTAGCTTCATAGGTTACCTCGATTTAATTTAATAAAAGAAATATCACAGAAGATTCCAACTGAAGGGTTAAAAAAAAAGCTTTAATAGCGTACTTTTCAAATTATACATTTTAAGCTTTCGGAAATCTTGGCCGAATTCAGAAAAACCGCATTAAGTTTATGAAGCAAAACTTTAAAAGAAATGTAAAAGTGATAATTTTTTTTTTTTACTTTCAAACTTTTCCATTTTTTAACATCAGCTTTTACATAATATATAATGTATATAGGTCTCTTCGAAAAGAAAATCACACAAGTATACACGCTAAATTTCAAGTTATACTTATAACGTGTGTTTTCCTCTTGTTGTTTCTGAATTCATTTTGGTTGACAAACAGACACCGTCTATTCCCAACTTTTTGTCAGGTTTTAAAGTTTTCCCTTCTGTTAACCGATCAAAACATATGGTACATGTTGTGGCAACAAAATAAGCAAAATTTGTAACCACAGACCCATTAATACGAGCACCTGTTTTTACAGCATGTGCTTGATCAGTTTAAATTTTACTGCATGTTCAGATGTGTGTGTTCTTATGTTCAAATAAAAAGGCCACCTTATCGTAATTGCATCGCCACTATCAATTTACGAAAGATCAGAGGGGCGCGGATGTGGTATATTTCATGTACAACAACCCGATGAGCAGATGAATAAATATTGATATATCTCATCCACGAGTCGTTATCTGAAAGAATTCTATGAAATTAAACATTCGGAAAAGATACACAAATAAATTATATTCTTCTGTTTTTCTTATCATTGGAAGTCAAAGAATTTAGTTTTGGGCGATATTCTAGACATTTCTTATAATGACAGCTAATTATAAGGTATGGACTGGGTGGGTTTGATATGACATAGTTTTCTTAGAAAATTCTTTAAAGAATATTACTGGAAAAATCCCCATCTGTAATATTAATCATTTCCCACAGGAATTTTTTCATCCTGCATCTGTATAGCAATCGTTCATCAAAAATGCCAAGCATGTACTTTAAGTTTTAATTAATATATAAGCTGTTTGAGAAAAATAAACTTATTTTTGACTCCTGCCATTTTGTTTTTTTTAGTGTTAAGATAGATTTTATAAAATATCTTCTTCAACTTTTAAGTCTGTTTTTATTGCTGTTTGTATCTACTTTATCGTTTTATTTATTTATTTAATTTTTTTTTTTGACAAACTCTAAACGCTAGAAATATTATTGTGTTTTAATCTTTGATGTTTAGAAAAAAAGCAAAATACATTTACACTTTACATTTAAAAATATATATACATTTATCAAATGGCAAAAATTAAGTTTCCTTTTTTGCTCAATTTATTTCCCAAAAATTAAATTCTGGGATCTTGAGAACCGGATGTGCATTGTTTTTCGGAAGATAATTATGTATGGGGGCCCTCTAATCCTAACTTATCAACCTACTGTCGACCACGTGCAGCGCTGCACCAGAAGCAGTGATCCCGGAAGATGGCACGTTTCTTTTTGTAGCTACGAATTGAAGTATATGTTACTTATGTTTGCCAAGGTTCTCTCTATATATAACACTCAGCGTCCCCCCTATGAGTGCTTTGCTTCCCAAGCAACTCTTCTCACCATTTATTCAAGATTGGGGTTCCCCTGCAGTGCCAGAACTTAAGTTTTAATTTAAGGTGGATATATCCCAAATCTACTTCGTAATGACTCGGATTTTATCAGCTGATTGTTACTTTGATTATGGGTGAGTAGGATTAGTCTGCAGTACATCCTGGCATTACAGAACAACTGATTTTGCATAAGTTAAAAATATTGAGTCTCGTGTTTATCAAAGCATGAGTTTGATCGCTGTGTCGATCTTATTTTTCAATGGTATTAAACTGATTTTTTTTGGAAGCCTTATAAAAATATCAGGTACATTTTCCATCTGTCGAAAAGATTACAAACTATTCGTAAGATTAACAAAGGAATCCTTTCGAACACGTGTTTATAAAAGTTCACCGATTTACTTCCGTAATCTTATTTTTTAACAGTTCAGCTGATAACAGATAATTAATTTGTACCTCATCAATAGATTAAATGAAATTTGTTTGAGGTTCTAGGATTAGAGATAAAAAAAAATTTTAAATATCCTTTTATGCCTCATTGACTTGTAAGTAAAAGATAAGTCTTGATTGCTTTTTCCCCTCTCCACGGATGACGATTTTCTCCATGACCTGTTTCTGTATGAATGGCACCTGGTCATATAATATAACATGAATTATTGCGTTCGCACAAATCCTCTAGTTATATACGTCAGCATCTAAAAAAGCGAAGAATGTCTTCAATTATTTTTCAAAAATTATTTATAGAAAATTTGACAGGTACAAAATTACATCATTTTTACTAAAAGAAAACTAGAATGACTTAACAAGTAATGACATGTATGAATTGGCGAGTTTCCATTCAGCTTTTGTTCTGTAATCAAGGAAATGACTCAGCAAATGGTGCCATCAACTGTCTGTTTATCTGAAAAATACAACCGCTAAAACGTACATGTAGAATTTATTTTTTATTATCTGGATTTCGTAAGCATGCAAGCTTTAAAACTGGACAAGTGCTTCAAATAATTTTTTCCTCCCATGTTATAAAAAATGATTGTACAATCAGCAATTTTATATTCATGATTTATATGATTATGATATATGTACATATATTCCTTATCAAAAAATTACAATGAACTTTCGACACATCCTTCTAAATGTTTTGTCTAACTGTGTAGTTGTATTCTTCAGCTTTGCTGTGGTATAAATTCGCCATATGTTGATAAATACATTGCATCTCTCATCAAAGCCCTATAGTAAACGCTTACCTGACATAAACAATATCTCTCTGATCAATCTATCGACACGGCCCACGTTTTCCTCCCTACCGTGAACAACTTGCTTTCCTATTTCCCCCAATACCTGGCAGGTTTGCAATACCTGTGGTTAAAAAGATGAGGTTCTCACCAAAGGTTTCTGTAAACACATCCATCTTATATGCCGTTGTTTGTGTATTTTGTTTCTTTGCAACTGTATCTTTAACAAATGACATTTGTACGTATACTGCGGTATTTTCTTAGTAATAAAAAGGTATGAAACAAGATATATATATATAATTTTACATAACTTCAGATTTTATTGTTAAGGTCAAAAGCAATGTTTCATCTTGGGTTTGACAATATCAATAAACTTTGAATAACTATTAGTTTTGATAAAATCATTCAAAAATCTGAAAATACCAGTTTTACATTTTCTGACGTCACCTAAGTGCCGCCTCCAGCTGATTTTGGGTGAGTGCAGTTTTTTTTCTGGCAATATTGATACCGAGGATGATCCTTTATCTGCTTACATCTATCTATCATATTAATAAGTCAAGAGTTCCCGAAGAGCAGTTTTGATAAACTTAACAGCGGGGTCACCATAAGGCATGAAATCTATAAAAGATGCGTCATTTCCATGGTATCCGTTTCAATGTAATCAGCAATCATAATCTTTTTAGCTTTTTTCAAAAATAGTGATCGATGCTATTTTGAAAGTAAGCTCCTTGTCATTTCCATTTTTTAGATGATATGCATCACATCCGTACAGCATCAAACATTTTGAAGATCCGTGTAGCATTTCATTCAGGAGTGAGCGAAGCTGCGGTAGAGGGCACCTTTTTGTAAATTACGACTTGGCAAACGTTGTTACAACGTGCTTTTCCCGTGTTTTAATCAAATGAAGGATGGGATAGCATTATCACTTCTGATGTGACCTGAAAGATAGAAGTAAATCTGTTTCAAACCAATGAAAATAATCTAAGTTTAACATTTATTCATCATAATTCATTCTTAAATATAGAAAACTCTAATGCATTATGTAGGAAAGCAATATATTTACAAAAACGACACGTAATTTAGAAAAAAAATAAATCTTTGGATGTAATTATGTATTTATAACGCTTTAGAAGCCAATTTGATGTTTTAAGCACCAAAACGTTAATTTTTTTTAACCTCAGAGAACGAAACAAATTTCTTACATCACTCCTACAGCGCGCACCTGATCGTAATTGCCCTCATCAGCAATTTCTGCTTGCTCAATAAAATTCGGGGTGTCAAGTTATTTAAAGCTCATCATGTTAAAACAGATCTTGCAGATCATCTTAAGCTATCACTTGATCTCCCTTCCCTGGCTTACTATTGATGTAAATTAGCCATGTAACAAAGAATTTGAGAATGGTTCCAGAAAGGAAATCTCTCAGGCGTACGGCACACATTGATAAGCGTACTCTGTGTTTAGTTTTACAGTGTAGTTTTCTGCAGTGTATATGATGAAAAAAAAACACCTTCCATTAGCTGTTTGTTAGCCTAATTTTTGAGATATGATAATTTAGCTATCTGAAACCAGATCCTCAATTAAGATTTTATAATAAAAGTTTGCGACATCTTTTTGTGCGTCTTTTAAATTTTTGAAAATGATTTCAAATTATTACATTCCAGAAAACAAGTGGGATTAATTAAATTAAACATTTGATCTTTGACAGGTATTCTGTGTCAAGGCCAGTAGAAGTCAGTGGATCCAATCGCACGTCTAAATCTACACCTACTGTGTCTGATATTGTAAGTATTTCCTTGATAATGTCCAATCTGTTACTGTCTTCCATTCCTCTTGCTTATCTGACATTGGTTATATTTTATCAGTGCTTAATACATATGGAATCTTTCTTTTATATAAGAGAGGGGTGGTGGATTAAATCTGTGATATTGTTTTAATATTTTTTTTTGACCTATGAACTAATTTGTTTTCCCCTTCTCATTAGGAATCAGCAACTCCAGATCCAATGGCCAAAGCTCAGTTAGATCTTCTTTGTCAGCTAATTGGAAGCTCAGCGGCCAAATCAGAAATCCGACTCAATCTGTTCAAAACAGACGAAGAGGAAGAGTAAGTACTGGTGTACTTATTGTCTAAGGGAAATAACTCTGCAGTACACATCCAGATTAATTAATGGTGTTAAAAAAAATGATAAGGTTAATGTCTGTATTTATTTATTTGTAATATACATTCTAAAAAAAATAATCATTGCAATTTAAACTTGTGCATTTTTTTTTTATTTTATTTACTAGTACTTGTAATCTTGAAATGAATACATCTATTTTCATTTCAGGCAAGCTTCTGTAGCAAGCATTCAACCTGTTGACCATGCTCAGTCAAAAGTCGTCAACATTGATCTCAAGGTACTGTAAAATACTGTAAATACTGTAAATAGTGTTAATTTTTACTGTAGCACATTAATGATTGATTTGAAGACTTAAATTTATGGTATAGATTATGTTTAATAGAAATTAAAAAAATTAAGGTCGTCCAAATATTTTGGTAGCCTAGTATTGATGAAGTTCATTAATTAGGTACTTCAATTGTAGACACTATATATAAGTACCCACTGGCAGGTATTGTGTTGGATGCATTTAGGGATAACTTTTGCTCCCCTATAATCAGTAATGACTTGACCTTAGGTCATAATGGTAAGGGCAAGGTCACTAATGGAGAAAAAAATTATATGATTCGTGAATGGTTTTTGACTCTCTAATGGTTAAATATTGGAGGTTTCTACATGAAATATTGCTTTTGATTTTTGGATGTATCATGACCTTGACACAAGGTCATTTGTTCTACTTCAAGGTCTTTGCAAAAAAGAGTAAAACTTGTATCTGGTATCTTTGTAAATGAGAAATTGATGCAGAAATTTAATAGAATTTAATAAAGTGGGAAATTTTGTTCTATGAGCTCACTTTGCATACCTTAAGTTTTAATGGCTTAAAAATACATGTAATATGCATTTGCTTCTAAGTAGAATGAAACAGCTCAATTTAGTAGTCTATTTCCAACGAACAGATAGTTTATCAAATTAAGTATGTCTGTGTGTCTGTTAGGCTGATCAGGGTCATGTAAGTTACATTTGTGATTTTCTTTTAATTTTACTCACTGAACAGATCAGTTTCGGTCTGCACAGATGGATTTTGATAAGGACATTAATTAAAAGTAAAATCAAATTCAATTTTTATTTCTATTGCTGTCTGTAAGTGCTTCAAAAGGTATTTCACAGTGCATGTACCTCACAAAAAACTTAAACATTCTTGTTTTTATAGAAGTCACTCTTTTTATGATTAATTCTTTTTCCTGAAAAATTTGTTAAATGTTCACACAATTCAAAGATTTCAATGGAAATCATGCACATTTCTTTTTTTTTCCAGTTAAACACACTAGTATTACAATAATATTGATAATTCATTGTATCCTTTACATTACAGTACACAATTTTAATATATGTATGTATGGTGCGTGAATATTTCTTGTGGACCACTTGTTCGTAGGGATCGGTTAAACAAAGAAAAAAAATGGCTACGAATATGAAGCTGATGCAGGAAATAAGTGACCAATTCCTTCATTGTAAAATATGCTTGGAACCATACAAAAGTCCGAAAACACTTACGTGCTTACATACGTTTTGTTCAGAATGCATTCAGCAGCATGTGGATTCGGAAAACACACGTTCTCGATTCTCTTTATACAACCGCCACGTCACTTGTCCCCTGTGTCGCAAACGAACGGAAATTCCTACAGGTGGAGTTAGACGTCTTCCAGATAATTTCTTATTGGCCAATCTGACGGAGGTGATTGACAGAAAAAGACCCCTGAAAATCCCACCATGTGAAATTTGCCATACTGTTAGACCAAGAAGCAACGACGCATGTTCAAAGTGCCTAGATTGCTCAAAACTTCTATGTAAGGCTTGTGTTGAATTACATATAACAACAAAGGTCACACAGAATCATAGCTTGATTGATGTTGAAGGAGAAAAAGATATTGAATGTAAAGTTCATCCAGATGAAATCGTTCGATTTTACTGCGAACCTTGTGATGCCTGTATTTGTGTTGTGTGCACCTTTCAGGAACATCGGGACCATGAAATATGTTCATTCAGCGAAGGATACTCGAAATATAAATCCTCCATGGAGTCATTGTTGAATAATTGTAAAAGCAGGTACGAGGTTGTCCAAGATCGAATCAGTATTATGAATCAATGTGAGACAATTCTGAAAGAGACGAGAGAAAATATACGAGACCTTGCTATTAGTTATATCCAACAAGTACGATCAACTGAAAAAGAGCTGCTCAAAGAAGTGGAATCTTATTTTGGTGAAAACATCATGTCTTTTCTTGAAAATAGAGACTGGCTCCAAGAGAACTTGGACGGATTGCAAAATGCATGTAACTTGACAGATATTATAATGAGAGACAAAGGTGTTGAAATGCTTCTATTAAAGAAGGAGATGCAAAATAAACTGGTATCGCTTTTGGAACCCACTCTACCCGAACCTCCAGAAGATGTTTCCAACTTCACAACTAAAATTAAATTTGTTCCAGGTGGAATAAAATTCGGGAAAATCACATTCAATGGAAATTCCGATGAGAATGAAAATTCTGAATATTCAATGGATCTGCAGAAGAATTCATTTGGATGCCAAACTGACGACTCTTCAAATGAAGAATGGGCCAAGCGTTCAAAAGAAAGCAGCATACAAAGCTTCTCCGAAACTGGTTCTGTTGCATCTGAAATGGAAATCAGCTATACTTCAGAGGTTGCAAATTACTACGGGCACAAAATGGGTTCCCAAAGTAGTCTTCGCTCCCTGACACCAGTTCCAACTGTTGATGCTTGTATGCAAACCTTTTCAAACGTTGGCTCTAAAGGTTCTGGTATTTGTGTGAAGTGCTGTCAAGATTTGCAATCTGAGGTCAACATGGCATCATCGAATTACAACACTGCCCCCTGTGTTCAAGATGTCATTGTTCTTGATTCGGCAGAAGAAAATCCCAAAGAATGGCGAAGGAGAAGACGAAGTTTGATACGGAGTAGGAGAGTTCAGACTGACCTCTCTATGTCGAATGAAAGTGTAGACGAAATGAGTCTTTCTGTGCCGAACTTGCGGCATATACCAGAAAGAAGCCTTTCTTGTGGTGCAATGACGGGTATGCCTCAGCGAGAAACTAGAACGATAGCTCTGGATCCGATCATTTTAGAGTGTATCAATGAAAAGAAACATAAGGTATCTACTCGAGATACAACGACAATGACAACTATGGAAATGAAACTAGTCGTGCCAACAAGAAATGCATCTACGGGCACCAATACACCTCGCACAAGAGACTCAGAGATGCAAACAAAAGTAGAAAACAAAACATGTGATACGCAAACTCCGAAAGTGATTCAGTCCACAAAGAATATTGGGACCGATTATGCTGGACAAACAGATAAAAGCACGGCTACCGTTAAAGTCTCTCTTATGGATAGTGAAACAACCATGGTCTTCCGGAAACGGAACCAATAAAACCACAGAAATCGAAACCTTTCGTGTACATTCGACAGAAATACATGTCAATAGAACATGACAATGAGGAAGAAAAGCCCGGAAGTGAAGCCTCAGGAGGAAACCCTCGCCCCGTGTCCCCATCCCAAAAGAAGGACCGTCCAACAAAAAATGAAGTAGGAAAAACAACGCCAAAGTCAACCCCCAAACGGTCACAATCCAATAGGAAATCTAGACCAAAATCTAAAGAGATAAAACAAGACGAAAGAGGCAGAAACGCAGACGTGCGCCCATTGTCTTCCTATGATAATCTGTGATAAAACCAATAAAACATCAAAACAATGTTTTATCGGATTATGAAGTATTTAACTTTATTGTTTTATTAAAACAATATTTTGACTTTTCACAATCATGTAGTTGGGTAAATATCGTGTAATTTTGTAGCTACATTGAAATGTATGCTAGTAATTTATAATTAATACCATACATTTTCAGGAGATAGTTTTCAGGTAGTTGATAGAATCCGTCCTCTATTTTTTTTTAGTTTGGATATACCTTCAGAGATATATTGTATGATTTGTTTATTCATTTAAGATGATTATCAATTTATACGCGAAAAATATATCTTATTCAAATTTTTATATACTCACTTGTAGAAATTTCATTTTCACATACGCTTATAGAGTGCAATCAATTAGTATTTATGATAATCCATGAACGAAAAACATTTTTATGTAGAATATAAACAAATCTTCAATATTGAGTGCTAAATTAAGACATTGTATTCTACGAAACACCTCTTGTGTGTATATTTATCTGTTCAAAAGCTGAATTCAGTCATTCGGAACAATATTGTATAGATTGTGTAACATTTATATAAAAGTAATAAATTGTGCTGAAATAAATTTATGACTGGACTTTTAATTGTCTTGTTATATTACAATTTAAATTTAATTAAATATTATTAAGGTCTTCCGTTTTCAACATATTGCGATTGTACGCACGTTTTTGCTCTACGGGCTATTTCTCGGAGATGGCTAGAAAAATCTTCCTGAAACTTTCATCAAATGACGATCACTGGTTGTATATGTGTTGTGTGGTCATTCAGTTTCAAAATGTCTACCGTTGCCATGGAAACCTGCAAAAAAGCGAAGAATTTTGTCTGAGAGTGTGCTTTCTGGTCCCTTGGACATTCGTCATAAAATTTTATTAATGTGAAGATTAGTATCTGTAATTCTGCCCATTGCATTTAAAAATTGCAAATTGTCAATAGTCAAAATTGACATCACTGTCCCCAACTTTTTCTTTAATTATTTTTAACTACTCGATACTTGTGACTGATCAGCACTTAACTCCTAAAAAGCTTGATATAAGAAAATATTTTATTGCCTATTTAGTTATTTAATACCCCAAATATTTTTTTTTTGGTGCAAAAAGGTCACACAATATTAAACGCGCATTAATTTGCAAGATTTGTTCAATGATAAATGTTATTCAAACTATTTTATGTAAAAATAAGATTAAATTTATTAACGTAGTTACATCTGATAAAAAAAAATAGAGATAAAGTAATAAATCAAAGAGTTGAAATTAAAGTGCAAAAAGATCAACTTAATTGTACCATAGATCAGTAAGATGCACACTGACCAACTATTTTCTCTGCGATTTTTAGTCATACTATATGAGTACTTATCCAAAATATACTTCCCCAAAAATCCTTGGCATTATGACTAAAACTTTAAAACAATATGATTTTTCTTAATGTAAATCCTTTTTTTGAGCAGAATGAATGTGAACTTAATTATTTTTCTCTAAAAAAAAACAAACCGGTTTTCGATAGTGTAAAACTTTAGTTAAAAATTTAATCTAGGCATCCATGTTTTTCTCACCTCCATTATTTATGTATTATTAGTCAACAATAAATAAATATATTCAGACTTTTATTTGTTTTTGATATCAAGAATTTCAGTACTGTTTCAACTTTTATTTGGATCCGCCATAATCCGAGTTGTTTTGAATGACGTCACCTATTTTCGATAGCAAGTATGGCGCACAGTTATTGTCATCAAAACATCGGTTACGTCATATATCTCATCGTCATTTTATTCTTGTTTTATTTTGTATATAGTTATAACTTAAATAAATTTAACACACGGATTAAAATCTTATTTGAAGTCTGGAAAAAATATTTGAAGACATACCCTTCATCTACGTTATTTAGTATTATCCTATTTGCAAATCCCCAAGGTGTTCCGAAGGACGTAAAACGAAAGTAGCCAAAACAAGTGTTGAACTTGACTTCTCTAAGTCTAACTAAAATGTTACCCAAGATGCTTGTGTCTATATGTAATTCCTTAAAAAATGGACGGATACAGCGGACAGTACACGTGTTTACACGCTCTACATCGAGTCTATCATCGCAGGCTATAATGTACTCTAAACAAGGTGATCCGAACTCTGTACTCTATCTGGAGAACAGTCAGATACCGCAAGCACTGAAAGACAATGAAGTGCTGGTGAAAATGAAAATGGCTCCAATAAATCCGTCTGATATCAACATGATTGAAGGAACCTACCATATGCTACCAGAACTTCCAGCTGTCTGTGGGAACGAGGGGGTCGGTGAGGTTTTAGGGGTAGGGAAAGGTGTGTCTGGATTCAGTCCTGGAGACTGGGTAATCCCTGCAGGAACTGGGTTTGGAACCTGGAGGAACTTCGCAGTGTCCACCCAAGACATGCTTAGAAAGGTTCCTAATGATGTGCCTGCAATCAGTGCTGCCACCATTATGGTCAATCCATGCACAGCTTACCGAATGCTGAAGGATTTTGTCTGTTTACATGAAGGCGACTGTGTGATTCAGAATGGAGCAAATAGTGCTGTTGGTCAGTCAGTTATACAGATAGCGAAGGAGTGGGGATACCAAACTATCAATGTTGTGAGAAACAGACCAGATTTTGATCAACTGGCAGAGTACCTTAAAAGTTTAGGAGCCACCCATGTGGTTACTGAGGAGTTTTCTCGATCTCATCAGATGAGAGACTTAGTCAAATCAATGTCATCTCCCCCAAAATTAGCATTCAACACAGTAGGAGGTGATAGTGCAACCAATCTTCTCAAACATTTGGACAGCAAAGGTGTAATGGTGACTTATGGAGGAATGTCCAAAAAGCCAGTGGTGGTGTCCACGGGGGCCCTCATTTTTAAGAGGGTGAGGCTCACAGGCTATTGGAATGCTAAGTGGGTGCAAGAGAACAAAGAAAACCCAGAACTTGTAAGGATGTTTGATGATCTATTTGACTTAGTCAGAGAAGGCAAACTTTTGCCACCAGCCTCCGAAACTTTTTCTCTGTCTGATTTCAAGCAAGCAGTCAAATCCTCCCTGGAGGGATATAAAGGAAGCAAGAAAATTTTTCTCATGGATGACTCTTCCTCATGATATTATTATTTTTAAATAGTAAATTGGTTTATATTTATGAAATATTTCATGTGCCAAGTAATAATTATAAAGCACTGTTTAGGAATTTACGGTAATAAAAATTACTCAAGTAAAATTCTTGATTTTAATAAAAACATGATGTAACAGAGACAATTTTGTGCCTCTGCTGGGGTGTGAACCCGGGACCCATGGCTTGCCAGTCCAGTGCTCTTAAAATTGAATTTAAGCTAAAAGACTTGTACCTGACACTACTACAATGATATTCATGCTGTAGAGATACACAGCGGCTGTCATGGTGTCCAAAATTACATATAAGCCTACATGTATCAATTTTACAATGACTTTAGATAGTGATCATGGTGATACTGTGGTTTCATTTGAAGAAGCCTTTTATTTTTACAATCAACAAGAGGCCCAGGGGCCACATTGCTCACATGAGCAATTGGCTATGAAAAAGCACATGTCAGATCAGAACTGAAAGTTTACTGGGGGGGCTTGAATTTTAACCCCCCAGGGGGTCATGATTTGAAAAATCTAGAATCTACACTACCTAAGGATGATTGAAAAGGATTTACATTAAGAAAAATCATATTGTTTTAAAGTTTTAGTCATAATGAAAAAAATTTCGAATTTAATTTGAACATCATTCTTTTTGTATATTAACGCTTTTTAGGTATGCCTTAGACCGGAAACGATAATTAAGCGCATGCTTACTTCTCGTAGCAACCTTCTAAACATAAATATGGCGGCAGAATCGTAGAGGGAATGTTAAAGTGCGATTTCCCCTTGTTCAGGCAATAATTAAGAAATATGTCGAAAGCAGGGAAGAGAGTAAAGAGTGGATCGGGACAGGGAGGTGCGAAATGGGAACAACCACTTCTTGCCGCTACTTTTGATGAGGTACGATTGCTTCGTAAATAAACGTTGCACAGATGTGTATTTGATAATTTTTTTAATGTAATGAGCCTACCTAATTTTGTTTATTTGAATTTATTGTGTAGGAGAGTTGGAAAGCTAATGTGGCATTTGCTGTTGGAGAAAAACCTGATGATTACACGTGGATTGACATACTTGGGGCTACTATTGCTGCAGGGTCTAGAAGACTCTTCAGTGTTATCTCCAAGGAGCAATTGGAAGCTGAGGTAACAAATCAAGCAACAGTTTAATAACCCCACCCCAACCCCCCAACCCCCAATTTTAAGGCTGTTGACAATGTTATGTTTTATTTCGCATCTATTCGAAAAAGCTCATTATTTTATTGTTTCTAATATACATAATAATTTAATGTTTCTTCTAAAATCTTCCACATGTTTCAAATGAGTCATAGGCGTCAGAACCGGGGGGAGGGGGCACTTTCAATTAGCCCCCCACTTTCAATTTGCTTCCAACGCCTATGTGAGTTCTTCTCGTTTCATATTTTCTTTTCATATCACACTATTCTGGGACACTTTCAGGGATTAAAATGAATATTAACAATTAATATATTTTAAAGATTTGATCTAGGCTCTTTGTATCTAATATTATGTTATGGATTTCTTAAATCAAATTTCCAAGAAGAATAATTTTAATTAAAGTTTATGTAAAAATTTACACGAAATTTTTATTTTTAGGTTAGAGAGTTAGGAAACCCCAAAGGAAAGAAACCAAAAGAAGTTCCCCAGCATTTTGAAGTGTGTGAGCCTTGTAAGATACATCTTGATAGCGGAGAGGAAATTCCCTTACCCCTCTTGGCCAGACTTATCAAATTCAAACTGCTGTCAATCAAGGCAAATGATCTAAGGCGTAGAGAAACCGAGAAAAAAGTGAGTGTTTGTAAGAGATTCACAAGTCACAATGTACACTGTAACCATGATTGAAATGTTATGGCACAGACTTAAACATGCAGATTAAAGAAAATTTTCTAATATAATATATGCACATGTAACAAGGGCAACTTCAACTTGAATTCCATAGCTTTCTACAAGCAATTTAGATGAAATCTGTGATATAGAGATATGTTTATAAGACGGAGGAACAGTACAATTAAACATCCTCCATTCGTAGCAATTAGTTCTAAGGTATTATAATAATGATAAAAATTAATTTCCAAAAATAATTTTGTTTTGTTGCCTCATGCTAGAGGGATAATCCAGACCAGGTGAGATAGTAGGAAATGGTGAAAATGTTTGATGGTGTAAACATATACAATAGTACTGTATAGTCAATGCATTGAATGTCCATAACATGATATTTGGCTGTCCTCCTTTGAAACAAGAAATTCATAAATTTGTTGTCAGTTGTGCAGTTAGCTTGACTAATAGAATGCAGTGAGCTCTGGAATATTTTGTGTACAATTAGTGCATGTCACTCGGTGGATGATTATACATCAACCGATTTTGCTCCAGATACCGAGACTGCCGCACAGACATTCGTTATTCCTTTTCCCCAAACAAACGAAGTTGAACTTAATGAGTCAGAAGTATGGAAGCATTCGAAAAGGAAAGACAAGGAGGGAAAGGATATAATTGATGTAGGCACTAACACTCTACCAAAACTGACATTTGAAAAAGAAACATCCACACCAATTCGGCATCTTTTTTCGAAGGGGACAATGACATTTTACATTGCAAAATCCGATAAAGCTACAAGTACTTTCAGTAATTCCAGACAGATAGCAGAAAATGTTTTCGGGAATAAGGCAGTACATGATACAGCAAATAAACTCACCATGACTCCCAAAATACAGGTATCTGATGCATCCACCCTAACAGAAACAAACTCTGTTGCGGAAGGAAAAATGGCCGCTTGCATTTCAAAATTACAGAAGGTATCACAGAGGTTACAAAGTCCTACTCAGAAAAATATGCCGGATGTACCTTGGAAAAGTTCATCGGAAGATCAACTGTCTTCTAAAGAGAACTTAAACGACGTTGTTGATGCAACAGAACAAGAACGACAGAAAAATGTCCAACAGTTAATAGAACAATCCAGCAATGTTGGAAAAACTAAAAAGGGGGATAGAAAACCACAACCAATAACAACGTTGAAAGGAAAGACATTGCTACCCCCAGAGGAGTCCCTCAATAAAAGTGATATTCTTCCGCGTAATACAGAGGGAAATGAGACAATATTACCCGGGAACACAAACAACAGCAACCAAATGCCCCGATATAACTCAGCACCAGGAAAAATTGCGACGATACCGAACAAGAAATATAAGATTAATCAGAAACAGCATAATAAATCCCCAAGCCGAATTCCTGTTCACACAGGTAGTAACACTTCACTGGATAAAACACCTGTTGTAAAACCAAAATTTCCCAAAGCTATGGGTACTTCAAGGCCTTCCTCAACAGAGTCTGAATCAACGGCGTCTTTTATTTCGTGCAACTCAGATAGTTCATTTTTTTCGAATGACGCCAAAATGGACTTTTCCTCTTTGAAAATTAATCCTAATCAAACTCCCTCTTCTCTTCCTAAGGAAAGAGGGAAGGCGGAAGAGGATTCAGCAAAGAAACCCCAATCACAGAAAAAGGCCAGTTCTTCTAACGTTAGCTTTATGCAAAAGCTTTTCTCGAAGAAGAAAAAAGATCCGGATCCCATTAAGAATTTACCAAAGACACATGGTAAAGAGCCAAAACAGCTTCCGAAAGCGGATTCTCTTCCGGAAACGGAACCAATAAAACCACAGAAATCGAAACCTTTCGTGTACATTCGACAGAAATACATGTCAATAGAACATGACAATGAGGAAGAAAGCCAGTTAAACACACTAGTATTACAATAATATTGATAATTCATTGTATCCTTTACATTACAGTACACAATTTTAATATATGTATGTATGGTGCATTTCTATGACTCAATACACATATATAAATGTACATCCCACTGGCGGTTTTGCAAAGAAACCTTAGGCTATTTTTGTCTATATATCCTCATCTCTCTTCTAAATTTCTATGTTTCATTGTATGTTATACAAGAATGAAATCAATTATTCATGGAATTTTTTTCGACAGAAAAATAAGAATGACGAATTAAGTAGGATAGCAGGGGAATTATCAATTCAGGGCAACCAGAATGAGGATGAAGATGACCTTTTGAACCTGATGGACAGTGCATGATGGGAAGAAATAGTGCATTATGGGAAAGTAGCCTGCTGGACCAGACTTCTTAGATATCTGTGACAGAAGCTGCAATATTTTTGTCTCAGTTACATTCATATTTGTTGAAATTAAGAGTTATAGTTTTTTTAAAAAAGGAAATGTCTGCATTTTTGCCCACTTGATACCTGAAATGGTTTTGGATTTGTTTGAAATCACACACATACCCCACAAGAATTTTTTTATGTACAATTCTTTTTGAAAATTTTCATTATTTTTCCAATTGTGAAGCATTTAGATTTATGTTTCTAATGTTCAAAACTAAAAAAATGACATCAATGTAACATTTCATTTCTTTTAATCATTGTAAACTTTAGTTTATAACCAGAAGGAATGGCACGTATCAGTGTGTTCTTACCTGACCTTTGTATAAGATAGATCTGACAAGACTTCAATGAAAGTGAGAACAAGGTCCTACAATAAAATTGAAGGCCAAAATAGAAATCAGCCAACATGAACGTTCTCCAACAAATCGTATTCATCAATTGTCAGGGACACTGTCTCTCAATCATCATGTTTTTGTTCTCTGCATATTTAGTATTACAAGTACCAGTATTTGCATGTGTCACACATTCCTCTCGTATTCTGAATGGTTGATAAGAGATTTATGTGATAAAATCAAAAGAATGTGAAAAATTGCATAAATTACTGTTTTTGAAGGTTCATCTATGATTTATACTGAGTTTTATTGCTTCTGAGAACTTTAAAAATTGTAAAAGTACTGTGTGGTTACTTTTATATATGCATGCATGCATGCAGTCAATGACTTGTGATTTTTTTGTACACATGTATAAATATAATTCTTGTCTCAGATTTGAAAGTAAATTATAATGTATGTGGTGTCCCTTGAATTTGATAGCTTGCTTCAAGCAATTCAGAGTTGACATCTGTGATTGATATATTTAAAAAGACTTAATTTAAAAAAAAATAAAAACATTTTATTTTAAGAATATATATTGATATCATTATATGTACCAGTTATATTTTTATTAAGCAGATTATAATAAGATTAGGTACACTGCGAGAAGTCGTTAAAATTGAGGTCCACTTCATAATCTTGGAAAAATATATTGGTATGAAATTTGTTATTTTATATGGAAAAATTCATGTTAAACCAATTGTTTGTTACTGTTAGCAAGAAGTGTCTCAAAGTGAATTAATGCTTAAAGGGTAGATATTGCTTTGGCATAGCTATGGCACATTCTATTTGGTCCATACATGTACTTTGAAATTCCGGGATAACAATGGATCAATGTCCTAGCATTAGAAATGCATGTGGCACAGTTTAAATCTTGTCTCTGAATTGCAACCACTTATCAAGGTTAATCTCTTATATTATGAAATAAAGGCATGAGCATGTCTAATTCCCTACTTCTCTCTTGAACACACAGGTTAATACATTTTTATCTTTATGAAGAACCTCCATGTATCATACAATTGCTTTTTAAAATGACGTTGATAATCAAGAACATGCCAAGAAAATCATCTCTTCATTTATTATTTCTTTGTATACTTTAAAATGACTTATAAGTGAAGTACAAGTACTGCATTACAAGGTGAAAAATTATGAATGCAAAACCTTAATACAATACTTGAATGAAATTATTTCAAACAGTCAAACTAAATGTACAATAATGAAGCATTTATGATACGATTCAAGCCAGAAAATGTAGCATGTCTTTCAATTTGATATGCAGAAAATTACTGTGAATATATCAAGCACCAACCTGTAGAATATAGCAATGGTGAGTGGTAGTGGCGGAGAGGGGTCCAGTTAGTCAAGCAGGGCTGTATCCCCCCCAAACCCCCCTTGCACAAAATCACACATTTTCAATAAATAATTGAACTGAGAACAATGATAAGACCACCCTTTCATCTGTTTCAGTACCCGTACATTAATAAATTAAACCTAGAATGTAATATGGTAAAATAAATGTAGAAATATTCTCTTTTAATCCTTCCAAAAAAAATTTCACATAAAGTAAGTTTCATCAAGAAGATGCATGAGGGTAGGAGGAATGCAGTTACTAACTGGGCCCCACTATCAGAGACCAGGCATAGGTATCACAGAAGACGAAGAACGGGACCAGTAGCTTGATACATCACAGAAATGTCAGAATATTATAGAAGTCTGCGGCAGACTTTTGGCTGAGACTATCTACACAGGGAATATATCTTTACAAAAACTTTTTATTTACAACCAGTATTGTCTGCTTCAACACTGCAAAATAGTTCATTTGATTTCTCTTATTACATCTATACATTTTAAACCAAAAAAAAATAGTTGGCCTCAAAATTCTCTTGATAAAATAAGTTGACAAAGAATAACTTCTCATCAGCAAAAATACTGTTTGTGTCCCATAGAATGAATTGTAAAATGCTTCACTTATTTTCCCCACATGCTCTATAAAAGTTTTCTGCCACAAGCATTCACATCCAATCAGAGGGCATGTAGTATATCATTCACATCCGATCACAGGCCGTGTTGTATAAGGCTGTACGCTGCCAGACAGACTTGATCACACCATATACATTATATTATATAAAACCAACTCTAACATACACCTACAGATCAAACAGGTCCATTCTGTAGTGTTGGTGATGTTGAACTTAAAACAGTGTCACTTTTTTCTGGTGAGTCTTTGGCTTGAGCTCTACAATGAAAGAAATATTCAAGTTAAATATGCTTCAGTTTCTACTGTACTCTAACTCAAAAAAAAAAAAATGGTCAACAAACTTCCAAAAGAAACATAATTGGTGTTTCCACCGGCGTTTTCTTTTGACCCATTTGGTAAGGAGTGTACGCTATTCAATGGATACCAGAAATTCAATGAAAAATACTTATAATGACATTGACAGTCATTTTTTACCAAACTATTTTGATTGACAATAATTATTTTACTTAAAAGTAATCTTTTTGTGACGAGTTTGATTTATATTTTTTGTTTTTTCTGCGAAACACGGATAAGTAAGCGGCACATGTATGTGCACGATTTCAGTGAGTCTGCGCCAACTCAGATCTAAGAAATTCCTTTGTCCCAAAATAGGAAAAGCAAGTGAACCGTGACCTCAGTGGTCAGTGACATGATTAGTACACAGGTGTCGTATTCATTGACAAGTACATATCACTTGAATCCCTTTTACGAGGATTCACAACTGTTAGTGGTAAGACCAGGGAATATGACATTTTGGATATAATTTCAAAGAGTGAGGAAACGAAACGTGAATTTTGTATTAATTTTTAGGACTTTTATTTCTTTTGATTTTCTTTTGAGGTAAATTAATTAATTTTATTTATATTTAAATTTAAATCTATTAAATTTAATATAATTTAATTTTAAAAAATTGATACTTGTGATTAGTTCATGATGTCATAAAGACACAGGAACTGAATATTGAACAGGAAAGAATTGAACGAAGGACATTGATGGTAGATGATACAATGTCAAAGCAAACACCAGTCTCTGAAGTGCTGTGTATTACATATTTTTATTTTATCATTATATGACATGTGTGATAATTTGCAAAGGAAAGTTGTGTAAAACTTTATGAAATCTTCAAATTAGCTTTGATCAAAGTGATAGACTGACTATGTACTCAGTTGACAGGGACTTGTTAAATGCAGTCATTTGATATTGATTTATTTCTATTTATGAGATCTTTCTCCTCGGTGAGAATTCCCAGTAAGTCAACTACCGACATGAACTTTAGTAACCTACCGTGTACCTTCTTAGTGTGACAGCGTTCTTTGACCTAAATATGTAGATGCTTGACATTTTTTAAATAGTGACACTTTTTTTTTTTTTTGCAGAAAGATGTTCAGTTTTCATAAACCCAAAATATACAGAAGCATTAATGGATGCTGTATTTGTCGAGCCAAGTCCTCCAGTTCACGATTCACAGACAGTAAAAGATATGAAGATTTGACGAGTGACTTACCTTAAATCAAAGTACTGAAAAGACAGATGGGAGTTGATTTTCTTATTTAGTTTAGTCAATGGATATTGTTTTTAGTGATGAAAAAATGAAAGTCTTTTCCAGTTCGGAGCGACATACGCTGTTGCTTGCAATAGCAGACTTTCTATATAGTTATTCTTTTTTCTTCTACTTCCAAGACGCCAACTTTGAAGCCTCGTAGCTAACTCATTTCTCAATGGATTTCTCTCAAATTTACTTTACTAAACTCTATCACAATGATGTCTAAAATTTCAAAAAGTCACTTCCGCATTTGAGTTATTTCCCTTTATACGAAAATTTATAGGCTTTTATTTCCAGACAAAGGTTCAGAGACGACAAAAGTTGAAGCAGAATTTTTACTGATTTTACATACTAGAAGGATTGAAGTTGTGCACATCGGTTTTTGTTTTTCGATTCCTCTATTCAAAATGGCGCTATATAGGGGTCAAAAAATAGAACGCCTAAGGAGCGAAAATTTACACATCTTGCCCTTTATCATCTAAACTAAAAATATTTTGTTAAAAATTTGTGCAGAATTACAAGATCTTTCAAATAACATCTCGGAAAAATGGTTGACCCTTATATTAAGGGATCTAGAGGGGCCGAAAGTTTTTCAAGATATCGCAAAAAGTATTGAGAATTTGTTATACACCAATAAAGCAAAGATGTTTAAAATTTCTAGTAGAATTTATTTAGATCATCAAAATATGTCCAATGACGTCTCTTCCAGTCAAACCGGAAGTAGTCAGAAAATGCATATTTTTTCTGTTCTTGACACGTTTTTGGTAAATATTTGTCACTGGGAGCATAAAACATAATTTTCCACCCGTCAGTGTCACTTCCGGTCGATCAGGAAGTAGCAAGAAATGGCTTACTTTTGCCATTTTCAACATAGTTTTGGAAGATTTAATCATTAGAGACGTACTTCTCTTTTTTTTTTAAATAAAAGTTACTTCCGGTCAAACAGAACGGACGACCTACTCGTTGCTTTGCAAGGAGCTTTGCTCTAGCTATTAATTATAATTATATTACAGTATATACTTATATTATGTAATAAATAGGTGCATCATAAAGGAATTACTTATAATTTTGAATAGGGAATCTAATTAATTTTGCTAATGTTGCAAAGCTCAAGAACAAGGAATGACAACTTGATAATTTACACAATTCTTTTTTCGAATAATGTCGTCGATTCCTTAACAAAAGCGGCGCAAAAAAAATAACAAGGAGGGGAGAAAATTTTTGTTGTTGTAGGATATACGCATACATGTACATATGCAAATTGTAATATTCTGTCTACACGAAAACATATATCATGGAATATTTACATTACAAATGTATTTTGCATAATTAAAAAGTGTGACAGTTAAAGCATATCTTTTAATTTTACGTCACAAACGTTTAACGCCGAGGAAGTGCAACGTCGCAAAGGAAAATTAAAAATCACGCTCACATATACTAGAATCTATTGTATTTGCTCTTCCATAAACAGTACCTTACACGAAGGATAATTCATGGAATTTGAAATATAAATCGCTTTTGCATTAAAGACAGAGCGTTTAGAAATGTAAATATAAGCAATTAATACATTATTTTTTTAAAGATACCATTTCATAACTTCTACTGTGTTTTCAACAGGAGCTTATGCACGTTACTCATATTGTTTGTACGTGTACAAAAGTTGCACTTATGAGACTATATCTTTCAAAACATAATAATTTATTGCTTAAATTTATTTGAGATTAATTATAATTGTATTCAAAAAGGTCTCATTTAATTTTTTTTTTTATATCTATCACTGTACAAGAGAGGGGGGAAGAAAATAAATATTTTCAAATTAATATTGTTACAGCCATAGACTGGCAAAGCGGAATAACCGTTACAATTCATACCTTAGTAAGAAATTTTAGTTTGAGGGAGGTGGTAAAACGGAACAAGTACTTTTGAAAAAAAAAATATCAGATGTCAACTTTAAGTTGTAAATAAGACCAATTTAACAGCATATAATGGCAAAATTATTAAAGGGCGCGAGTGCAGGATTTTTTTTTTTTATTTTAAGAATTTGATAAGAAGTATGAGAATTCAGGACAAATTTTCATTTAGAAGGATTGCAATACATTAATGAGTGAACATTTTTGTAATGAAAGTTCATTTCAAAAATGTTTAAACATTGTGTTTTAATCCTTCTATATGAAAATTTGTCCTGAATTCTCATACGTAACAAACTAGACAGTATTTGCTTTCGTTTACTATAAATCATATGAAAAACATGCAAGGGCAGGAGAAAAATGTTTTCCCAGTTTATACTTAAAAGTATTATGCCACTTGTCTGCGGTTCTTTTTCTTTTCATGAAATATATGGAGAAAACGAACAGTTTTCAAGCTCAAAATTCTATTAAACAATACAAATGTCTTAAAAGTGAAGAAATACTAGTATGTCTATTTGTACTTTCATGTCCTATACCAATTTTGCCATTATTAGAAAGCAATATGTTGAAGTCATCACGTTTATCACATTAATTCGTTTTGTTTTATTACATTTATTTTATGATTTTGTTTGTATCGAAAGAGAACATTACTTATATACTCAAGTTTAACTTCAAAACAACTTTCATAGATATGGACCTTAAGAAAAAAGGATGTTCTACATCTCATTAAAGTGTTCGAGTAAAAAATCATTTGCATTATGGAATCAGGGTTTGATCTGGAGAAAAGTAGAGTACA
Organism: Saccostrea glomerata; assembly: GCA_003671525.1. Taxonomy (NCBI): domain Eukaryota; kingdom Metazoa; phylum Mollusca; class Bivalvia; order Ostreida; family Ostreidae; genus Saccostrea; species Saccostrea glomerata. Next base: position 551,070 of record PRKT01000141.1, read on the forward strand.
TGTAGCTGTTATTTACTGTACAGTAAATCTTTGTTGGTGTTATAACCTAGAAATGGAATGACACAACATATGGTGTTCGACTGAGATTTATGTTTGACCCAAGAAAATGGAGAAGGTATTGTGTTTTTTTACCTATACGTCGAAATCTCGTTGTATTGCCTTTTATTTCTTATTCAACAACTCTCTCTTGTACAGGTCATGATTGCATTACATTTCACATTTTGTTTTCTTCTTATTTTCAGAATTTACGTGTTGTTATTATTATACTGGTAAATGAATGAAAGTATGAATATGAAAATATAGATTTGATTTATATACATATGAAATAATTATAATTACATTACGAATTCTATGAAAGTAATTGCCTTAATTTAGTATTTGTTTCTGTTCCAAAAAATATGATATTACAAAAAAAAAAATTCAAGATTAAAATAATGTTTATTTGTTTTATTTACTTTTTTTCTAGATATCAATGAAGATACTGATAGAAATCATAATTTGCCAAAGTATATACGGTATACAATATTCTTTTCCGTTAGAAATTACTAAAATGTAATATTTATTTACTCGCTTCATTCAAAAGATGTAAGATGAATAAATGAAAAATCTGTTGCAATAGAGGTGAAAGTTTTCCTGCACTAACTCCACCCAAAGCATGTTGCCAATTCAAACAAATCAATGTTAAATGTAAAGTTTCTGTGTTTTCTTACACATATTATGTAAAACAGCAGTGTAGAATAAACTTTTCCATCACGGAAAATATTATTGCACTTCTAATATGTATAGAATAGAAAAATTTAAGCTGAGATGATTAATTACCTTTAATCAAATTGTGCATTTATTTCTATCTTTACAGTTTTAGTGTCTTCATCATCAGATACCTGTACGACCATATTTTGTCGTAATGGCGGCTATTGTGAAGAGGAGAGATGTGTATGTCAAGAGGGGTTCTACGGGATAAGATGTGAAGGTTAAGTACTACTAATCTTCTTTTCAAATAATTCATTTTTTAAACAATTATGAAATTTAATTAATAGTATTTTTTAATATTGTCTGTCAATGAACGAGCATTCCATTATTCATTCTTCTCTTACTTTAAAAAGATCTGACTAAATTTTCATTCAGCGAGGAGTTTCTTTCTTTAATGAAGTAATCATTCGATCGTTACTCCAAATAAGTTTTTAAAAAATTCGTAAAGAAAGTGTGCTGTACTCTCTGAGATTATTAAATATCAATTTACCTTTTCAATCTATTCAATTTATACGGAGAGAATTATTTTATTTTGTAAAACGTAGATGAGTGTGATGGTCCAGATTCTTGCAATAATCACGGCGCATGCGTAGGCATTCCTAGGAAATGTGAGTGCGATATGGGGTATCAGCCTACTGGTTACTACGGAAAGCATTGTGAAGGTAACTTGTCTTTTCTTAAATCTATTTTTACTACTTTTGAAAAGTAAACTGATCACATCTTCCAAATATTGAACAGCAGCTACTAGTACCGTGATCTTACAAAAATTACAAACATCTATGTACATGTATTTCTAATTATTTAGATTCATGTCATCCGTCAGTGAACCGTTCCTGTGGATTTGCAGGCACCTGCTCTGGGACACCACATAGGTGCGTCTGTAAACAAGGGTTCCACGGCCCCTGGTGTGTGGGTAAGATAACACTAATTCCTTAATTTAATTCTTTGATATAGCAACGTATCTTATTTATAAGCGATTTTTTCTACGATTTGAGTTTCAATGTATTTTTTTACTGACACATTATTGGTGCTTTAATATGCTTTTCAATTCCCAATTCCCTTTGCGACATTCTTTTTAAGTACATGTAGTTATATCAATTCATATAAGTTTGTTGTCGATAGCATGTACACTTGACATTCACTGTAAACATGGCGGAACCTGTAACGGTGATGGAACATGCAGGTGTAAGAAAGCAGTTCCAGAAATCAGAGGACTGCATTGCGAAGGTAGTAAATATGTTTTTATTTTAAGTCTAATGGTCACAGAAACTAAGAGTTAATTTAGATTATGATTGAATTTATTATAGATAAATACCAGTAGTTTAATTTCAGACTTTAGGCAAAGTAGTTTTATTTGAGTACGTAGCTTGATGACATTGTTTTACAATTATAAACACAGAGGTGTGTGTTAGAGATTCTGACTGTATGAACGCTGGGAAATGTTTACCCAATAAAACATGTAAATGTACGAAATTTGAAGATGGATTCCGATGCATCTCTGCGGGTAATCATGGTTTTTAATGTTTAATATTTAATTCTGTGTTAAACATTCTGATCTAATATTTATATGTAAAATCTAATAAATCAGAACTTTGCACAGGACAAAAATTGTTTTTTGCAAATTTCGATACTTGTCTATTCTGATTATTTTAATTGTTATTAAATTTTTTTGCAGCTGCTGTTAAACATCCTCTGTCATTTTTTGTTATGTCTTTGTTTTTCTTATTCATTAAAATTAATGTCTAAGATATAAACAAGTAGTTTTTCTTGTATTTTTTGTTGCATAAATATTTCATTAAAATGATTAACTGTGAATAAAACGAGTAGATAAAAAGATATCTTTAACCAAATAAATTGATGGAGTGAAATGTTCCAAAGATACTTAAAAGATTTTCAATGCTGTTTTTATGTTAGTATATTGTAACCGAGCAGAAACAAGACCAGGTCACGTTTAAATCTTTATTAAACAGCAATACACGACAATGGCATGTGTCTATAAAAGAAAATACATAATTATAACTTCAAATAGAATGAAAAATAACATAAGTTATGCGAAAAAATAACAAGTTATGAAAAAGAAAAGTATTTCAAAACCAAATACCTTTACGGACAACATGGCCTCGAAGAGCTGTGACCTTGAAAACTGGCTGGCGGGACAAGTAATTTCAATCGAACATGAGTATTTATACCTAGACCTCCTGCGCAAGTGGATTAAGTTGATTTAAAAAATACGCCAGTAAGGAATGAGATTACAAAAGAGTATTCGACAAAAGCCTTTACAAAATGTTAGAATCATACTCACTTAATTTAATAATCGAATAAGACATAAGTTTACAAAAGTCAGTACGGTATTAGCCTAAATAAATATATGAAATAAAATATATGTAATTACTTGGTCACAATATGTTATAACAAGATACATGTACTGAAATAACTCTTTTCGTTGACTGCAATTATTTTGCCCTTATTTCCATCAGCTTTGCAGTACAAACAAAAAGCCAAACACAAGTTATGCTCTATCTTTGATAAAATTCAATCATTTTATTAATACAAAATTTAAGTACAGAAATGAGCTATTAATTATACCCCCGCTCCGAAGAAGAGGGAAGTATACTGTTTTACCCTTGTGTGTCTGTCTGTCTGTCCGTGTGTCTGTGTGTCCATGTGTCCGTCCGTAACAAATTTTCGTCGCAGTTTTTTCAGCAACTACTCATCGTAGATGCTTGAAATGTTAACACAATCTTCTCTGAGGCATGCCATATGGTGGGATGCATTTTCGGAGAGGGGGGTATGCTGTTTTACCCTTGTGTGTCTGTCTGTCTGTCTGTGTGTCAGTGTGTCCGTCCGTAATAAATTTTCCTCGCAGTTTTCTCAGCAACTACTCATCGTAGATGCTCAATCTAATTAAAATTAGATGTTAGATCCGCTCGCATACTTGCTACACTAACATCTAACAACATCCCATTGAGGGTCACGTCACAGGTCAAATTCGGAACGGCTCTTGATTTATTCGCTTCAACAATATACGATGATTTTGCCAGCGACGATTTGATTGGTTGATAGAAAATGACCTCTGACGTGACCCTTAATGGGATGTTGTTAGATGTTAGTGTAGCAAGTATACGAGAGGATCTAACATCTAATTTTAATTAGATTGCGTAGATGCTTGAAATTTTAACACAATCTTCTCTGAGGCATGCCATATGGTGGGATACATTTTCGCTCAAATCCGATGTCAACTCCCTGTTTGTCTGTGTGTTTGTCCGTTTCATATATATAACAAATTTTTGTCTCAGTTTTCTCTGCAACTTCTCATTGAAATTTTAATACAATCTTCTCTAAGGTATGCCATATTTTGGGATACGTTTTTGTTCCAATCGGATATCAACTTCCTGTTTGTCTGTGCGTCTGTCCGTTTCATACATAACAAATCTTTGTCACAGTTTTCTCATTAGTTATTCATGCTTGAAATTTTATTACACTCTTTGTTGAGGCAAGCCATTATGGTGGGATTAATTTTGATATGAATCTGATGTCAACTTCATATTTTTCTGTGCATCTGCCTGTAATTGAACTTGTGTATATTAACATAATAGTGCTTATTTACATCAGAGCGGGGGTATTACTAGTGAGTATAGGCTCACAGATTTCTTGTTTTATATGTTTATTTTTCTATACACTTTTAAAACAAACAATATTAAATTTCATTTTGAATGGACAATGTGTTTGTTAAGATTATGTTATTTTAATCTAGAAATCTTTTCATTTCTTTAAATCTTTCTGTGAATTTTTGAAGATTTTCTGACATCTCGGTTCTTCTATGAAAATTTGGAACATCTTCAAAAACCTTAATCAGTCTTAGCAATTCAAAACATCCATCATCATATGTTTTAAACACTTCCTTCTTGTTCCCTAAGGAAAACTGTGCCTCGAGTAAAATTCTGTATGAATTAAATAAACTTTTATTTGTAGATGTCTGTTGAATGAAAATGTCTTTTCTACGAAGGGCCTTTTCCAATATTCTGACCACCTTTGAATTTTCTCCCAGAGCAAGGAAAACGTCTGCATATAAGCAGTATAGTTTTATTATCAAACTATCTTCTTCGCATATTTTCAATTTCAGATCAATGGCTTTTTGAAAATGTCTACCTGCTTCAGAATATGCACGTGCTTTGAAATAACATTTCCCTTTTGTTTTTAACAACAAGACCTTGGCGTCATAAAAAAGTCCGGGAAATCCTTGTAAGCGAGCCAGCGCTTGATCCAATAGTGTAATGGCTTCACTGTAATCTCCTTTAGCTAAAATTGTTTCCGCAAGATCCCTTTCAGAGAGCACTATGTCTTTCACTGGAGCTCCTGTTGAAATCTTTATTTCTAGACCTTGTCTTTGATAGTCCAGTGCCGTATTAATGTCACCTTTCCCTAAAAACATACAACCCATGTTGTTTAGCGTAGACCCCATTATTGGGTGATTTTTCGTACCTATTGCCCTTAATCTTCTTTTGTAACATTCAACCTGAAACTGTTCGCCTTTTTCAATATCGTCTGCAATTTAAAAAAATCATGACAGAAATATATGCTTAGCAAAAAGAATCACTTTTTATTTCCAACCATGATGGTTATATTTTTTTTTTTAAATCTTAAAGCTTCTCCCAGGTACCTAACGAAAGCCACGAATTTCCTACATTATAAATTCATAGATAAAAAAAATTTATAAAAATTATTGTTTGAAATCTGTTGTGAAAGATACTTTAAAGCAGCCTTGTATTTTCCTTGCATTCCGAGGTTCCACCCATAGCTCTGAAGAAGAAAAGCCAGGTGAAAATCACGAGAATTAGGATGACGTCTCATTATATCCAACGCTTGCTGATACATCTCAGCACCTTCAACTAAGTTTCCCTTTAAAACATTATGGGATAAAAATTCATACTTTGCCTTTGAACATTTTTGTTTTAATAAGTATAAGAAATTTATGCGAACAGAAACTGACCTTTAAACCAATTACGTTATCATGATGGATGTAAAAGAAACATTTGACAACTTTTCCAAATTAAGTTTTTATATATAGTTGCAGAAAATGATTTTATATGAAGGTTTTGAAAAATAATACTAGTATTGTATTTTAGAAGCTTTTAAAATTGATTTATTATAGGTGGAAAAAATTTCGTATGTTTCAAGAGTGTTTTCACTCCTTTTTCACATTGTTCTAATAATATTTTACCGTGATATTTGTGAGAACTCGTCCATATCCTGATAGTACTCTAGCTTCGTCTAGTTCTTGTCCAAACAACCTGGTTCTTTCCAGACAGTGGCCAAAAAATTCAATCATTGCTTCTGTTGGTTAGTAAAAACAATATACATATAAGTTATCCGAGAAACACAAAATATATAAACACTGATTACCAAGTAACATACTTACGATATAGTGTCATTGTTTTCAGCAGGACCCTCCCTATGGTAAGCGTGGTGGCTAATTCTACAAACACGTGATAACAGTCCGAGGGGCAATTAATCACTTCTTTAAACAGCTTCCAGATATTACCATATTCTAAACTAAACTGACTCATGGCCCAACAGTAATTCTCGGTGCTGGTTCTTGATTCAATCTCTTGTAAAATCCGTGAAAAAGTTTCACAAAACCTCTTTCGCACGCCTAAAATTGAAACTTACTGAATTTTATAATTTTTATAATAAAATACTGAATATTTCAGTTTGAAAGCTTGAGCAATAACACGTGTTTAAGACAATCACTTATATTAGTTTAATTACTCGGTAAATGCTTTATTTTAATGAATTCCTTCACACAATCTCTCAATATCCCATGGATGTCGTATCTATTGGCAGATTCACTCTCAAAGATCAGATGATGTTGGTTACACATACGTAGAGTATTATTAATGTTGACATTGCCAACACCTAAATGAGATGGAAATATGTACTTGTAAAACAACATCGATATATGTATTTATTTTTTTAAAAGTCTTTAGAGATTTGAAGTGAAATAACCAAAAGGTAAGTCTTGGATGTTGATTGACACTAATTGATATCAAAAAGCGAAAATATGATTTACCAAGTTAAAGAAGATTTTAAAGAATGGATATATATTTGCCTAATATTTCTACCTGGAAAAAGAAGTTTTGATTTCAGAAAAAAGGTGAATCACTTCAGATAATAGATTATATGTACGTACCCAAAATACTGGAAGCCTCATACGCGTTAAACGTCCCTGGAATATAATTTAATGTTGATAGCGCGTCTTGTAATGGTTCAGATATCTTATTTAGAAATTCTCTGTAAGTTGAGTCTGCAATAGGAGAACATGTAAAGCATTTTAACTATTTACTTTCAAACATATTTCCCCCATGAAATAGTTGGTATTTCACCGGATATAGAAATATATCTTCATGAGTGAAAAATTATCAAATAGGACGAAAAAAAAAACACTCATTCGTTCAATAAGATTTCAACAATGTCTATTCCAACAGTAAAAAAAAAATCTTATATCAAATTATCAAATGATGCCAATATCTCATGTATTTTTAAACTTTAGTATTTGTCAATTGTTTAGACAGCGGTACTTTTAAAATAAACGCAACTAGGTTTTGTGCGATAGGAAAAAACACCTTCTTAGTCATTTAACAAAGATTGAGAAAAAAAATATTACCTATCTGATCATCTTTCGGAAAATACTCTTGGCTTAATACCTTCAGTCTTGATTTAGTCAGAAGAACCACCAGATCTTCTGGTGTAAGTAATCTACTATCTAACTCTAACCCTACTATTTGAAGTGCAAGTGGAATCCCTTCACATAATTCAATAATTTTGGAAACAAAATAATTATCTTCCACTGAGGGACAAATAGTTCTGAGAAGTTCATGTGCATCCATGTATGATAGAGGTTTTAAAGGTAGCTCTGTAATATGTTCATTCATCTCGTTAGGACATACTGTTGATGTAATCAAGATTGTCACGCCAGATAATGTTGAAATAGAAGTCAATTTGGAAATCGATCTTGAATCGGTGCATATTTCTTCTGCATTGTCCAATACTAACAGCATTTCGATTTCCTGTCTCCGGTTACATGTTGAATAAGAATTACCAGTTTTTAATAAATCGTTATTATCACTTGATGGTTTATTTATCTCACAGTTCTTCATTCTTTGGATCTCTTCAACTTCTGATTCTAACCTTTTAATTAGTTGTAAAGGTTCTTCCACACTCCGCCGAACGTCGATAGAAATGTGGTTTATATTTTCACAAAATTGTTTTACAAATGATGATTTTCCTATTCCCTTCAATCCATGGATCAAAATCAAATCAAAAAGACAACACAATTCGGTTCTAAGTAAAAAAGTTATAAGAGTCAATAGTTATCAAATGTACTCCATATAATCGCGCTTAAAGACGTAACTGTTTTGGGAGATCATGATTTTAACAAACTTACAGCTTTCACATGTGGTCCAGTGGTTCTTGAGCAGATTTTTAATTGATCCCACCTATTGTTTCCTTTTTGTAATTATCTTCCAATGAAGGATAATGTGGCCTTTTGTTTAAACATTACCCAAGGATAAAGTATGCTACGTTTGTTTGAAATTATGCTGTTGGGTCTGGAAGAGAAGATGAAAATGTGACAAGGTCACGAAAACGACAACAACAACTGACAACGGAAAATTTTGATCAGAAAAGGTTCAGGTAAGCCATCGATTTAGATAAACTAAAAACAATTTATCTTTAAATTTATTTTTTAATTTTTATCTTGTATAATTTTTAATTTACGAAAAAATATTGGCTTGATTTTCTGACGATTCCTACTAATATATTTATCATTTTTAAATAACAAATACTTCGTTAATGTATTTTTTTTATCCTTGTGAAAATAATTTACAACAATTACTTAATATTGATTTTTAAAAATTAGCTTACATTTTTTTTAGTTAAATGTAAATATAAAACTATTTCATTTTGTTACCACTATTTATGAATTTCATGAATTTTGAAATTAAGAGTGAACAATTTTGATTTGTGATGTATGTAATTTCTTAATACGCATAAAATACATATCCAGTTTGTACTATAAAGAATTTATCAGTGCAATTGCATGGCTTGAATCTGTTGAAATTTTTTTAATCTTTTGTATGCATATTGATTTTTAAGATAGCGAACGATAGACAAGAAATAATGTGCCTCCTTTATCAACTCGAATCAAGTTAGTTCTAATCAAAAAGGCATTCAAAGACGAAGAAAGATATACTGTGTTTAAATGGTTCGTGTATGGAAATTATGGCATAAACATACTTGTGAGTAGATATTTTTTTCTCTATCAAATTACAGTATTATTTTGTTTTCGTTCTTTTTTTAATAATCGGCATCATTTTAATTACTTCCCCTATTACAGACGCATTTTGTGTAAACGGAATATAAATAAGAAGCTTTTTTGTCTCATCTAGTATTAATCTCTCTCTCTCTCTCTCTCTCTCTCTCTCTCTCTCTCTCTCTCTCCTTCAGATTATGAACTTTATATATTATACATGTAAGGTTTCTCCTGCATTTAACATTTTTATTTTTAGATAAGTAAGAAATAACATGAAGTCGTAAGTATTTTAATACATTTATATATGGGACCTTACAAAATATGCAAATAATATAACATGATAATAAAACTGCATATTTTTGTTTATTTATTTTTTAAAGATATCAACATAATTGCATATATATCATACCTTCGAATGTTCAAATTTGCTCTATTCTCACTCATGACTTTTACAGATTCTTTCAGGAAACGGAGATATTAAATACCTTGAATAAAAGATACTTGGACGATAGCAAATACAATGGAGAGAATTTCCAGGCGTGGAAAGAAGAATTAATGAAATGCCTTCAATCCAGGGTACTCAACAATAGTTCTATAGAAGAGGATTTTGACTATCTTCGGAGGCATAGATTATTAAATACGGGGTTTTTGATAGACGTTTTAAAACATGTTGATTTAAAAGCTGTCGGCTATGTTCAACAGTACCGGTGGCATAGGAGGATTCAACGTAAGGTCACATTATTTACACATTTACACATACTGTCACATTAGTCTGACACATCTGTATCATATTTGGATATTTTACTTGAAAGAGACATTAATAAATAGTAAATTAGTAAATCTAACAACCAAGATCTATGATAAACGTGATGACTTTAACTTTACTATAGTTAACTTCCCTTACTCATGCAGCAATATACCTTCATCGCTTGCATTATGTATTTCAGTTGATTCGATAAGCAAGAGCATGCACTATGTATGAATAATTTCTAAAACGAGGTTAATTATTGACAAACAAGTTGATGAAACAAAAATTGGGAGTCTTGTTTAAAGCCGCTTAATCCGAAACAGGTACATATTATCTTACACAATAAAAGTACGTCATTACATAGATAATATAAAAAGAATAAATTATAAGATTGATTTGATAGTTTATTACAACAATCCTTCCATGGAAAACATAGATCAAAAACCTTACTGACAAACAGAAATTCCTTACAGGAAGTTAAGATCTCTTGTGAAGTCACCTTTGAAAAAAATTTATCGATTATATGTACAGCTCAACGCACTTTTTAAACTTTCATGGTTTTTCGCACAAATTAAAGTCACATTTTTTCTTGCGATAAAGCTTAAAATTATCGAGTTTAAGTACGAGACATAACCCTTATAGTATTAAATTGTTTCATGTTACAGGCATCTAATCCCACCTCTAGTATTTTGGAGGTCTGTGTTTGCTCTGCTTCTATTTTGTATTGTTTTATGTACTTTGGATCTTGAATACTGTTTGTTTTGTTTCATTGCTTATGTTTGTAAAGTGTTTTATTAGACATGATGTCAATGTATATTTCTATGTTTGTTTTGTAGGAGAAATCGAAATGCAAAAGCAGAAGCAGAATTGAATCTGAAGTACCATACATTTAGTGAAGTGATGAAAACATGCACCCTATCACATGATTTGAAACAATTAATTCAATTAATTACTGAAGATAAATTTCATGCTCTCGACTAAGACCTACGTTCGATAATCTTAAAATTGTATTTTCAGGGAATTGATACGAATATTGAACACGTGATTTATGAATCGTTTTAGACACAGACTGACAGACTCGTTATTAGAATGTTGTTGATTAGACATGTTATGTGTCCAACAGAAATATCTGTAAATAATACTAAGAAATTAAACATGATAGGCATTCTTGTCAGGAAATATGTTCAATAAAGGAAATTATGCAATATTATAAAATTCATGTCGAATGGGTTTGAATTTTTCGTTGTGCTTAAAACAGCTAAGGAATTTTTTTTTATCCTTAATCAATAATTTGAATTAATGTCTGACACATCTGTTTCATACTTGGATATTTAATTTTAAGAAAAAAAACGTTAATGGTAACCTAACAACCAAGCAATATGATAAACGTGATGACTTTAACTTTTCTATCGTTAACTCCCCTTACTTATGCAGCAATATACCTTCATCACCTGCATACGGAGTGTATATATCTCAGTTGATTCGATGCACGAGCATGCTTAACGTATGAACAATTTCTAAAACGAGGTAAATTATTGGCAAGCAAGTTGATGAAACAAGAATATCAACAGTCTCGTTTAAAGTCATCATTTCGTAAATTCTATGGTAGATACAATGACCTTGTCAGCAAATACAATTTATCATTGAGTCAAATGCTGACTGACGTTTTTCATACTAATTGTTGATCCATTACTAGTATTTATACACTGATTTGACGACGGATTTTCCCGTTATTTTCCAATCATTACAAGGAGCACATGGTGGTTGTGACCGGTCAGTAGGTAATGTTCACTCCTCCATGGCATCTGATCCCGACTCCGTATTTACTCTGCTTCTGTTTTGTATCGTTTTATGGATTTTGATATTGAATACTGTTCGATATCTCTATATCCTTCTTCAAAAGTGGGAAAAAAAATATTTTGATTACTCGGTCAGTATGTACTGGTCAAAATTCCAGTCATAACAACATTGTTCTTGTATGTGATGTGCTTTAATTTAAATGTAATTTAAGGAGAAAGGAATTTAATGCTCCAAGTACTTATCCAATGTATAACCATAGCTCCCTTTCTGAAGAGGAAAGTCCGTGTATTTCAAGACATTTCTTAATTTGAGCTAGTCCCCCAACGGCAAGCCGTGGTGCCTCAATCTGTGAAAAATGTTCGGTAAAGACGAATAAACAAATCAACTAACGGCTTCAATCTTACCTTTATGAAACAAATAATAATATTAACGTATAATAATGAAAGACAATCACAAAAACTAGCTTGCATTCTGAAGTAAAGGCTCTACAATTTTTTGTCAATGAGAACAGTTTAATGCAAATGGGATGGAAGCAATTTTTCCATAGATAAGTAAAACTGATTGATAGATACACCGTTTGGGTTTCTTTTATAGTATATAATGATCGATGTCCATGAAATATCTTGATCGGTGCATCGTTAAAAATTACATTCACATTGGTACCTTGTGGCCTTGCAAGATTCCCTTTATCATCAATGTTGTCGTTGCAACCTTATTAAAGCTCAGTGCCAAGTATTCTAAGCTTGATTGGCAATTTGATACATGTATCATGTACATGTAACCTAGCATAACATATCAAATATGGCGTTAGTATCACCCATAACCGTGGTTTCTACGGTAAAAAAGCATTTGAATTCATATTTTTAAAAACAAGTCGACCGCTAGGAAAGCTGTTAGAATGTTTGCTTATTCAGAGTCGCGGAGTAAGAAGTTGGTCCTTACTATATCCTTCGATTCCACTCTGATACACGTTGACAAGTCTTTCGAATGAAACCATACAAGGTTACGGGTCGTATTAGGTGTAAAATAGTTTCCAGACTACACTGATCCAAAGCCTTTAGTTCTTGGGTGTTAGTCCTCCATTGCAAGTGAAGACATCTTAATATGAGTGAAAAAAAATTCTCAAAAAGACTTTGAACAAACGTAATACAATTTCGCAAAAAAAAACACTTATACCATGTGAACAAAAAATTAAATGATCGGAACACCTTTAAATAATTTTATAAAATTAATAGAATAATTTGTACACCCGCAGTCAAAAGCACATAAAGATAATTATTATACTTTTGGAAAATGCTTTATTTTTTATGGTAAAAATACCTCTCTAAACATATTTAGAATTATTGTTCTTTGATTTTCATGCATACATACAGAAGCACCACACAAATGACTCTCAGTGTACAAAATGATACGACAGTTATAATACTATTAGTGCGGCTTTCGATTTCCCCATTTAACTGTGTGAGCATTTCAGCATATCTTGCTTTGAATTTCCGAAGATGCTCCAACACATCCTCCCGTTTATTGAAGTTCTTCAATTTCTCGTACACTTTAATCAACCGATAAAATTCAGCTATTCCATCTTCATAGGTTTTCTCCAAGTCCTTTCTCCTCTTCAGAGCAAATTGCGCTTCCATCAGCTTTTCATATGTTAGAATGATAGTAGGATTCGTAGGAGTATTTTTAATGGTTAAGTCACATAAACAGAGGCCTTTCTTTATCTCCTTTATAGCTTTCTCATTTTCAGCCAACGCCAGGAGAGTTTTGGCATACAGACATACTAATCCTAAAATAGAATGATCAATTGCAGAGCTGTGAGATCGGTATTCTATTGCTCTCTTGAAAGACTCCGCTGCCTCCTCAAAATTTTTCAACTTGATAAATGCGTTGCCCATTGCTTCCCAAAGCAAAGATTTTGCATCGCTAAAAAGAGATGGAAAATCATCGAGGCGCTTAAAACTATTTTCCAGCAGGACAATTGCTTCCTCGGCCTGACCACTTTCCAGCAAACTCCGGGCTACATTTGTTTCTGATATTATAATTGCCTTTAGAGGAGCATTTGTTTCTTCTTTGATCTTGAGTCCGTTTCGATAATATTCAGCAGCCTTACGAAAATCTTTCTTTCTTTCATACATTACATCCACATTGTTCATGATTGACCCAATGATTGGATGGTTATCCGTTCCAATAACATGACGTCTACGTTTTAACACCTCTTGCTGAAAAGGTTCGCCTTTCTCAATGTTATCTGTATTTGTAAGAGAAATAATTTCATTTCAAAATTAACAAATACAAAAAATGTTAATGTGAATTTTAGAAATATTTACCCTAGCAACTTTTAAAAAGTCTTCCTTAAAAATTATAATAGGTAAACAGCTATGTCCTACGGAATTTTACGATAAGGACTAAAAAACAACAACAATCAAACCTTCAACCAATCGATGGTACGGAAGCCTCATTGTTGCTTTTAAATGTATTTGATACTTGTATTGAATAACAGAATGATGATTATTTGACGTTTTCACTTAAATACTTGCCAGACATATTCAGAAATATAGCAAGGGATTGCATGGTTTGTAGAATGAGATTTTCGTAATACATCTTAAGTTCCCGTTCCACTTGGAAAGCTTCTTCTAGAATTCTAAAAATAAATCATGTTATTCTGGAATAGAATACTAATTCAAACGATGTATGTTTTCAAATTCATTATTACGTCACAAAGTAAATTGCATCAAAGAGGCATCAGACACAAACTACAACAAAAGATGTATTTTGAAAAGAAAAAAAATTGAATAACAAAAAAGGAAAAATAGAAATAAAGAGGTCACAACTATAAAATGTTTTGTCGAGCATAAAATGGTTGGTACCTTATGGCATCAACAAACTTTCCCTGTGAACCTAGGTTCCAGCCATAGCTTTGACAAAGAAGAGCCAAAAAATAATCTCTGTTGTCTGGATATCGTCTCCGAATTGCAATTGCTTGTTTAAATTTCTCTTCAGCTTTTGCATAATCTCCCTAAAAGAGTTTAAAATCTCATTTAAAGGCAACATTTTACAATTATTCGGTCACTACTGAGACTTTGTTTCAGAAAAAAAATATGTCGTAATGTCTAATGCTGACTGACGTCTTTGAAATAAATCTAGTTTTTCTGTTTTATGTATATTATTCTTAATCAATTATGAATGTTTGATTCCGTCCACAGTAGAATAAACACAAGGCCGTCAATGCAAAAGTTCTACTACTAATTGTCTTACTGAAAATTGTTTTTAAAAAATGAACCTTGATGTTTGTTAATACTCGTCCATATCCAGTGAGCACTTTTGCCTCGTCTAATTCCTGCCTGAATTCTTGTGCTTTCTGCAAGCATTTCTCGTAAAACTCTACACCAACATCTGAAAAAAGTATTTTGTATTATTAATAATATATATAGTTCCTTAAATTTACTTGTCCATTCTTTACTTAGCATCATATTCTTGAATCCTCACTTACTATAGCCCCGTGGGGATCCGGGTTAGAATAGGTCCTCAGTACCCCCTTGCTTGTCGTAAAAGGCGACTAAATGGGGCGGTCCTTCGGATGAGACCGTATAAACCGAGGCCCCGTGTCACAGCAGGTGTGGCACGATAAAGATCCCTCCCTGCTCAAAGACCCTGAGTGCCGAGCATAGGCCTAAATTTGCAGCCCTTCACCGGCAATGGTGACGTCTCCATATCAGTGAAATATTCTGGAGAGGGACGTTAAACAGTATACAATCAATCAATCAACTCACTTACTATATGTTGCCATGGATCTGAACATAATTGATCCGCCACCTATTGTCGTTGCTGCTAAGTCTATAAACACGTGATATGTATCCTCTGTACAGTAAATGACGTCAGAAAACAATTTCCCGAAGTTCCCATGCTCTACATTCAATCTGCACAGGGCGTCAGCGTAGTCTTTAGTGTAGGTCTTCTTTTCTATTTCCTTCAGAATGTCGGAAAATGTCTTGCAAAATCTCGACCGAACACCTGAAAAAAAAAAACACGGCCTCCCTTTAACACTAAACATCAAATCATACTGAACATTTCTAGTATATTAAGGATTAATTCACCCTTTTTGGTTATTGTTTTCTAGGTCATTGTGAACTTTCAATGGCTATATTACTTACACAAATTTTAAAATATATTATCATTTAACACTTAATTTTCTCAATATGAACCTTTTATATCTTTGATCTTCAAGTATTCAGTAATGCACTGCCTAAGTATTCCATGAATATCAAATCTCTCTTCCGTTTGTTTTGAAATCAAATGTCGGTGCAAAAATGTCTGTATTGTTTCTTGGGAGTCTTCTTTAACAGGACCTTTTACAAAGAGAAAAATTATTTGTTTACGCTATAACCGCAACATTAACTAAATATGATACATAACACAAGTATTACCTAAAATATCTAACGCTTCCTTTAAATCAAATGTGCCTGGAATGTAATTCACATTTGCTAAATGTTCTCCTAAAACTTTTGGAAGTCTGTCCAGGAAGCCTTTATAAATCGAGTCTACAAAAAAATTGTCAAGTTAAGAATGTAGATATTGTTGCCTCTTTAATCAGACACGAAATTAAAATAAGCATTGTGATTTCATGAAGTGTCTGAAGAATGCACAAAAAGATTTTTCCCAGTTATAATGCATAACAATTTCTGAAAATTTGCTAAAAAAAACCCTGCAGGTCCTATGTGAAATTTGATTCTCATATTTGATTACAAATATTTTGAAAAGACAATGTGACATAGATACCGATTTTTTCATCTTGTGTAAAGAATTCTGAACTCAATATCCTTATCCTTTCGTGACTAAGAAAATAGATAACATCTTCCGCGTCAAGTAAATTGCTTTCATCTTCTACTTCCCCGCCAGCCAGAAGCAGTGCAAGGGGAAGCCCTTCACACAACTCTACGATCTTTGATATTTTATCTGTGTCTTTCAGAGAGGGACATATGGTTTTCAGAAGGTCAAACGAATCCTCATACGAAAGTTCTTTCAGTAACAATTCATCCAACAGAACCTTTTCAGAGGAAACTCTGGTTGTTGTTGTCACCAATATTTTGGTATTTTTTAGTTGTGAAAGCGAAAGTAGAATTTCCACACTTAGATTATCTTCGTCTTTGAAAATGTCCTCAGCATTGTCAAAAACAATTATGCAATGTTTCCTTCTAACAATATTTTCACATATGACAGAAAGCAAAGCTCTTGTATCATCCGTAATTACATCTTCCTGTAAGAAGTGCCTCGCTAACGAATAAAGAACTTCCTCAGAGGTCCTTATATTCCGGAGGTCTATCCATACGTATAGTCTGTCAACGCCTTTACAATATTCCCTTGCTTATGATGTTTTTCCAATGCCTTTTAATCCATGTATGACAATTACATCACAACGTGTAAGTTTCTCTGCTAATTTTTGCAGTTCTGATGTTCGACCAATAAACGTGGCCATTGTGTCGAATCTCAATAGAATAGAATCGATATGTTATCTTTTGATTAAAGAAGTTTAAATGGATTGCATAGCAAAAAAGATTAAATGCATACAACGCTTATCATACCCATATATTTAAATCTTTACTTATTTTTTGTTTTCATATAGGCGGTGAGAATAAAAAGGCATACTTTGATTAAACATAAAGAACAGAACAGTAACTTTGGCTCAAATAAGCGTGCTGACCGCGTTTCATCACAATTCCCGAACACTTTCATCATATCATCATATTTAAGTTTCAGTTTTCTTAGACGTTCAGACATCTGTTCGCGTTTATTGAAATTCCTTAAATTTTCAAATACAAGAATCAGTCGATGTAACTCATCCTTTGCACGATTGAAGGTAGGTTCTAGTTCCTCTTTCAATCTAAGGTTAAAGTTAACATCCATCAACAACATTAGGCAATCAATAATGATAAGATTAGTCGAGTTTTGTTCAATGATGAGGGCACTTAACCGTAATTCACGTTGTAAAACCCTTTTAGCTTTCTCATTTTTACCAAGCGATATCAGACACTTTGCATAATCGTACGCAAGAGCAAGTAAAGTGAGATCACACATTGAAATTTTATATCGCAATTCGAGCGCTTTTTTATAAGATGTTGCTGCATTTTCAAAATTTCCTGATCTTGAGTAAGCCTTTCCAAGCGTCTCATAGAGCATAGACCTGACATCATAGTAGAGATCTGGAATATTTTCAAAACGCTCAAGACTATTGGTTAACAATGCTATAACCTTTTCATATTCTCCAATTTCTATTAAATTCTCTGCAACATTCCTTTCAGAAAATATTATAGCCTTTAAAGGCGCATTTGTCTCCAATTTAATGTCTAGACTCTTTTGAAAGAAATGGGCAGCTTGTTCGTGTTCTCCTTTGTTTTTATACATGATTCCCATGTTGTTCATCACTGACCCGATGATCGGATGTTTCTCTGTTCCAGTTACGTGGAGTCTTCGTCGTAACACTTCAAGCTGCAATGGTTCACCTTTCCCTATACCACCTGTAATAATGAGATGGAAGGATATTCTTATAGTCTTTGTATTGTTATACCTGTCATAAACTCAATATATGATTTCTTTACGTTTTATCTTACCTGAGATATTGTGGAATATTGCGAGTGATTGCATTGTTTGAAGGATAAGATGTTCGTAGTACATTTTCAGTTCTTTCTCTATTTCGAATGCCATTTCTAAAATACTAGTATGAGAAGTCAATGAATGTATACTTGCAATGCTTAGGAAACATGTTTTATGATAAATCATTTTAATATATCCTATAAATAAGAACAAACCCTACTTATATCCAGCTGGTTGTTGTATTGTCTAAGTGACGCCATACGTGCACCGCTTTTAGCGACACTGTATAAGTATTTAATCAAAAACTCAGTTAACGACCCGAAATTATTTTACCTTAAAGATTCGGAAAATTTTCCTTGACACCCGAGGTTCCAACCAAAACTCTGACATAGCAAGGCGAGATAAAAGTCTCTGTTTTCTGGATGCTGATTTCTTAATTCAAAAGCGACACGAAACTTTTTCTCTCCCTCATCATAATTTCCCTAAAATTGATTTTATTTTTTAGATTGGAAAAATACAATTAAGTAAATAGATGTCTGTGTTACATTTTTAGTGATTAGTTTTATTTGATTGACAATTTTTGTTTTACCTTTATATTAGTGAGCACCCTTCCATATCCTGTCAACACTTTGGATTCATCAATTTCTGATTTAAACTCTCTAGTTTTTTGCAAGCATTTCTCGAAATATTCTATACCAAATTCTGTGAAAAAAATATTCAATCATTTTAAGTATACTTTAATCTAGTCTTTTCCTTAATTATCAAAATTTAAAGTTTCGGCGGGAATTCTCTGAAATTATTTCTTTTTCAAGATATTTCTACCGTAAGTTGCCATGGCAGTAAAGAGAACGGCTCCGTCTGAGATAGTGGTGGCAGCTAAATCTACAAACACAGGGTACGTATCCTCTGTACAGTGAATGACATCAGTGAAAAATTGCTGAAAATTCTGGTGTTCCACATTCAGCATGCACATCGCGCCCGCGTAATCTTCTGTTTGTGATTTGTGTTCTATTTCTTTTAATATATTTGCAAAAGTATGGCAAAACCTGGTTCTAACACCTATAAAATGGAGACAATGTGAAAGTAAGGAAAATACTTCAAAAGATATTTTTATTTTAAAATCTCACAGCTAAGTACTCGAGGACAGGAAGCCTGATCTCAAAAATTTAACCAAGAGCTCGTTAGACATTTCACCAAAAAGTATGTTTATCATGTATATATAAATATAGGAAAAATCAGGAAAGAGTCAAAATAATTACTCCATACAAAAGCTTCTCTATTGTAAATCCTCAAAGAGAAAATGTATAGTAGGGAATTTTTGGTTGGAATGGTTATTTTATAATTAGGGGGTTCACAATTTTTCTCATGGAAATCTTGATAAATGGGTATGTGAACTGAAATCTGTGGGGGAAAAATGTCAGTCAAGATCCCGGGTTGAATAGCAGTCGGGGAGTCACATGTACCTGTGTAAAATATCTATCAGGCGCCATTTACCTTTTAAATCTTTAATTTTCAAATATTCTCTTATGCAATCTCGCAAAATTCCATGAATGTTGAATCTCTCTCCACGTTCAACCGACACAAAATGGCGTTGAAGCAGCCCTTGCAATGAATCTTGACTTTGTTTATCGGAAAGACCTGGCAATGAACAAAAGAATGAAAGCTATGTCAATACCTTATTACTTTATTTACGCATTTATTGATCACAATAAAAGACAATTCATAAAAATACCTAAAATATTCCTGGCCTCTTCTATGTTAAACGATCCAGGAATGTAATTTATGACAGCCAAATGTTCTTCTAATGCTTTTGATAGCCGTTCCAAAAATCCTCTGTACTTGGAATCTAAAAATGAAAGTGTATATTTCATTTTTTAAAGCTGTAGATGATGTTCCAGCCTCATCCTTATGTCAATTATTAAAGTTTTGAGAGACATTGACGACTGACTACGAAAATCAATGTCTTGAAAAGTATAATGCCGTCATCATTTAAGATGTTAATAATAACAATAAAGGTACATGCTTACTTGTCAAGATCCGTAGAATACATAGAAAAATGTTGCTCAGGTAAATAATCGTTATCATTTATAATCTCTAACTCCAGTATGTCATTTCAATTGCTGATGTTATCAAGAGTTATGTCGATCCTTATATACGTCGCGGGTTCGAATCCCACGGTGGGGCGTGGATACCTGTGCTTCGAATGAGACTTAGGTCCCATGTCGCAGTAGGTGCTGGAACGAAAAAGATCCCTCCCTGCCCAATGGCCCTTAGTGCCGAGCATAGGACAAAATTTGTACCTCTCCAACGGCAAGTGGTGGCGTATGAGTGGGAAAATTCTCGAGAGGGACAATAAGAAACATGCAGTCAATCATATCAAAAAATAAATTCTTCAACTTACCTATTCTTTCGTCTTGTGCGTAATATTCCGAGCTCAGTATTCTCAACCTGCTCCGACTCAGTAATTCAATAATATCATCTGAGTTCAACGGGTTACTGTCGTCTGCGATTTCAGCTCCAGACAAAAGTAAGGCAAGGGGGATACCCTCACAAAGCTCTACAATTTTTCCAACTTTAGTTGTTTCTTTCAGCGAAGGACATACATGCCCCAGTAATTTAACCGAGTCAAAATAACACATTGGATGTAAGTGAAAATCGTCGAACTTAACTCTCCTCATTGGTAAAGCAGTAATAGATGTTATCAAAACCTTGATGTTTTTTATTCGGGCTAGGCTCTCGGTTATGTAATCTGCAAATTCAAAATGATTTTCCTTGCAAATATCTTCAGCATTGTCGAAAATAATGAGAACGTCTTCTTTTCTATGAGCGATATTTTCTATGATAATTGCCAGCATCTCGTCAAGGCTTTCCGTGGTGAAGCCATCATGTAAAATATGTCGACCTAATGCTTTTAATAATCCTTCACAATTCACAACATATTTCAGGTCAACCCAAATAGTTTTACGGTCAACCAGTTCACAAAACCGCCGCGCTAGTGACGATTTACCTACAGCCTTAAGTCCGTGGATGACGACAACATCAGATTTCATGTATCTGTCCATTACCTCCCTGACTTCTGTCTCTCTTCCTATAAAGGCAGCCATCTTTACTGGATGAAGTGTGTGTATTATCTTAAAAGTACATGTGACGTTTCAATTGCCTCTACTCCATGCAATGTAAGATTGATTCATAAATATAAAAATGTGCTGTGTAAACATGATAGTATTTCAGATACCTGTCCTTATCAGGGTCATCTAAGCGTATCTAAACAGAAGGTGTTTGAGATAAACACATTTCTGTTTGTACAGGTATCTGATGTCTTTTTATTGACAGGTTATTAATCCTTTAATGCTTAGATCTTAGTATAGTCTTAAACAGTTAATGAAAGACGTTTAATTTTTCCTTTTTATATGTAGCTTATAAGAGAGTAAGAAATGAATTTACAGGCAAAAGATCGACCAGCTAATGAGTGTTTTGTGCCATTTATCTAAAATATGTACACTTTTTGTTGGGCGCAATTCAATATGAAACTGACTCTCTTTTTCACAAAATACTAAAGACAGTTTCTTATCTAGCTTATCAAATGGCAGACTTTTTCCAGCATAAGGATGTCTGATATTTACGCTATAACCGGAGCTATGGTGTCCTCAAACGTGATGCTCTTAGTGGTTCTACTTTTTAAAAAATCTTGATAAAACAGTTCATTTAAAGCATTTATAGAGGCGAAACATAGAATATCTCTCTTGTTTATGACCTGAAATCCTGAAGAATTCCTCAATGATATATCTTTGCCTGTAATTTGAAACTCACAATAAAAGTAATTTGATATAAAATATTTTTTAATATGATTTACTAGCGTCTTTTTAAGTAAGTATTTGTAACAAACTATAGTCACGTTCAGTTAAAAAATTTAAAGTGTCTACTGGCTTTTATTAAAAATGTACATTTTTTAAGGACCCTATCCTTAATAAGATACCAAACAAGTGCCTACTTTGCCGACGGTGAGAAACACTAACTTTCTGTGTTGCAATCTATACATTACTTCAATCACTTTAGTGTCAATTGTTGTGTTTTATATGTAAGTAGTTTTTATAAAACTATAAATCATTTCTATTTTATCTACATTTTTAAAAAATGTATAGTATTTTTGTATTGCTGTAAAACTTAAGTGTATATTTCATAATAACTTCCTTCAAACGTAGAAACGCTGAATTATCCATCTCTTAATTTTTTCTTTAAAGTTACTAAGACAGGTTTTTAAAGTCTACTTGAAACAGTTGAAAATGAAACAAACATTTCTTACGTTTTTCAGCTCAGAATTCATAAGCATGACATAAGTCTTATCATTTAAAACGTTTTACTTCCTTCCCAGTGCACTTGTATGCCTTTATATTCAAATACTCAGTTTTCAAAATCTCTCTTTTTTTTCTATCAAAATCCGGTGGCTTTCAAAATTTTTTGACATTTTTCAAAAGGCACAAAACAAAAAAAGATTTTTTAAGTTATGTCTTCATTTCTGTAAATCTAACATATCTTTTGGTTGCACTTTTGTTTAATTGGAATATATTTTCAAAATGTGCTCTGAATTAGTTTATTAAAGCACGGATGATGTTTGTTTGAAAAGTGTAATGAGATCTATATTTACCATATTTACTGGTAAATCCCAATATAAGCATATCAGAAAGGCATATGAAGGAAAAATGAAGCAGTATCGTACCACTGTAATCACTGTTGACGAAAATTATCATTGTTCGGACTTTGTTCATACAGACTTTAGAGGAGACAACTCTTTCCTGACCTGTTTCAATAAATTATCTCTTTTTTCTGTGAATATGAATTGTTTTTATTAGTGTGGAAAATATATCCAATTCCTTGTCTCTTCAAAAGTAGTACTAATGTAAATACTTTATAAAAATATCTACATAGTAGTACTTTAGGATAAACTTTTTACATTAATTTCTATCATTTGTTCAATATTGATTACATTTAAAAGCTAATAAAAGTTGTAGTTGTCTTCAATAAAACATTTAGCCAAGGAGAATGCTCTGCATAACTTTATAAATACAATTTTTCACAAACATTTAAGTAAATATTCTAGAAACTTTTTAAAAAATATATTCAAGGATGTGTAGTCGACTTATAATTTCAGTTAAGACTATCTTATGCAAAACACTGAGTCTTTGAAGCATGAATCTTAGGGACATGTGAATCAAGTTTGTGTGAAAGAGTTCTTTTTTATTTTGATTTGATAATGTATTTAGGAATTAAAGATTGTGGTGTCGTCAAATTAATAAAAACTTATGCAAATAAGTCTTGAAATCACTCCTTCTTTAAGTGAGAATTATATTGGTAACAATAAAGCTTGAATATAGAATTGTATTTATTCAAGATAGGTGCAATGTAAACACAACACAAATGCAATATTTTTGTTAATTTGTGAAAAGGGTACTTAACTAATCAATTTTCTTCCCATTCTTCATGAAGTCTTTTCAGTCCTCTCTCGTTTTTCAGATCTTCAAACAAGTTTTTTAAGCGCGTAAATTCACTGAGACCAAGTTTTTCTGATTCTTGGGCTTCGGATACAAGATCAATAGCAGTCTCAGCTTTTCTGATAATTTTATAACAACGAAGCACTACCAGAGTAAATGGATTATGTTGAATCGCCTCTTCCTTGCTTTGCAAAGATGATTTCATCAAACTTATTGCCGCTTTGTGTTTTTGTAGGCAAATCAGATTCTCTGCCAACTGACACTGCAAACTGAGTAAACCAAGGTCACTTGTCTGACTGCTTTCAAGGCATTCAATGGCCTTTTGAAAGGAATGGGAGGCGAAGGTATAATTCCCTTCTTTAACATACGCTTTGCCAAAAGCCTCATGAACCTGTGCTTTAACATCTCTATAAATACCTTTTAGATTTTCTATCCGACTCTGACTACTATGTAAGAGTTCAATGGCGTTTTCAGTCCTTCCGGTTTCCGTCAATAAATTTGCTAGATTGATTTCGGAATCCACAATACTTTTTACTGCAGCATTTGTTCGAATCTTGATATCTAATCCACGTCTAAAATATGCCTCTGCTTTTTTCAAATTGGGTTTCTTCCGATACATTTCTCCAACATTGTTAATCATGGAACCCATTATTGGGTGTATGTCTGTCCCAATAGCTAGCTGCCTTCGCCGAAATGCTTCCTTTTGATATTTAATACCAGTTTTCATATGATCTAGATAAAGAATAAAATAAATCATAAAATTTGTTTTGGAACTTATAATTTCTATTTATTTTCCGCTTATTTTTATTTTATACATGTTGAAGCTTATTAACGTGATACCTAGATCCAGATGGAATAAAGCTAGTGTTTGGAAGGTGTTCAGAATAAGATTGTCTAAACTCATCTCTAATTTCAACTCAGTTTGTAAGGCTTTTTCGAGAAATCTAATGAATAAAAATGAAAAAGAAAAGCATTGTGTACACCAATAAAAATGATTATAGTTAAAATCATTGTACTTGATAGCAAAGATACTATCTCCAAATATACACATACATGAAAAAGTACAAAAGTTAAGTTATATATAATAACTGTGTCTTTTTCAATCCAATTTGAATACAAATACTTACGCTATTGCTTCCTGTAGTTTTCCTTGACATCCTAGATTCCAGCCCAGTCCCTGATATAGCAAAGCCAAAGAGAAGTCGCTTTTCTCAACAAAACAATGTCTTATACCCAGAGCACTTCTGTAATGCTTTTCACCAAGAATGTAGTCTCCCTAAATAACAGAAAATAACAGAATTTAAACACAAAATATCCTTGACTTACTGATAGTTCAACTTTATGTAATATATATGTTATTTTAAAAAAACAAGTTAGGAATGCAATTGCAATTTCAAGTGGATGATGAAATATAACGATAGTTTTCAATACCTTTTCAGTCCAAAGTGCGACAATGTAAATGGAATGGGACTTTTTAACCATACACAGAGATGTAATCGTAGTCATGGGAATCAGTCTTATAATAAACCTTGAATACACGATGCCTATTTCTATTCATTACTATCTTATGTAAATCAAAGGTGAGATCTACATCTACATCACATTAGCGCCAAACTTTACTCTACAGGGTCCAATCTGTGGTTTTGGATATTGCAAATTCTGCACTTTTTAAAGCACCACAATTTACAGAAGAAAACGCAAACCAAAAAAACCCGTATTTTACTTTAACTTCAACATGCCAACAAAGGAATTGGCGCGGTAAATATTATAAATATTCTTAATCACAAAAGGGTCCAGTGTTGTATTCCACTATATTTCAAGTTGAAGACTACTCCATGTATTTCCGACAAATATATATAAGAGGGGTTATCAAAAAGTTCGTGGACTAGCGCCATAAAATTAAAACCGCTTAAGGAACACCAATTAACATCATCTTAGCTATCCAAAGTATTAACCACAAATCATGAATTTTATTTTTAAATAAATTAGTAATGTTTTTGTAAGCAATGGTATGTCAAGGCGGCGCAACCTCAAAAACGACGTTTTTTTTCGACCCATGTGTAACTGAGAAAAACTACTTTGATATGATTTTTTGACATCCAAAAATCCCGTTAATTCAGGTATGTGTCGGGGCATAGTTGTTCTATAAAATAGGAAATTTTCACTTCATTCTGGAAGTTGTATGAAATTTTATCGTAAAATTTACACGGAATGTCCAAACAAATGAGGACTTGAAAATGACGTCAAAAAGGGGGAGGGGTTTCCGTTTCCAACATTCTATAAAGTTTTGCCCCTGAAAAAACTAGTATAGACCTAAAATATGTTGAAACTGGCTACAGAGAAATAATATGCATCCAGAGCACTTGTCTTTTATTGTCAAAATAGATTCAGAGAGTACAGGGGTATACAGTTAATGTCGATTTGCAGTCAAGGTGTGAAAAATCAATCCTGTCAAAAATGACGTTGATCATGTGTTGTAGATATTGAACTCCAAAAAGCAAAATATGCGGCAAAATCATGCGCGGATCTCTCCCAATATATTTATCCATCTGGAATATTATACAATCATTGAAGGCCACTGTTCATGACATTGTAAAGTCATATAAACAAGGCGGGTTTAAGTCCTTACTCAGCTCCAGGGAATCTCATAAAAAAAAGTGTATGAGGTAGAAGAAGCGGACATTGAAAAAAACAATGACGTTATCGGATGTCATGAAAATAAACGACGACTGCGCCGGGTGATCATATAATGTCGTTTTCATTTTATAATAATTTGGCAAATAATGAACGTATCAAGCTAAAAGTTTCAACATTTCTTTATTTTGTGCTGTTTTATGTTCCATATAAATTTTGAAAGCCCAGACTACATAATACTAATTTTATAACCTCAGTCCACGAACTTTTTGATAACCCCTCGTATA
>PRKT01000141.1:582268-592895 GCA_003671525.1 Saccostrea glomerata
ATATATATATATATATATATATATATATATATATATATATATATATATATATATATATATATATATATATATATATATATATATATATATATATATATATATATATATATATATATATATATATATATATATATATATATATATATCGGCTACTTCTTCCAAACTTTTTATTTACATGAAAACTTTTCAGAACCTAGGAATTGAATATCTAAAACATAATGATCCTCCTTCCAGTTCATGTCCTTCTTTACCTTACAACTACAGTCCAGCTATATATTATCTATATAATGGGTACCTTAAATCATAAAATTTAAAAAGGACCACATTAAGGAATCCTAATCTTTTAACTGGCGTCATCATTTCATAAATTTAAAGGATTCTGTTGAAGATTACGCCGGGAGAGTGGCAAAACATGAAACAGAAGACCTTGACACGTTCTCAGAATGGTTAAAATGTATCGGATGCATGTTAAAATATCAAATTGAGCGATTGAGGGGCAAAATGAAAACCAGCTTTCTTTCTGTGTTCATTGATTCAATAGTTAAAAAAGAATAAGATAGATTACACGATCAGTATATATATACTGGTCCCTGCTGACAAAGCAAGTAACGACATTGCCATTTTGTAAGGTTCATTATTTGAATTGTATGTTATTGGAATGAAACATATGGAGATAACGAACAGTATTCCAAATCAAATGTCCATAAAACAATATAAAATAGGAGCAGAGCAAACACGGACCTCCAAACCATCTGAGATGGGATCAGGTGCCATGAAGGAGTGAGCATCCCTTGCCGACCGGTCACACCTGCTTTGTACAGTGATCAATTGTACTTGCTGTCAAAGTCATTGTATCGACCATAGAACTTACGAAATGATGACTTTAAACAAAACTGTTGAAATTTTTGTTTCATCAACTTGTTTGTCAATAATTTACCTCGTTGTAGAAATTGTTCATACGTAAAGCATGCTCTTGCGTATCTAATCAACTGACATATGCAAAATCCGTATGTAGGTGGTGAAGGTATATTGCTGCATAAGTAAAGGAAGTTGTCGATAGAAAAGTTAAAGTCATCCCGTCCATCATTGAGCTTGGTTGTTAGATTGCCATTAACGTCTTTAACAAGTAATCTATCTAAATATGAAACAGATGTGTCAGACTCTGTGGTATCTTTTTTCTCAAGCTCACTTTTATTTAGTAAATGAGTAAAAGGTCAAGAGTTTACACATCAATATATTTTTCATAAAGAACGTTTAATCCTATTATACATCGTAAGTTATTTCTTTCTGTTTTACTAAAGCTGAGAGTCGCTCGCATGGCGCAGTGGTTAAAGTATCTGCTCTAGAGTCGCGAAGTAAGCAGTCGAATCCCTCTGTTGGATACTAAGACCGGTATTTCGTTTAAACCGTGGTCCTGTGTCGCAGTAGGTGCTGACAGGAAAAACATCCCTCTCTGCTCAATGGCCGTCAGTACAAAAGTAAGGACATAATTTTTCTCCGTATGAGTGAAATATTTTCGAGGGGACATCAAACATATACAAACAAACAAACATGCTAAAGATGAATTATTTTTGGAATGAATTATATGAATAAATATTGCATTAAACATCTATCTGACTATCGCCACCCTTAGCTTTCAAAGTTTTGATAGCCCTGCACCTGATATTATGCAAGATAAACAGAGGTAATCAAGTAAGATAACGAATCTCACCTTGATAAATGCTACATGTATCTATTAGGCAACGTTCAATCCAAGTTATTTTTCTAGAAGTGTACAACACTAAATGCAAAATTCATTTACATTTTGGATCAAGTTTAGGTCATTCCACGATTTTTTTTATTGATAAGCGTCTACGGACAGTTAACTTTTGAGGTTATGAAATTAAAAATTACTTGAATTAAAAAAAAACAAATACATCTCTTTTGGAACCCTCATAATGGATTGGAATCCCTCTTTTTTAAAGAAGTGTACCAAAATGTCTCTTTCAATTAACTAGTAGTTTATATAAGTAACAAGACAAAAGAATTCTCAAATGACGATGTGAAATTCTAGAATTGCGCTTTAAATGTTTTGTGTTTTGCCTTTTGGTTTGTGTTTTTTTTTTCGGTTGAAAAGATTTTGCAAAATTTAGGGGCACGCTTGACAAGGAAAAACTTGAAATTACGTGATAATTAATTGGGAATAAGACGTACTGCCGTGTTTATTTTCATCAGTTACATCATACAGAAAATTATGGTCATATGCAATATCAAAAATGTATTTCGAATTGCATATCAATAAGTGCATCAGCCATGCCAGTTTGTTTGAAGAGGACTTGCAGCTTTCTGGAAATGGACCTGCTCTAATCCTTTACTTCGAACACTAATATGAACAACAGTTTTTTAAATGAGGCAAGCTGATAATAAACTTTAAAATATACATTTTAAAAAAAGAAAAATGCGATCTGAAATTTGGTTTATATGCATCACAGATTTTTAAAGAAAAGACCGAGTTGGTATTTAGATGCATTGAGGTGTTTCATATTTTACATTATTATGTTTAGAAAATACCTTGATATTTGTAACAACACGCCCCCAGCCTATCAGTACTCGTGATGCATCGTATTCATTTCTCTGTTTTCGTGTAAGGCGCAAACATTCCTGATAGAAAACCATTCCCATTTCTGCAAGCAGAAGGAAATTCACAGAGGCATAAATTAATGATAGAGAAAAATAAATGTTTGACTGTTTTGTGGGGGACAATATTTCAATAAATAGATTTCTTTACCATATGTTTCGGGAGAACTAAACATAAAGGCCGGTGTGGACATGTTAAACTCAAACGAGGCAATATTGACAAAGTTATCATAGGTATCCCCGGTGCAATGGAACACATCTGTAAACAACTTAGTGAAGTTTTGTTGCTCCAGATTCAATTGACAAAGGGCCGCCTGGTACTCAGAAGTAAAAGTCCGCTTTTCTAACTCTTGAAGTATCTCCGAAAAGACTTTACAGAATCTTATCCGTACAACTAAAAAAGAAACACACATATAAAAATCATAGAAGCATCATTTTAAACATAACTTAGATACAATATAAACGCTCATAAAATCATTGGCACAATAATATGGAAGTTTTATACCCACCGGGTAAATCCTTTATTAGAATGTATTCATTTATGCAGTCTCGCAAAATTCCATGAATGTCAAGTCTTTGATAGTTACTGTTTTTGTGAATAACGTGATGTTTTATTGCTGTTTTCAGGTCCTCAATATCTGCACTTTCACATCCTACAATTTTGAGAATCATATGAAAATTTTTGACAAATGAGTGAAGAACTTTTTTTCTAGAATGCATCATAACCAGACTTACCAAATATTTCCAATGCTTCCTTCGCATTAAATGTTCCTGGGATGTAATTTATTATGGATAATTTCTCTTGTAGAGGTTCAGAGAGTCGCCGAAGGAAGGCAAGATAGACTGGTGCTGTAACAGAAAAAAAATCAGTATCTTGTTATTGGTGCTAAAAAATTTCAAAAATGATTCAATACTTTTACTATGAAACCAGAAGTGTTACTTTGGGTGATGAATTGGTGAATTTTGTTACCCAGTCTATCTGTGCTAGGAAAGTATTCTTGGCTTAAAAGTTTCAGTCTACATTGGCTCAGCAGATAAACTATATCCTCTACTGTTAATATTCCGGCAGCAATCTCTGCTGCAACCATTTTAAGAGCAAGAGGCAATCCCATACATAGATCTACTATTTTGTAGAATTTTTCGTCGTTTTTCAAAGATGGACAAAGCTTTCGAAGCAAGTCTTGCGAGTCTTTCAATGACAACGGATCCAGTCTCTTTCCGAGAACTCGAGGATGATTGACTTCAAGTTTTGTCGTTGAAGTCGCAAGGATTCGTACGTTGTCACGATATGTAAGCAAATGAAACATTTTCCACAAATATTTAGACATTGCTCCCTCTATAACGCCTTCAATATTGTATATAATGATGAGATATTTTGTTTTGGACTCTTTGAGTTCGGAACAGAATCTTTCAAGTAAGCTGTCAAATGCTTCTTCCACATTATCTTCATCAGAAAGGTACTGCTTTTCCCTTAAGATTGTAGTAAAAAGATATTTCAGATTTTTGATTGGCTCTTCGGAAGTTAGCAAATCCGCACTATATACTTGATAATCCTTATTCTTGCTACAAATCTGTCGAATCAAAGAGGATTTTCCGATTGCTTTCAATCCATGCACTATAACAGCACTTTTTGTTGATGAGGGGGAAAACAAATTATCAAAAATATCATGAATCTCCCTTATACGACCTACAAAATCCTCCATGTTTCAAGATACGATATTTAGATATTTACTCTAGTAGATCGATGCATTTTGCACGGGACCTGATAAATATTACGTAAGAAAGAAGTCAGGAAGTGCATGTTCATGGTATTTAATTTTTGGCATAACCTAAAACTTGACTAAGCCAGAAACATTTCAAATATTCACATGATTTTGTATTTTTGATTTTTTCTTAAAATTAAACCAAATATACCATTTATAGTAGCCTGTTTTGAAATTTTAGTCGTTGTTTCCAAAAGGGGTTCAGGTCCAAAAAATATTCAGACCACTATTATAATTTCACCATGGTTGGGCGGGTGTATACAGAGGCATGCTTACAACTTTGGATAATGGATTGAGTGTTATATATTTTGCTTGATTTGTTTGCAATGCTTTGCAAAGACAGCCTTGTCTTTGTTTGAAAAGCTCATTATTTAAATTGTATATTAGAGGAACTGGGATTTAATTCTACTAATGATAATCCAACTTATACCCATAGCTCCTTCTCTAAGGAGGAAATTCTTCAAAATCATATGTCAGTTTTGAATATTTTTTTTATATTCCTAACAACCAGAATGAATTTGAATAACTGTATAGTATATCTATATTGGACTCCAAAACTTCATAAAAATCCTTACAAACAAAAATACATTGCGGGTTACAGTAAATGTTCAAACAAGAGTCTCTTTCTTTACAAATCAATAAAATATTACGAGTGATGAGGAAGAAACTTCAACAGTACTGTACAACAATATTTATTTTAAAAAAAAAATAGCGTAATTCAGACGTGGATATTTAAATTACAAGGAACTTGTTAATAATTTGAAATCACAAAATATTACCGAAATCAACAGCATTAAAACGCACGACTTTTTAATTTTATATACAACTATTCGCCACGATAAATTACAGTTCAGGATTTTTTATATCATTGACATTTTAACTTTAAAAAATGTAAATTTACGCACCTTGACAATAGTCAATTGCAAAATTATTTTGTTTTAAAATATTCACTTGGTACACACAAGTGAAATTTTTATTTAAAAGTTTCTTGAGTTTCTGATTGACAATATATTTGTGGTTGTTTTTATTGATACCAGGTTTTACAAATGTCTATTGGAATCCCCATAAGTACAAATCGTTCCCAGTTATTAGCAGACTTATTTAGATTCCTCTACACGAAAATATATGCTAGAATCTGTGACTATTGAATTGATATTGTAAATCATAGGCTGCCACATTTTACTGAAGAAAATGCCACTAAAACAGTCCGTCATTTCCTTAAACTTCAATAGTATAGTATGCCAATGAATAAATTGCTATAAATTGTTATAAGTAATATTGAATTCCTTAATCCCAAAAGGGTCCAGTCTTGTATTCCACAATATTTCAAATTAAAGAGTGTACCTTGTATTTTCTAAAATTATACATCGACTATTGCTTCCAAACTTTTCATTTACAAAAGAACTTTACATGGCCTGGAAATCGAATATCTGAAACATAATCCTGCATCGTATTCATGTTCTATAAACTATAGTCCTTCTGGACACGTTATTACAAGCTACGTAAATATAAATAATAATGAGGATCTTAGATCATTTTTTTTAATAGGGTCGAAATGTAAAAAACCCTGATCCTTCGACTAGCGTCGGAATTTCATAAAATTTCTTCAATTCGAGATTTACAGATATTAACGACGTATTGTTCATTAACAATAGTAATTTCCGTATTCTTATGTCGATACGATATATCCTGGTGAGCTTGAGATAAAAAAAAAAAAACCACATACTCTAACACATCTGTTTCATATCTGGATATTTATACCCCTGCGGGAGGGTATAAAGTATTCGGTTTTTCCGTCCGTCCGTCTGTCTGTTACGTTTTGGGGTACCCATCTCTTATCCACAACTCCTCTTATACCACTGAGTGAAATTTAATGAAACTTTCACAGAATCTTTCTTACATATTGTTATTGTGCATCACCTATTCTATTTTTCGATGCGACACATATTTAAGGTTTCCCGGCCACAGCAAAACATGGTCTTTGCCATTATAACCATCTGGGAGGCGGGGGTGTATTCTTATGTGAACTCACTGCTCACAATACCTCTAGTTTACTTGAAAAAGACGTGAATGTTAATCTAACAACCAAGTTCTATGATACACATGATGGTTTTTACTTTTCTATCGTCAACCTCCCTTAATTAAGCAGCAATATACCTTGATTACCTTATATGGAGTAAATGTATCTCAGTGTTCGATACGCAAGGGCATGCTTTTTGTATGAACAATTCCTAAAACGAGGGCAAATGATTGACAAACAATTTGACGAACAAAGAATATCAACAGTCAGATGTCTGCTCTGCTCCTATTTAGTATTGTTTTATGGACTTTTGATCTTGAATACTGTTCGTTTTCTCCATGTGTTTCATTACAAGAAAATTTTACAGAGCCAAGATATGAAATATCTCTTTTAATGTTACAAATTGTTCGTATGTATAAAGCAAGTTCTTGATTGTCAACCCAACTGGGGGACAAGAACTCCATATCAAGGCGACAGGGTATATTGCAAGAGAAGTTGACGATAGAATAGATGAAATAATCATGTTTTCAATTTGTTGTCTAGCTTTATATCCAAATTTTAAATGAGGCAGACCCTGGGGTTTCTTTCATTTAATCATCAACGTAACAAAGAGAATTAATATTTGCAATTAAGAAATGGTGCTTTAAAAGTAGTCAAATTGAAATTTGGAGTTGTCGCTCTTGGTTCGCAATGCAAAAATTGAAACCGATTCAAAAAGGTTCACGTCGTATATATACTCCTATAGGTTGTCTCTTCAGAGACCGCATGAAATAAGAATGTATACGAGTTCATGAAATCGTCGACTCACCAACTACACCTTTCGAAACTGAAGTCTTCTATTGAATTTGCAAAGTAGATAGACCGTAAACATCAAACGTTACGCAACTAAGAAGAAAATGATCTTTGAATGTTTGCATAGTTTAGACAAATGAATTATTGTTTCATTTTTAAATTACTGGAAAAATTAACAAACTTAAAGTTGTACAGTATTCATTAGATTTGAGGAACCCTGAAAATATTTAGTCTATGTCTTGTGCTTTCCCGTTTATGATAAAAATGTTGAAACAACGAACAGTATTTAAGCTCAAGAGTCTATAAAACAATACAATATAGGAGCAGAGCAAACACAGATCTCAAAAACACCAGAGGCCTGCAGGTTGGGTCAGGTGCCATGGAGGAGTGAGCATCCCCTGCCGACCGGTCACACCCAGTGTGGTCTCTTTGTCATGTGCAGGAAATAACGGAAAAATCTGCCGTCAATTCAGTGTGTAAATAATGGACTAAATTACGACTTTGCAACTTTATACACAACCATCCCCACGATAAATTAAAGTCCAGGCTTAAAGATATCATTGACAGCTACTTTTTCAATAAATAGAAATGGAACTGGTTAATTCACTTACCTGGTCATTGGTCATTTGCAAAATTATTCTGTTAAAACACATTCTGATTGCACACACAAGTACTCTGAAGTTGACACCAAAAAGATGCTTGAGTTTCTGGTTGACAATATCTATGTGGGTTTTGGATACCAATTGCGCTTCGTTATTAGCGGACCTATTTTTGTATTCATATGAACCAAAATTTGTGCAAAATCTTATGCGCGAAAAGAAGAAAACACTGGCTGTGGCCCCTTCAACTCGACATTTAGATATATCAACGACGTATTGTCAATTAACGATGGTAATTTTCGTTCCTACGTCGATACGATATATCCTGGAGAGCTTGAGATAAAAGATACCACAGAGTCTGACACATCTGTTTCATACTTGGATTTTTTTTTTCTTGAAAATGACGTTTATGGTGATCTAATTAATATTACAACCGAGCTAAATGATAAACGTGATTACTTTAACTTTCTATCGTCAACTTCCCTTAGTTATGCAACAAAATACCTTCATCACCTGCATACAAAGTGTATGTATATCTCAGTTGATTCGATACGCAAGAGCATGCTCTACGTATGAACAATTTCAAAAACGAGGTAAATTATTGACAAGCAAGTTGATGAAACAAGATAATCAGCAGTCACGTTTAAAGTCATCATTTCGTAAGTTCTGTGGTCAATACAATGACCTTGTCTGCAAATACAATTTATCTTTATGTCAAATGCTAAATGACTTTTTCATACTTATTGTTACATTGAATTTTCCGTTATTTCCCGATCATGACAAGGAGCACACGGTGGGTGCGATCGGTCAGCAGGGGATGTTCCCTCCTCCATGGCACCTGATTCCACATCTGATGTTTCGGAGGTCCGTGTTTGCTCTGCTCCTATTTTAAACGAGACTGCAAATATTCTTGTTTCATCAACTTGTTTGTCAATAAGTTTGACGATTGGTTTTTTTACCTCATCTATTGCAGGTGTGCCATCGAAATATGGCAACAATTCTACCGATATGTCCTGTTCATTCAATACTAAAGTGAGCCAACGTAAGGATTTGTGTCAATAATGGTAATTGGCGTCTTTGCCTCAATTTTATTCATACTGAACAGTTACCTTTATTGCGAAACTGCTATTTTACCTGAAAGCGTTTATGTTACATGTACGTCTTCTAGTCTACGTTTAATGCCGCCTTAAACCTCTTTCTATTCCCGAAAGCTTTGTGCTGATCTATCAACATCTTTTTAATTTGAAATCACATTGCTCAACTATTCAACATGTTTTGAAATATCCACTCTTCTTTTTGTCCTTTCATTTCGACCAAATTTCGAAATCATGTCCTGTAGAGTAATACTTGACTTACGAAAACTTTTTTCAGATTTCGGGATGTTAATTTGTGGTGGTCATTCTTAATTCTTCTTTGACTTCCTCATCGTCAGCTAGCTTTTATATATGTGCATTACTCTTACCTACACTGACCCATTCTTCATCCAAATTGAAGAGGTCAATTTTTTTTTTTGGAATTTGACTTGGTTTCCCCTGTGACAGTCTGAGTTCCAGGTTGTCCTATTGATGCCTTTGTGAATAAATGAAATGAAGTTCCACTCACTATTAAGTTGTTTTAATGACAAATGTGTATAACCTTCCTCTGTTGCTAGTATACTCTTCTAGTCCTTCATGGTCCATGATGTTTTCTTATGAGAGTGTTGCCTTTTCTAAGTATACCCCTACCGCTTGAAAAGTGGAATGGTATATAGTGACCAGGATGCCCGTTCGTCTGTATGTACGTCCCTCTGTTACGCTTCGGGGTACCTATCTCTTATCTGCAACTTCTCTTTTACCATGCACTGAATGAAATTTAATGAAACTTTCACAGAATGTGTGTAACAAAGTGTCATTGTGCTTCTCCATAAATTACTTTTTGATCGGACAAATAGATCTTGTTCTCAGTGCAAAACATGGACACTGTCATCCATTTGTTGTATTGAAGGGTACCCATCTCTTATCCGCCACTCCTGCTAATCCACTGAATAATATAATAATATTTCGGCTCTTCGGGAGCAAAACATCTTTTGCATAATTCTGCATTATATTTTGGTGTATAGCAGACCACTATAGGCATTCTTGCGAAAGCTGAATTGTATCTTGCTGGTATCATTCGAGTTTTAATAGATTTTTATTTTAGTTCCTTATACGTTCTTTTATTGTTGTCTATATACTACTCTTCTGCTGTAATGGCTTTAATTGTTTTGAAACATTCTCTGTCTACCTTGTTTCATTTTTTGCAGGAGCTCGATCTTGTTAGGCTCCATTTTCTCACAACTGTTACCATTTTTTCATGTTTGGCACATTCCAGCAGCCCATTCTATAAGTCATTATGTAGAGTAGAAGCAAGCAAGATAAAACTAAACTGTTCGCAAAAACCACAAAAGATCATCTTTAATTCAATATCTTTGTTAGATCCTTAAAATTCACAATAAAATCAGATGAAGTCTTCCTACAGATATCAAATATAGAAGTTGACTCCAGTTTGGTCTGCCTATGAAGTAAATTCAGTACTGATGTGGACTTGGTTGATGTACTCGCTCATATTCCTAAAACCTAAGTAAACTAGAGGTACTGTGAGCAATGAGCTCACTAAATAATACCCCCCGCCTCCCATATGAATATAATGGCAGTGTCCATGTTTTGCTCTGGAAAATTCAAAATATATGTCAGATCAAAAAGTAAAATAGGAGGTGCACAATGGCAATATGTAATAAAGATTCTGTGAAAGTTTAATTAAATTTCCTTCAGTGGTATGAGAGGAGTTGCGGATAAGAGATGGGTACCCCAAAGCGTAAC
>PRKT01000141.1:606311-642955 GCA_003671525.1 Saccostrea glomerata
TAATTTTACCAACACTCTTAGCGAACACCCCTGCCACCTAGCGTTATAATGCGGCACTAAATTAGGACGACTCGTATTCGTCTTTATTGAATATGCTTCATTGTTTGCGTGATTGAGTTAACGTTCGTAATAGAGATAATCATTTAAGATACTGTATCAATTTAAAATAAAATAAAATGACTTAACAAGAATAAAGAAACATAGAAGTAAGGACGAAATGAAGAAAGATAAAAGTCAAAGTGAAATGTAATAAAGACGAATATGAAAACAATAAAGTGACATATAATTACAATAATAACAAAGCATAAAGAAGTAGGCAGAATAAGAATAAAAGCAAGATACATAGACTTTTGGCGGTAATTCCCTTCCATAATTTCCTCTCGGGAATTGTCATTGGACTGGCTGATAAATGACGGTCAGAAAAAAATATTGGAGGAAGCAGATGAAGGACTCAGTCACTTCCTTGATTTGTGGATTTCTGGTAGACTGGGTCAGTTAAAATTAGACCAAAAATATATTTATATGCTTGCTGGCTATGCATATGCTCCTTTCATCGACGCTTTACATATATCTTTCATTACAGTTAGCATATTACATTGAAAATGTATACATTGGTTAAACATCGAGAGGTAAAAATACAACAATGCGGAAGATTTTTATCTAACAATCTAAAGAAATTCTGGGCTTTATTGCAAAAATTTAAATTAGATTTCGAAACTGTAAATACACTTCCAAAATTAATTTAGATGCATCAATATAACTATTTTTTCATCTAATTACACATGAAAAACTACTGTACGTAAAATCTTCCAAATCCAAATTTTGCAGCATCTTCACAGAATGAAATGCATTAGACAGTTACATGGAGATATTATCACTCATACCGAAGTACATTTTGATCATTATGCGTACCTATTAGTGTACCGCATAGTATCGGCACGTGGCATAACGCCGTTGGTTATCGGTAAGCCCCAACAGTCGCGTGCGTGAGCGGAATGGGACGCCTGACCAGAACATGTTGATGATGCAGACGACAGCTGTTTGCATGCATTGTCCAGAATTCATCCCGTCTCACTATTGTTAACAAATGCCAATGACGATATAAAACCTGTGTAATCATCGACCACAATGGACATTTAGCAAGCAATAGATTAATGGCCAATATCGCCACTCAATGTTGGTTTTGACGTACAATTAGCCAAATCTCATTAATGGAATCACGCCCACTGAAGAGAAAAAGATCGTAACTAACTCTCAATCAATGATAATAACCATTAAATCTCCTTCATTAAGAATTTATTCAAATGTTTTATCGACAAAAGACAGATTGTCGAAGCCTTGGGATTTTAAGATTTCATAAGCATACGATTGGTGCCATGCTGGCACTGTTGCATTAATCAGTCCTCTGAACTTTTGTTTCCTTTTCCTTTTTAAAATAAGACAGACTTGTTCACCTGTAGTCTTTCATTACATAAGTTGCCGTAATTACCATAAAAGCTGATGTAACTGATCGAATTCTTATCGTCGACCAAAGTCGGTTATCTCGTAGGTCAGTTTGCATACATGTATATCCACGAAATACCTAGTAATTGTCCTTTCACTTCATCATGTTCATATGGGTACATTATAACAAAACAAAACTTTGATATCCTCTAATCTAATTCTTATGCTAATTTTAAGCGTTATTAACACTTTTGACCACAGTAATTCTAGCCATTTTCAGATGTTATTTCTAGTATCGTACCTGATTAAACCCGCTCGTTAAACTCTTAAGAGACAAAATGTACTTTGTGTGCACTTTAAGGGCACATGGATCTAATGATCTGTCTTTTGAGAGCTTTCATATCAAATACGAAGTGCCTGCAGAGTGAAATAGTGCAGATTCACAGTTCATTCATTGACTGCGTGTGTCGAGTGGCCTATATAGCCGTCCATGCGCGGAGCACTCCTTTAAAAAAAGTATTTGTGGAAAATAACCTTCAATGAGCGTACTAGTGTAGACGTCTATTGATCTCGTATTTTGATTCGTAGGCGTTTTGATCTTTAGGGGGATTGCGTCAGAGCAGTGTGTTTACTGTACCCCTCCGAGTCAATATATTAAGTATAAAGTAAGATAAATATATATATACATGTAACACAGTATGCAGGTTGCGGTGTGGTACGTGGGCCCACATTCTTGTCTAATCACTCGCAAATGGCAAGTTATTTAAAGAATGTCAAACATGCCCAGTCCCATAGGGCGACCTTAACCCAGAGCCCCAGAAAGACAAGTCCATTTCTTTACAAGATCGTTTTTTA
The DNA here is from genome assembly GCA_003671525.1 of Saccostrea glomerata. Classification (NCBI taxonomy): domain Eukaryota; kingdom Metazoa; phylum Mollusca; class Bivalvia; order Ostreida; family Ostreidae; genus Saccostrea; species Saccostrea glomerata. Next base: position 608,610 of record PRKT01000141.1, read on the forward strand.
AATATATACTTAAGTTCTCTATCGTGATTGTATGAGGGTTCTCACGGTCCAGTACAAAGAAAGATTTATGCCAAGAGGTTCTAAGAATCTATAGGAGCACACTTTAACCAATAATTAACATGAACTGGGAAAGACATCCCATTGCAGCATCCTTAATCACGTGATGTCCTAACGCGTCAAACTTCCTACCATTGCGTAAGTGTGTCTGGAAAAAGGTCCGCATTGCGTGTTCAAACCAATTCATACTGTTCATTTCGTAAAGAGTCTGGGTGCATATCTTCAATTTGACGCCTAGGGAATAACGTTTATACCGGTCTAATAGATTTCCCTCGAGTATAATTATCAAATTAACAGACCAGAATGAAGATGCAATAGACCTTGAGTAGAGGTAATATAGATCAGATATGAACTGTAATAAACAGCAATTTAAGCTGGATCACGATATGGCCTTCTGATGCACAGTTCGCAGACATTACTTAACCATTGCTTCACAGAAATGCATGCCACGACTGCCAGCGAAAATAGTCAATATTCACAGAATAATTTCATTCACGTATTCGAACAAAATACACGTGGATTGTTTCATGATGAGAAAGCACGCGCTTGCAATTTTATCAGAATATCAGGACGATAAAGTACAGAATCTGGGTCACGCCTTGATCGTAACTGGTGCCCGGTGCCCCATTCTACAATGTTTCACGCTTTATCGATATTCTATATGACAATCTGATGTGTTCTTGATACCCGAGACAAAGGAACTACCATTTTACAGATACTTAATGAGGACCCTAGAGAAAACAATGCCAAAATACAAGACGTGTGGCTGATCGCTCCGTTGGCTACTTATTGCAAGACGGGTGTATAGTGGAGGAGTTGCTATCTGCAGATTCAGCACTAGCGGCTGTGTGACCTAAATTCTCTAAATCCCAGACGTTTTGTTGACCTAGTTGCCTGACTCATCAGTTAGAAATTTTAACAAGACAGAGATATTTATTTTCAATACAATGCTTTAATAATGTAATGTACAAATGAGAGGACACAGAAATATTCCGTCACACTGGTCACTTCGGAATGTCTCTAACTTATATACTGGCATTTGGTAGCAATCTGTCATGATATAGTTAAAATGGAGGGAAACATTTTGAGGAGTTATGACCTTACTGAGTTACCCCCTCCCCATTTTTGTATGTGGCTTTATAAAAATTACAGTTACCCCTCCAGTGCCCTGTTTCTAGGCAGAAACAAAGGGCACATAAAAAAAGTTCTAAATGTCAAGAATTTTGAAAAAAAAGAGTGTTCGATGTCAGTCATGTTTTCTTTTCTCAACAGTGGAAGACAAATAAGTAAGGTAAATCAGAGATGCACCAAATAAACAACCCACACCATGGATCTGAATACAAAATGTTTCCACTTCTTTTACATCTACTGGACAGATTAAATAAGTATGTGACAAAATCAGTTAATTGTCCCCCAGACTCAACATACAACATAGACAATCATCAAGTTATACATTGTTCTGGACATCTCTGAGGTAGACCTTAAAAATAAATCGTAAACTCCTCGTTTTGGTTTTCTTTTTCCCAATACCAAAATTAAGAACAGTCAATGTGTAATTCTGCCTACAGTGAATATTTGAGCGACTCGGAAAAAAAAGATCAAACACAAACCTTTTACACTATAAAAAGCAAAAAATCACAAGCAATTTATACATATTGATAAAAAAGGGGGAAAAACATACATTATATTATGAACATATTCTGGACAGATTATCATTGTATTATTACTTACTGGCCCTTGATGGGTTCTAATGTTTACACGTCAAAAAAGCATTCAAGTATAGTGTTTTGTCATGCATACACAATATATAAATATTGAGATCAGTCAATGTATTCATGGAGAACACTTATATATATTATTATACATAAAAAAAATGTTGAGGTTTTTATTGGCTTGCGTTCCATGTGGCAGTGTCCTTGACAGGACCAGGTTTGACCTTGATAAAAACATCTCAACATGAAGTAATGAAAGATGAATCTTCTATGCCTGCATTTGATGCCAGTCATAAACACTCATAAGTCACATTGTCACATGTGGCAATGGCGGGGGCTGCTTTAGCAACTCAATGATTTTTTTTTTTGTTCATTTCATAATTACTTAAAAAGTATAAATATAAATAGTTGGCAACATTTGCTTTTTTCTTCAATATAAAAAGAGGGGAAGAATTAAGTTCTACACTTAAATAATAATATAAAACTGTCTAACGGACTGACACGATGATAATGCAACTCAAACAATTACTTGGGAATTTACCCTGAGAAAAAATATATCCCTGATTAAATCAAAGGAAAATAAAGCAAATCTCATCCATGCTCATCAAAAAGCTTAGAAATTTAAATTCAGCTAGCACACAGACATTTTACTTTGTCAGAACATGGAATCTTACTACATTTTTTCCCATATTATATATAAATGATAAAGGTTAATTAAGTACAACATGCATATAATTTCAAGGGGGAAAAAAGGACCATCCAAACTACGATGTGGGGGAAATATTTCATATCCTGTAGGTCAAGTATACACATGTGACTGGTGTGAACATCTCATCAAGGAGTTTGGAAAATAACAAGAGAAAGATCCAAAATTCATTTGTTCAGAAAAAGAAATATATCACGAATTTTCAAAACTTTGAACACACAATGATAAACTGCCAAAATTCCTTTTTGACTATTTTTGAGAAATTCTTGGATCCTCCTCCTACATTCAACATGTGACAACAATAGGTTATATTTTCTAGAGGTAAGAATATTAAGAAAGACATGCATTCTATTTATAACTACGAATATTAATATATCTGACTCTATAAATATCTGACATAATGAAACATTAAGATCGCTTAAACTCTTTCTGTAAATAGCGACCACAAAACTTAACAAGATACACTTTTTCTTCCAATGTGTTGTTCATAAATTTAAATTTTCCAAAGGAAAGTCATTTTTCAGGTTTCATATAGTGAACCACAGAAATCAATTATCTGTAAATTATATAAATTACATAACTGGGTTGTACAACACTCACTACATTTATACAATATATATTATACTAAAATCATTTGCCCAGTGTCAGATTTTTCCAATTTTTGGGGAGGGAGTGCAATGGAATTCAAAACCTTCCTGATTCTAAAAGTTTTACAAAAAAGAGACCTTTTTTCCTGAAAGATACTGATATCGCGACTGAGCAAATGATTTCTGGCCAAATTTATTTACACCGGTCAGTCTAATCACAGGAATCAACACTCATATCCTAACATTACAACACTCTAAGTGATATGCACCTGTACAAAATAAATCTTAATTAATATAAGAAAAAAGAACACCTGATTTTATATCTAGGGGGTTTGCGGTGGTCATTAAAAGCAACTCTGAATGTTCAAATAATAAAAAAACGACAGCACCAGATGATAAACTGTGCATATAATGCCTTGCAATAAATGTATAAAGGTGAAAATGACAAACTTGTGTCAAAAACACATTCAAAATGTTTTGCAAAATAAGAAATGTATGAAAGCAGAATAATTAATTGACTGCAGCCCTAACTTCCTCACAAGTGTAAAATCATAACTTCCCCATAGTAGATCCTCCAATGAAATATTTTCTTTTTAACTCAAGTCTTCCTGGACAAAAAATCTTACAATTGTATGTTTATAAAGCAAGAAGTATACCAAATGCAAAATAAGGTTAAGAGTTGTTGATGTTTTAACTAAAGGAAATAAAATAATTTTTTAGTCAGAAATAATTTACAAGCATTTGATTGAATCTTAAATCCAGTACAGTTAATCTCCAATTTTGACCCCAGTGCAGTTAATCTCCAATTTTGACCCCAGTGCAGTTAATCTCCAATTTTGACCCCAGTGCAGTTAATCTCCAATTTTGACCCCCTTTGTTAAATTTTCTTTGGTTGAGTATTGTAATGGGACAAGAGAAGAACAACCAAATATTTGAACAGCATGAAAAAAAACAATAAATTGCATGTGGGATTTTTCCTTTGCAAATAAATAATGATTGACGAATAACTTTATACAACAATATATACAAGTACTTGGCACATCAGTACCATGTTATAAATAATAATAAATATATTATAAATCATTTTTATGACATTTCATTTCCACTTTTGACGAGGACATTTATTTTTGTGCGATATTGGAACTTAATTGTCAGTGGTAAATTAAACATCATAAAAGTGACCATCATATTTTAAAAAAAAATACAATAAAAATGTTATTTTCTCTTTTTTCATGACCATTATGTCCCAAAACACAAATGTGGATGACCATGAACTGTGTTGTTATAATTACCATGGAAACAACAGAGAAAAAATGCCTGATGATGGGATATATAATTAATATTATGTTAGGTACAAGTGTACCAATAAAAATATCAGTATCAAATTACAGAGTAAAATTTGGTTGTAAAAAGTCCTTGTAATATATATATGGTATGTTACATATATAAATGAGCATTTTGGCAATAAGTAATCGAAACGCTCTCATCAGGCATTCACTGCATTGTGGAAATTTTCTCATCGCTGCTGCATCATTTGCTGCATGTATCCATGTAATAGATCACCGTGGATCACAAGGTCATTGTTATGTGTTTGCGACTTCCCAAGGCGAAGGCTTCTACGACTATAAATGTCCTGACTAGAGCCGTCAAGCCACTTTGGTCTGGAATCATATAGTTCACCTTTATACACTAAAGGCTCTCAGTTCTTGAGTATAGGTTTATAATCATACAGATCATTTTTCTTTAAAATTTCACATTTTAACCATCATTCATCCTTTTATGCACCATTTGTCCAATTTTTTGCACAAAATTAAATAAATTAATTCTTACTTTCACTACACACATAAATACAAACACTCATCCATTTTCAACACTAATATTTCAAAATTTTTGCTGCACTTCTTGGCAAGATAATAATATCCACCATGGAGAGATAGATCATTTTGCAGAGACAAAGTTCATTGTGATTTAACACTCCATGGCTAGGGGTGGAGGTTGGGCGAATGCATCTGAACACTTGAACTCCGTAAGAGAGAGTGCAGCACTGTTTTCCAGTGATGGTATACTGTCTATATCATTCTCCACACAGGAGGTGTCCAGGAATTCGGTTTCTCCGAAGCTGTTTGTACTGGAATTGCTCTCGGTGTCGTCCGTGGATTGGCTCCTCCTGATCTCCCCACCGCGGCGGTTCCTGTTTTTGTGGCAGCTGAAGCAGGGGTGCAATAGCTGGGGGTCCACCAAGACCTCTCCGTTCAGTCCCTTGAATATTGTGCCACAGCAGACTTCTGTCCTGAAATACCAAAAACAGAAATATGATTCCAGGTAAAAAAAAAAATACCTAAAGTATTTGGTAAATATTTCTTTTCAAATTTTTTTTTTAACAGATCATTTCATGTATATGTGCTTTTAATGCATGTGTACATAAATTTTTGATGTGTTATCTTAAGTATAAAGGAGTATAAATATTTATGAACCATTTTTTTCTCAAAAGCTTTTTTCTGAAGTCAAGGCTTTGTCATGTTTTATTTATTTGTGGCCTACTTTTTCCAGTAGCTGAGATCGAGGAATGGACTGATGCGTGGGTCGGTCTGCTTCCTTTTATTCTTACGCTGACAATTCTCCTGACTCTCCTCCGGCTCCGATTCCTCACTCTCACTGCCCTCAAACTCATCTTTGTCACAGCTATCTTCATTCACTACAAAGTGTCAGATCAAACGCTTGATTAACCCAGCCATTAGAACTGTTAAACCACAATATTCAGAAATTAAAATCACCTTGTCAATTCACTCATCCTGTAAATGATCAGTTCTTTTGAAGTTCAAATTCATCTTTTATTATTTCAGTGCAGATGCTCATGAATATTTGTGAACTTTAATTCAAAGGTATTACAAAAAACACTTCTAAAGTATTGCATTCATGTAATAATGTAATCAAAGCAGCATACTGGAGTCTGAAACAATCCCCTGGTGTGATAATATTGTATTGATTTCCATTTGTCGTGTTATATCATTAACCAATCAGAGAGTAACCAAACAGACAGTGTACCTGTGTGCCTCCTTTGTTCCCTAGGCTCTCCGACATTCCCCATTTACAGTCATGTACAAACATAACCTCCTGACACCAGATAAACTGACCAATAAATACTCAGTATATATAGAATTTCTAACAGACTGTCCGGGGCCTATACCGAGTATACCCAGGTCACATCTGGTCAAATCAATGTTTATGGCCAATTCCTTAGTAGATAGTTCTGAACTGTTTAACCTCAAGTCTACAGCAGAACTCAGAAGATGAACAAATGTTGGAATGCCACATGGACAGGAAATAGTTGAAAGAGAGGGAAAATAAACCAATGGGGGTCAAGTTTGGAGCTCTGCTCCCTAGCCCTAGCTGCACTGACCGTTAGATTCGTCTGTGTGTAATTAGGTCAGATTTAGTATAAAATACCTGACCTGTGCTGAACTTTTGACCACACATTGACCAAGGTGCAATATGTTGAATTTGACCATATCTTCATTTAATACGTTGAAGCTTAAGATAATTTAACAAGTCTTGTAGAATAAACCTGACATTATTTTGAAGTACATTTGTATAACTTCATCTTAAATATTTCCATAACATAAGTACCCTTCTCCCCCTCTATCAATGCTTTTCAAAATGTTTTTTTTTTAAAGCAATGAACAAATGAAAAACAAATCTATATACTAATGTATATGCAGCAATTCCATACCAAATGAAAATATTCATATCATAGGTTCATAAAAGAAAGATTTTTTTTGCACATGAAATTACATTTTCCAAATATTTGTATTTTTCTCTTTTCCCAGCTAATTTAATTATAGACAAGAATTTCTTTAGCCCGTTAAAGCTTTTATAGATGAGTAACCAGCTGTAAGCCACCAAACATAAACATCTGTTTAAAACTTGACAACACAAAAAAAAAATATTCTGTTGAAAACACACTTGGAACCATGTTGATCAGATCTTCATTCAGTATCTTATATTGAAATGCTTTTGCTTGGCTAGCACCTCTGATCTCCCTACACCAGAAAAAAATATTTTTACCCCAGGGGATAACACACACACATATACATACACCTGATCCTTACACAATAAAGACCCCTCTCCACAAGAGATAGCTCAAACATAGAATTAAAAACAGCAGATGTTATATAGGAATTTGCAAAGTAAGACAGAGTAAAAGTATCTGGGTCATTGAAGACATGGGAATTACTATAAAAGGCAAGGTGTGGGGGTGGGGGGTAATCAGCTGATCTGCTAATCAGCTGATGGATATCCTGCAGACACACACTGACCATATGCTTCACAGCAGGAAGTCTCCGTACACAAGCTTGTCAGACAAGATTTGTAAAACCTAAATCCATCCTGATTCCTGTTTTAACCCCTCTCTAGCCTACGTCATACTAAACTTTCTATTGCATCTTCACAACAACCATACATCAAATGAGTCAAACGTAAATAGATGACTAAAATCTGTACTCCTTCATGTGACACTATTAAATCTATATATGTGTAAAGTATGTTTTTCACAATTTTTTTTTACCGGTATTAATTCAAGATTTTATTTTTCTTTGTTTGATTTAATAAGTCTGACACCCTTTTACTCTTTAACAACATGTCTGTGAAAAGGATCAAAAGAATGTGAATGTCAAATATCTAGAGCTCAGCCCACTTTCAGAGCTCCGTCCTAGTCTGGGAGACCAGAACCTACTGCTAGATGACCTAGATTCTTTGTTCAGCTTCATAAAGAGAAAAATCAATTTTAACAAGCTTTAAGGTATTGTCTGTTACTTTTTGGAAGCTAACCACACTCAAACAGAGTATAAGGATCAATACTCGTAATGATTTTGTGGTACTTGATGGGAACCTGGGTCAGGAAAAATTGGATCAAATTGCTCATAACTGCAAATAAATCAATGCTTCATTTAAGTACTTAAATTTCACTTCCGAATGGTCGTTTAAAAAAATACTGTGTACAAAATTTAAGAGGATGCTGAATGGATTATAAACAGCATTTCCTTTGGTCAAAATGTACACAAAAATCTTGGGCTTGTACTAATAATATACTCATTATCAGACATTGTATAAAAAAAACTACATTCTTTTACACAGCATGCAATGCATACAATGTATGTTTGTATTAATACATACATTAGTCAATGGGATGGAAGATAAATGTAAGCTGAAATAAAAGAAGAGGGGGTGGGCATGAGGGTGCTTTGTGAATGTCTGTCTTCATGCCAGAAGGATATCTAATGGCATCCTTCAGATAGGATAATTAATTCATAAATGAACTTGGTCAACCCACTGTGGGTATTCTGAATACCACATTAGTGTGACGAGGTTTGATATACCATTTCATCAATTTGTCTGTGTCCTAGTTAACCATTTGCATATTAGAACGCAGTTATCAGACAATGATACTGTTATAAACCATGTGCTAATCAATTAATTTAAAGTGTTTACTGCAGTTGAGAAAAAGAAGTCTTTAAATCAATTTGTTACACAGTGACATTTGACAAGGACAAAACTTCATTGTGGTCCTTAGTCAATAACACAGAAAGTAAATCCTGCTAAAGATAGTAAACATCATAACCTTTCCTGACCTTGAAGCAAGTGCAAAGAAAAGAGGGATACATATTTCCGTAAAATATATGGATATATACCTTTGGTGTTTGTTTTCAACTTTAAAAATGATAAGTTTTTCCAAACTGATATTATTTATGATTCATTGAGAAGGAATGGAACCACACAAGCTATGCAAGCAGTGTGGTGAGGAGTTTAACGACTGAACCAGAGATATTAGGGAGATAGAGTAGTTGTTTGATGTAACTGTATGATAGAGAGGGAAGATTGGGAGGGGGAGGGGGAGTGTCTTGACATGATTCTCGTACCTGAGATGTCGTATAGAGAGCTGGGAATGCTGTTGGGGTAGAGCTTCTTGGACTTGAGAGGAGACTTGTATTTACTGCTGGTGGGGCTCTTGTTGTTCTTAATCTTCATTGAGGACTTAATTCCTGGGCCTGCTCTGGCATCCACCACCTACAAACATACAAACAATATGCATCATTAATGACGTCACCTCTTAGACTACAATATCTTGATGAAAAATAATTAACAAGGCACTACCTATTCAAATACACTTCATTTGTTACAGTAATAAAGCACAAAATCAAACACATGTTTCTTCTCTCTGTTATATATGTCAATTAAATAATTCGGACCTCCAGTCATGCTCTGGTAATTTTTAAGGACAATGAGTTTGTTCATTTGCTTCGATAAAATTTTAAAAAAAAGTATCTACTTTAGAACACACAATCAATTTAATAATTAGACAAAAGAGAAGACATAGAGTGAGAGATTAGTGCTTGTACTTGTAAGCTTCTGGCTAGAACCAGCGAATCATATCGAGCATTGGCCAGGTCACCCTGTCACTCCATGAGGTTCTTTACCCCATCAATCCATTCAATTGCAAAATGAATTCTTCCCGTGACGTTAGGGGCTGTACTAAGCACATTCACAGCTGACTTGCTGTCAGTAACCGATTAAATTAATGAAGGAGGGATTTTTTTTGTGAGGAGTGCATGTTTTATTGACTACCGGTCATTGCCTGCATGATTAAAACATTGATTATTACATTAAATCCCATATAGTTTTCTTTAAAATATAGGCCAGGAAAGGAACTCTACCTATCAAATAAACAATGCCAACTTGAGAAAGCATGAACTACTGCATATATATACACTTTTATCTCATAAGTCTGAGCGGTAACATAAAGTCATTGACCTAGCGTATCTTCACACTATTGTAAAGGACACTTCCCCTCAACAATCGGACAAAAAAAATCTACCTTTGTTAGAATGTTATCTATACATGTTTTTATTGTATTATTGATAAAAGTTATCATGATATACTGGGAAACTATGATGACCCCCTTCACTTATCAACATGTTAATGATTACATTGCATTAGAACTTCCTGAATTTTGATCGGTAATACTCAGAAAAATAAATCACATTTGGACCGATGGGAAGCACACATCATGTGACTACATTCTAGGTAACTTAGTTAGACTTTATTACTATTTCTTAGCCAAATGGTCTGTAAGATTACAGTGACGTTTTTGTTCAGGAGTTAGCTCTGTATTGTACTTATTGTGCCCTTTCCTGTTTGTGTTTTACATTTAATATCAATGGGAGTGCTCCTTTATCCTCATACCATAAAAAAAAAGCCTGCAGTTCAAAACATGATTTTTTTTAATATTGGTGTCACATCATGTTCTAGTAATTTAGGTTGCTGTAGGCAAAATATTATAAAAATGTATTTGCGTGATAAATGTCCTGAGTGGACATATTAAGTGATTTGTGGGTAGGGTAACCTGTCAGACTGGCTACAAATAGCTGCACACACCTTGTCAAATACTACCCCCAGGTCACAGGTCAAAGTTCTAGCACTAACCTAATCATATGGCAGCCTTACAGTAGACCTTTTTACAAACAAGTAACAAGATCAATGAACTCATTAACCTAATCCACTGATCTGGTTAAACACTTATCTCATCTTTTTCAAAAAATATTCTTCCTACATTATTCTAGCTCTTGTAATACCCTTGGGGAATCTTAATTGACTTCAGGCTGCGATCAATATTTGTTTAGCCTAAAAGCACAGAACAGAGATGAAAAGAATCTCCTAACTTATCAACTCAATGAAGACCCACACATCACATATGGTAATGTTTTGCCTTTCATAAACTATGTAACACTCCAATCAATGACCTACATTTTTGTATTACACACACATCTGTCGGGATAACATTACAGAATGAAGCTGTAGATATCAGCTGATTAATTAATAATATTGGACACTCTTCCATTCTGTGAGGGAATCGTGAGTCACAAAGGAATGTGTGTCACAAGAGGTATTCAGATCGCGTCACAAAATCAGTGTCATATTCATGTGTTATTTCACAGATCAAGTAAACGGTCTGATCGAACTGGGAAAACAAAATCAATTCTCTCTGGTTTGAACTGAATCCCCTGTCTGATAATGTTGCAGTCTGTACTCCCACGCAAATATTTCAAAAACATGTATATTTTTAAATCTCTTGGCTGCTAATTTCATCAAATGAGTCATAACTTTGAACTTCTAGTATCTCTATTTCCCATAACTATTGAAAAACCTAGCTGCATAAGTCAGCATATCCTATTCACAAACTGAGATACTTTTCTGCATAATAGTTCTTCAAATGTCGACAAGTGCATTATTCAAATGGCATGCCAGCCAGAATTTATACAATGCACTTAATGTTCTTACACAAAAAGGTAAATTCTAAAATTAATTCAAGTCTCTTTTTTTTCATTGGGGGAATAGTTTTCCTGAATTAGACATTCATGAGTAAACCATAATTTATAAATAGATGTTTGACCTATTAAATGTTATAAGCAAAAAGAATTCATGCCCAGACAGCTAGGAGACAGGCAGTGCAAAAAAGGAAAAGCGAATTGTTGATAACAAATTGACCTACTTATCGGACATAGACCACGAAGTTTAAACTTGTTAAAGGTAATACCCTGGGTGTGCCTATTTGTCTACACCCACTCACACAAAAATGCTATTGACTCAAATGAAACTCACATGGTGCCAATGTCTGCTGGTTCCTTCTGGTAACTTCTTCCATCGTTTCACCAGTAGGACACATGCATTGCAAATCTCTCCTGCCCTCTTTTCACGAATACGGAAGCACTTTTCAAATTCACATTCATATCTTTTACTGTCTGTGAATCGTGAACTGGAGGACTTGGCTCGACAAATACAGCATCCATTAATGCTTCTGTATATTTTGGGTTTATGAAAACTGAAAAATCAATTTAACCAAGTATTTAGACTGTTTCTAATCATCAAAATAAAAATTAAGACACATACCCGATTATTTGTGAACTGTCAGTTACGGTATTCTCCCGCACGTTGAAACTATCCTCTGTTGAACTGAGTTATCAGTTGCTCAATGAATGCGCATGCCAAGAGGAGCTTTTGTTATGCAAACGAGGTCGAGCGGAAAATGCCGAAGTTACTCCTTTGGGATATAAAATTTCAAGTACCGTAAAAAGTATTGAAAGTATAAATTTTAGCAAAGTTTTTTTGCCTTAAGGTATCATTATTAAAGAAAACATGTTTTGAAATGCAATTTTATAATTTTTTAAATATCTCGCGAGAATACCGATTTCGATCAAGAAAGAGACGCCATTTTGGTACAGTTTATCTCGATTCCCGCTTGTGAAGATGAGAAATTGACAAGTTTTAGGAACTAGTTGCACACTTTAATATTTTATTTCTTTAGTTTAACAATGTATACTATTTAAAGCTACTTTGCAAACTGTTTTTATGACAAATGTGTCCATAAAGCTAAGTAACTCGTGTAAAGTGATGAACCCTAGTTGAGTGCCCTCTTGAACTAGTATATATTTTCTTCAGAAAGTATTTATTGATAGGGTGAGTAACAATTTCAGAAGATTATTTTCACGATCATATTTAACTGGTTTATTTCTTGTGATCGACAACACTTTCTGGATATCAAGGGATACTTGTCTTCAAGGTCATTAAAATAATGTTGTCATGTCATGCAGTGGGCCCTATTTTTTTTTAATATTTCATATTTATTTTTTGGTATTAAACATAAGAATAATCTGAAATATTGTACATATTTCTTCCTTCAGTTGAATCTTGATAGTAGTTTCTTTTTAGAAGAATCATGTGATTGATTACAAGTAAAACTGAAAGTAGCTGTTTTAATGTAAAACAAACAAAATTGCAGTCCAAATGAGTATTTGAACAGTTGATATTAGTATAAATCTGCATTATTGACATGACACAATTCTCCATCAAATCATCAGCATCAAAATTGGCAATGAAACAATTTAGACTGTGCACTACTTTGAATGAAGCATTGTTGAGTTGTGATTGAATTTGAACTGCATAATATCCATAATGAAAAAGGAATTTGTACTGTAATATATAAATGGTTTATGAACACCAACTTCACTGAAGTGTACTTATTTCCAGGAATGGATTTAGTTATGTAATGGATATTCATACCAAGTTATTATCTTTTATAAGCTTAAAATAATATTTATCTAGATAAGTTTAAAAAGTTTATTTGATATGCAAATAGTGAAAGTCCAAGAAAAAAAAAATTAAAATGAAAACAAACAAACCTTGTATTAACTAATAACAGTCAGATCTTAAAGGTATGATACTACAGATTTACAGATTGTATTACAGAATATTATTGCATTAAACATTTGATATTGATAAATTTGAATTTAAGATATACATGCCATATGTCATAATCCTGAATATGTTTTTTAATTTCAATTTTCCAGCTTTCAACATGTTTTGGAAGTTTAATCTTATAACTACCTCCCACATTGACACGATTCTGGAAAAGGAGGTAAATATCACTGAATACATTGACACATCAACTTATGTTTATTTTATAACCTTATCCTAATATAAATCATTTTTCATTGTAACATTATTTAAGGATGTCACCTTGCAAGAGCTTATGGACGAAGAAGACATTCTTCAAGAATGTAAATCACAGAATACGAAGTTGATTGAATTGTAAGCTTTCATATAATTTACTATGCAGTTCATCAGAAAAAAAATTTTCTAATGAAGTATTATATCATTTCACACTTTTATTGTTTTGTTTTTAACCAGTATAACAAAACCAGAAAACATGGAGGAGATGGTGAAGTTAATAACAGTAGAGCCAACCGATTCAGATGATGAGAAACTCAGATATAAGTAAGAGTTGATTCCCTACCCTCTCAAATAGGATTCCATTGTTGAAATTGGGAGAATATAGTCATTTAGAACATATTGGAATACTTTGAACATTTTTTTTGAATAGTTTATGATTTGCAAATTAATGATTTTTTGATCTTTCAAACAGGTACCCAAACACTGCCTGTGAGCTGTTGACATCTGATGTATCACAAATCAACGATGCCCTCGCTGACAATGAAGAGTTGGTCAAAAAACTGTATGCATTCTTGGAAATGGAAAAACCATTGAACCCTTTATTGGCCAGTTTCTTCAGTAAAGTCATGGGATTGCTTATCACAAGGAAAAGTGAAATGGTGCGATTTTCTTTGACTTAGAATTCAGAAGTTGAAACTTAATTTTCTTAATAAGTAGTGTTTAGTCATATTTATGCAACTATCTGTTTGTTTTATAATTAACTTGGAAATTCAGCGATATGTATAAAATGAAAATTTTAAAGAAAGAACTACAAACCATACCCTGTCCACCCCCTGCCCAAAAAAGACAAATGCAAGAAACAAAATTATGAATATGTACATTGCAATAGTATAAAAAAAACTGTATCTTTCTTTCGTTTAGATATTTAACTTCCTAAAATCCCAGGAAGACTTTGTGGGAACATTACTGGACCATATAGGCACTTCAGCTATAATGGACCTTCTCCTAAGATTGTTAACCTGTGTTGAGTGGGTGGAACTTAGGAAGGCAGTCATTGAGGTAAAGAATATTTTAAGAACAGTGAAGTAATTAACATTGTGTAAAGGACGAAGTGATGAAATTACATTTTTATAGAAGAGGTTGAAATACTTATTCGAATTAAAAAGAATGTATTGGTTGCTTAAAATTGAAAATGTACCGAATGAAGTATTTTTTAAGAAGTAAAAGTTGTGACCCTATATATATATATATATGAAAGTTCCAACAACTTCAAGAAAGAAGTAAATCCCCCCCCCCCCTTTTTTTTTTAAATTTGATTGACAAAAAAAAAGTTTCCTGTATACTCCTTCATCAAAGCTGATCTGAAAGAAACTTCCACATATCAAAGCTTTGCTAGCTTTTTGAAGATTTGCTTGATGAAACTTTATACTGATACATGCATATTTTCCCTGGTTTGAATCAATGACAACAGACAAGACCTTAAAAAAATCTTTATAAAAAAGTTTATTGATGCATAATATAATGATTGATACGAGGGTTGATCCAAAAGTAATGTCACAGTGTCCATATCTTTTATATTTGGCGTCATATTATCAAATATTATATACCAAAAGATGCACAAATATAAATTTAATTAAACTTTAATTTTTCATTCAATAATGTTTAACTGAATTTATTTTATAGATGTTTAAAACATATAAGATAGGGGGTGTCGCCGCGTCAAAACCGAACGTCACAAATTAAAGTGTACTTTTTTTAGTATAAAAAAGACAAACACTTAAAAAGCATCTTTTAAAAACGCCTAAACGCAAAATACTTTAAAAGACAAAAAATTACATCATTTTCTAGTCTTAAATTGAAAATTATATGACATCACTGCTATTTTTTATGAAAAACATCGTTGATTTATTCCGGTGCATTGAAAAAAGGAAATGTCAAAATGGACAAAAAAGCCAAAACAAACTGTAACGCATTTTTGCTTCAAAATGGAGAAATCGCCAGTAGAGACAATTACGTTGATTCACCAGACTTTCGGAGGAAAGAATGTAAATAAGAGACTTGTTTAGATGGTTTCAGCGATTTTCGGTGGGTGATGGGTCATGAAATGCTCAGCAGATGACAAGAAAATCGAAAGATGGGAGGGCGGACGGAAATGTTCAATGGTGCGTGACGTTTTCAAAAAGACAAACGGATAGAGCGATATGTGAAATTTTAAGTTCGTCTTTTACTACTGTTCAATGAATTTTGACAGAATTAATTATGAAAAGAGTGAGTGTATGATGGGTACTAAGGGTAAGAAAGTGAAATTTGTGAACGTGTTCGTGGATATCAAATGTCAAATATTTTTTAATGAAACGAAAGGAAGCGTTTAAATGTATGACGGCGCGTATCCGTCATATGACGTTATTTAGCTGCGGCGACTACCATAATCGCACGTTGTATATAATCCGATATTTTGAAAAGTATAAATCATGTTGAATTGAAATTCTCAGGTCTGATTTGAAATAAATGTAGCTTTAATCATTTATAATTTTGTTGTTTTACGTCGACGGATAGCGATTTTATCGAAGTTGTGACATTACTTTTGGATCAACCCTCGTATGTCTTCTACAAAGCTAAACTTAGAGAAGTATTGAATTCTCTGTGTTCACATAAGTATGGAATTTTCTGTGTTCACATAGAATATAATTTATTTTAATAACTATTTTTACATGGTCAGTTGTTCAAGGTAATTTCAATTGGTAAAATGATTTGGTCCTTAACTTTGCATCCATTTCAATAGAGGATGGTGATAATAATATTTGGTATCAAAAGTAAATGTACAAAAATTGAAATGTTAAATCTGATGCCTCATGGAGAAATTAGAACTGACAAGTTAAAGTAAAGCTTTTGGATCTGAACATCTGTAGCTTTATCTTTTGAATGTTGAGAAATATGGGAATTTCTAAAGAAAATTTTCTGTTTTTATCGACAACGTTTTACTTGTATCCGAGCTGAAAACACTGAAGTCCCATTGTAAAAATGCTTAAAGTTGTGGACCATATCACATAATGTTTGCGTTCTTCTTCTTTTGTTGTTTTATTTTTCTTTATTTGAAAGTCTTTGTTCAGTTAGGAATTTTGTATTACTATTTTCTGCCAAGTTTTATTTAATCAAAAAATGTTATTAATGTGAACTTTACATAAAACCAGTTTGATGGAAAGATAAATTTGAATTATATTGCTGCCAATGTATCAATTCTTTGCATTCAAGATGTAATCATACACGTCATGCTTTCTGCAAGGAGATGGCCTGTTGCAGTTCCTAAAAAGCAGTACAACATGAATTCCCTTTTTATTTTGTTCTGTTAACTGTTTGCTCATTCATCAGAGTAGATATACCTTAAAGGGACTTTAAAATGTGTATATTATTTTACAGTGGCTGAATGAAAAACAGATAGTGGAGAGGCTGATTGGGTGTATTGTGCCTACTCAAGATGAAGATGTAGGTAGATTTAACATAATTTAGATCACTTTATACAGATTTATTTTTGCCCCATGTTATTTTCGCCCTTTAGAACTTGTGAACAATTTTGCCCCATTTTAAATTCGTCCAGTCATAGTTCTGTTTAAGAAATTATGAGATGTAATTTGAATTCCCCAGTTTTAAATTCGCCCAAACAAGGAGAGGGCAAAAAAAGCGAAAATAAAACGGGGGCGAAAATTTCCCTGTATACAGTATTTTAAATAAAGATTCTTTTCATGGGCCCTGTTGTTTCATTACTCTACGATTTTCTTCTGTTTTGTATTAAGGTTCACTGCAATGCAGCCCAGTCTCTCTGTGACATTGTGAGGCTCGGACGGGAGCAACTGTCACAGCTACAGGACAGAACCGAAACAGACCCTCTACTTAATACAGTGGAACAGTGAGTGTTTAACACTTCATTTACAGCAAGTTATGAAAGTCGCTAACCAGGATTAAGATAAAGTATCTCTTATATGATACAGTTTAAAACTTTTGATGGTTTGCTTTCAGAGAGGACAATGTAGCTGACCTGTTGACAAATATGTTAGACACAGGGAAGAATGAATCTGTCATAGTAAATGGATTGTCTGTGATACAAACTCTATTAGAATTTAGAAAACAAGGGTATGTATTGAAGCATCTTGGACAATCCTTGCTTGTATATTTTACATAATATCAGATTCACAAGTTTCTTCTATATTTTAATGCTTGTTAAACTTGTTAAATAATTTTCTCTATTAATATCGCATCAATATATTTGAAAGGAGAAAAAAATTATGATTGCTTTTTCTTTTTTTTTCACAGCCCAGAAGGCTCTACAGACCAGATCACCTCACTGGATACTGATCGCCTGGCCCAGGGGGTCACTAACGTCTTACTGGCTATTACCCCCAGACTTAAAGATTTCCACAGTCTTCTGGTAGAACCCCCCAAGGTCAGTTTCAGTCAGTTGATTTATATTTTACAGTATTTCAAATACAGGAACGGTATATAATGTTAGTTACTGTATGCAGGGTTATTTTCACCCAGTGTTATTTTCGCCTTCTCACACTTTCAAACAAAATTGCCCCATTTTGGATTCACCCAGTCACAGTATTGTTTAAGAAGTTAAAATGTATTCTTTGAATTGCCCCTTTTTCAATTCCCCCAATAACAATGAGGGTGAAAGGAGCGAAAAGAAAATGGGGACAAAAATTTCCTTTTATACAGTATTATTTTCAAATTATTTCTGTCACTAGACAATAAAATTTAAAAAAGCATTCATTTCGCTTTTACAGCAACGTTTTGAGACGATGCCAACAACCGTAGGAAATTTGGATCCTCCTCTGGGCAATACACGTCTCCAAACTGTTAGGCTTATAGCCGCAGTGGTTTTAACAAACACACATACTGTTAATGTAGAGTTAGCCAATTTAGGAACAACTAAGGTTTTACTTGTAAGTATATACATATACTTAAAAGGGATATTTTTCCTACAAAGTGAGCTTTTATTTGCAGATGTGCAACTTAATTTTTTATGTATTTAATTATCATGAATTATTATTTGCAGGATTTATTTTTTCATTATACTTGGAATAACTTTTTGCATACCCATGTAAGTCAGTGTGTAAACACTATTCTGTATAATTCTCCGGTGGAAGTCGAAGGAAAGAAAGAGCATCCACTTTTAGCTCAGGTACATTTCAGTTAATGCCTTTACTATCAGTAACTCTGGAAATTCAAATTAAAAAGCATGAAATTGTAGAGACTAGTGACTAATGATTTGGTACACTATTAAAATGATGTTTTCTTTTCCAGTTATTTTCTGACTGCAATATATTACAAAGAATTATGGATGTTTGGGAAGAAAATGACCAACAACAGTAATTATTTCAATCAAGCCTTGTTTATGTTTATGAGATAATTTTCTTATCCAACTCGTAATATCAAATACAGTTGATTTTCTGCTTTGCTTGGAGTCTTAACAAAAAAAATGCTCACTCAAAAATGTTATTTGAAAATTTGCACATACTTTTTGTGAATTTATGTAGTGTTCATTTTTGCTTGTACAGATTTATAATTGTCTTTACAGAAGTGAAGATAAGGGTAAGAGAAGAGGGTACATGGGGCATCTAACAAAAATGGCAAATGATATCGCGGCTGTGATGGAAAAGGGAGAAAACTCTGATTTGGTCAAAGACTGCATTGCAGGTAAATCCCAAGTGCAGTAATGACACTAAGTTTCTTGTGTTTAAATGATAATAAGATAGATGTGACCTTAAGTCCTAATCAATTAATATATGGAAGAGTTTTCTTAAAGTAATATTTTTGATTTTTAGAATTACCAGAGGAGGTTAGGGAGAGATGGGACAATTTCGTGGCTGGGTCATTATTAGACATCAATAAGAGGAACACAGTAGAATCTGTAAAAATGCATTACTTACCTATTTTTATCTGTCTTGTTATAATTAACATATATCACTTATATTAAGTAAATTAGTAATTATCATTAAAAAGAAGTAACTGTCATAAATAAAGAAAATAGGACTCAAAGATAGGACAACATGGAAAAAGAACATTTATTAAATTTCTAAAGTTCTAGTGTAAAACAAGCTGAAATGTGTTGTAAGCAATTTTGTATACTTTTTGTGAAGCAAGAGTGATATTATGGACTAATTAAGAGAGTTTGAGATAATTAATTTGTTTTTTTGTCTGTAGATGCGTGGTCGACCTTTGACTTCCAGTAGTGACGATGAAGAGAGTGATTTCCGAGACATTCCATTCCCTCAGGACGCGGCCATGCAACAGGTGGGTGTCTTATCTTTTGTTGAAGTAGCTAATTAAAGTCTATAAATGATATAGGTGAATAAACGAGGTTTATTGTTTCTTTTAATGGTCTATCGTTTGTTAAAGTAGCTAGTTTTAGAGAAGAAATGGGGTAGACTGTTTCCTTTGATGGTAAATTTTATTGTATAGATGCTAAATTGGCCATTTTCTTAATGCAAGGAAATGTGAAAATTATTCTTTACGGGGGAAAAGTATAAAGAGACTGAGAATATATATGTTCATTAATGATCTCTTGATCAGATAAAAAAAATTCTGTTTTGTATTTTAGAATAGAAAATTGTATGAAGTACATTTTATGGCATTAATAATGTGTATATATCATGAGCTGGTCATTATTGCTGAAAATTTTATGCATGTATCACAACCTTTTTTTTCTTATTCATGTATGGGTTTCTATTTAGTCAAAACGTGATTAGAATATAGCATGAAATCTGCTATCAAATTTTTAAAAAAGGCTCGAGTACATTTATGTATTTACAGTAAAAACTGCTAAGGTGAAATTTAGCATGAATCTCATATAGGGTGTCCAAATCTGGCAGCTATCTGCAATATCTATCAGTAGTAGTTTGCTTTCTGGCTCTCAGTTAGAATCAATCCTTGGTCCTTTAAGAGGCAGGATTGAATTTGATTGGCTCGTTTATTCATCAGGCCTTCTCTGATTACCAGCTGCAACAGATGACGTCCAACTTCATCGACCAATTTGGTTTCAATGAAGAAGAGTTCCAGGAGCAAGAAGAAAAGGCCGAGTAAGTACTGGACTCTTAGCCTCCCCCTGTTGTTTTATGTCTCCAGAGTATGTACTGCATGCAATATGTGGTCTCCTGTGCCTGCCTCCAGTAGACTTCTAAAATCCAATTAAGTTTATGTTTTCGTTTTACTGTGTTAGCTCTTGTATATTTGTTGTTTTTATGTGGTGAAAAGAAGTAATACTATTTTATCTGATAAAGACCAACTCTAAAGTTGGAGTATTCCATTGGTTTTAAGTCCTCATTTTTTTTTCAATGAGAAATACTCTTTAGATGAAATATAAGTCCTTGTTAATTTAACAGTCACTATAAATGATGTGTTTATTGGTGCAATTAAACATATCAACATTGATGAATTAACAGGGTAAAGGAACAAGTTAAAACGATATTCAGAGCACTCTTTGTACTGAGCATTATGTGTCATATCAAGTGTAGCTCATGGTAGACAACCCCTGTATTGATAGATTTCTGTAAAAGTCATTGTTTCATATTCTAGTGTGTTGCATGTATCCTTTAGTTTGGATTCTTTAACTAGAATTGTTTTTCATATGTGAAGTTTACTAATTACTTTTTGCAGAAACTTTTTTAAAACATGATAAAAATAGTTTAATCTGAAAGAGAAAAATGACACTGGTTACAAATTGAATTAAACTGTCATTTTACAGTTCACCCTTTGGGGATCGTATCTCCAGTATAGATTTCACAGTGCAAGCTGGGGATGACAATGTAAGTTTTGAACTGTTTAAAAAAAAAACAGATAAATAAAACTTGAATAAAGAATTGTACAAGAAGAATTAAACAAGGACTTTTGAAATGTCTTGGGGCTATTAAAATGGTCTGATCAAAATATTACATCCAATGAATATAGTTTAAAAAACGTTTTTATAAATACATGTAATTCAATATTGATCAATGTTTTACAACTCTTCTAACAGAATTTATGACAGTTTCTACAAATACTGAAATCAACTATTTTTAAATTAAAGAGTGCAGCAGCTTCCATGTTTGAGCAAGCCTGCAATGAGAGAATTCAGCAGTTTGATGATAATGACAGTGATGAGGACATATGGGAAGAAAAGGAAATCACATTCTCACCTAATGCTCAGCAACCCAACCGTGCCACGTATGTCTTAATTAATTAATCTTGAATTAACTGCATACAGATAAATGTCCATGATAACTTTACACAAAAAATATTTCAATGTATATGCAGAAATTATGTACTTTTTCCCGTTTTTCTGATAGATTTTATTTTCATATTGGTAAATTATTAATGATGAGTGTTATGATGATCATACAATATAGAATTAATTTTTGTTTCAGTCGGTTACCGGAGACCCGGGATGATAGTGATAGTACAGACAGTGAGGAGGAACTGGACTCCCCACGAAAAATTGTCTCACAGCCAAACGAAAAAATGGACGTGGATAATGGTGACAGTAAGTCTTATCCTCTGCTCACTAACCTTTCAGGCTAATTACAGTTTGTCTTTTACATTATATTCAAAATTTATTCCATTATGCATCCATTTTATGTAGTTATACAATAAAATGTGCATTAAAAAGTGTAAGAGAATGAGCAGTATTTATATCATTGCAACTGTTAAGGTTACCATACTTTTCTAGAACCACAGGGATAGAAAATCAATTTGTTGTAAGCATGAATATTCAAGGTAAGCATGTTGTCATAACAATGTTTAATTGTAATTATTTTGCACCATATTTTAAGGTTGGGCCAATTTTGATGACGTAGCGAGGGAATCTGTGCCTGTTGCTATGGATACTTCTTCCTGGAGTCAAACATCTACCTCCGCTGAAGCTTCATCATCGAGCGAAAAATCGGAGAAGTGGGCCGACTTCAGCAACAAGTTTCCCAGGGAGGATACCAGCCGAGAGAATTGGGCAGATTTTAGCAATATAAGAGATTTGTCTGCGTTAGTATTTTGCAGTTATTCAAGATTTAATATTAAAATCAGAAGATCAAGAGAAAACAAGGAAATTGCAAGTGGAAAAATTATTAAATTGATATACTTTTGACAAAGTCGTGAAGAAAATGATTTACATGTATGAGTATCCAAAATTACCTTGCTGAAAGGTTAATAAGAGCTGTACTTGTTATTGTAAACATATTTACAAATAACTTCACATACAAGTGTTAGAAGATAGAATATGTGTACTTGCAGAACTGATCCAGGACCCCGAAGTAGTTCTCCTGTAGCTATGGATACTAATGAAGTCAACTCAAGGCCTGCTGCTTACTGTATGTTGGATGCTAGAATACAGAATAAAGAGCAAGAGCCAGGTTGGGCCTTATTTGGCCCTGAGAATTTCCGAAAAATCAAATCCGCTCAGTTTAGGTTGCAAGTGCAGTATTTATTACTTGGAGTGTTGGTGGCCATGTATCTATTAATTATGACGTAATTTTCCATCTAGTCAATGCATTATGACGTCATCAAATGCGTCATTTTCCTCATATCGTGTAAATTCCTTTGAAAGTGGTCTAAAATTGAGGAATTTTTTTAATATTTCATATAGAGCACAACCTCTGATCCAAAATATGCAAATACATAATGAAAGCTCTGTTTCTGAAGATCAAAACACATTTTTTAGTTTTTGGATCGTGGGCTGTGCTCATATTTTAATTCTTTGCTGAAGGTAGTGAAATACGCATGTTTTCTGCAAATTTCAAGAACATTGCAATTTCTCAAACCTGTTTTCAAATATCTGGATTCTCAAAACGAAATTTTATTATAGAAAATGAAAGCACCAAGTGTCTACTTTATTTTGACATATAAAATGGGTAAGAGGGTGATAGTTAATTATTTGATATAAGTACAGGGCCATTTATGCATAACTTGGCTCTACCTCTTTCTGATGCATTTTGTTTTTTAAAAAAATTACAGTACACTGTAATGGTAAATAAATGAATGAAATCGTTTTGGGATTTTTTGAACTTTTGAGAAGTAATTGTTCTCCCCCAAAAAGTTAAAGTGTAATTCACAATGGTACCTGGAAAAGATTATTTAAAAATAAATATAGAAGTGTGTTGTAGGTTTATGAAATTCTCTGTTTTCAGTAGCACGAAGTGCCCCAGCAGACCTGGCAGTGGAGTTAAACAGCGAGGAGCTGAGAACCGAGGACCTGACAGAGGAGAAGGACAGCATGGTCCAGGAGGAGGAGGTGTCCTCAACATCAGACGACGCCACCTCACCCCCACAGACTCCTAGAGTATCTAACTCCTCACCCACACAACAGGCTAGGTTAGTATCAGACGACGCCACCTCACCCCCACAGACTCCTAGAGTATCTAACTCCTCACCCACACAACAGACTAGGTTAGTGAAAAGATCATCTAAACATTACTAACAGAATTTCTCTGACAACACAGTCACTTTATTTATTTTATTGATTTGTCAGTGTATGTTCATAAATTTTATAATTATATGCTTGTTTCTACGCATTAATCTATGATGGAATGTTTTATTGTATTATGAACATGTCTGTCTCTGTCCATCTGTCTGTTAGTTTTTATGTGTCTTGTTCTTAACTTTAATGCCATGAGGTCTACAATTATCAATTTTGATGGAACTTGTGTAGAAATATAAGATTCTCCCTTCAAAGCTAGGACACTGTGACCACTAAGTTGATATTAACAAATATTGCAAAATCCTGTTGGCTCATAACTGGAAAAGGCCTAAAATCTTCAAACTCTGACAGTTAATGAATTTTAGAAGGTTTTTCACTTCTCAATTTTATTGTTACTATTACAAATATACAATCAGTGTTATAATCTATGTTGAACATTTACAGTTCAGAGGAGCCTGAAGAACCCTCATCTTCCACCCCCGCAATTCCTGCCACCCCTCCTCCAGTTGTGTCCTCGCCCTCCCCTCAGCACACCCCTCCAGTGAGGCCCTCAGGATCAGAAGACGAGGGGAGTTCAGTGGACGCCGCCCCCTCCTCCTCTGTGGACAGGGCACCTGCTGCGGCTGCCCCTGAAGTCTCCTGTTCCTCCACAGACAGCTCTGTAGACGGACAGCAAGACAGGTAAGCTATTATATTACAACTGGGTTTATTTCAGCTCAATATTTTTCTCTGTATTGCTTCAAAGACTTTTTTCCAGGACAAGGTTTTAATTGTTTAGCAAGTTAAAAAAGTGATTCCTTAACATTTTACAGCCATTTTATTAGTGCAGTTGATATGTATTACTAACACGTCTGAAAAGTAGATTTGTTAGATTCATTGAAGTGCATTTTGTTTTAGTGAATTGTTTATTGTTCTGATTTGTATTAATTAGGATTGAAGACTCCCTCAGTGATAACTTTGAGTGAGTTACAGTGTTGTGCAATGGGCCATGTGGTACCTTGCTATATCTATATGCTGGCATATTTTTTAATGACTGGAATTCTTGAAAACAGAGGGATTGGTATATTAATGGAGGTATAACACATATAAAACAAAATTTGGGAAAGTATGATATAAACACTAGTACAATTGAATTTTTGACAGTAATAGTCTATCTACCATTGACATTAATCTCTGCTGAGATTCAGCTTGTCTGAATATGAAATAATTCTAAGGAAAGTTTAATATAAATTCTGTCTTCAAGTAAATTCTCTGCTGTATGATTTCACTGTATGAATTACACACATCTACAAGCTCTTCAAAATCTGGAGATAAAAACATCATGGAACTGGAAGCTTATTTTTTGACACAAAATAAGTGCTTCTCTTGGGAGGGGGATATACACTGTACACACATGTGTCTAATCTTTAACCAATGACATATTGAGGATATTAGAGGTATATTAACTATTAAAGTCATGTTTCTGCAGCAAACAGCAATGCCACCTAGGTGCACAATAATTGCTAAAACCGATTGAAGATCCCAGACATGTATTATGAAGAAATCTCCTTAGATTTAGTGAAGGCATCAGTCCAAATTTTATACCAAGTCCAATCTCAGCCGATATTACCCGACGGAAAAAAAAAATTAAATTAACAGGACATTTTGATGGCAAAAATGCATTAATATTGTTCTGTAATCTGAAGATACGTTACAATGTGTTATTCCTCCTTATGTGTAATACAAGCACATAATTATTTAATTTTTAAGAATTCCCATACTGTTCTAGAACTTAACATGAGCTAAATTGCACCTAATACTAATTTTTATGGAATTTTTAAAACCTTAAGTTAAAGAGCAGTGAACAACTTGTATATATATATGTCAATGTTTAATGTCTGAAAGGCTCTCATATGATATCTTATGACAATTATTTTATGAATAATTTGTATTTCATACAGTATTTTGAAAATGTGTTCAGTTCTAGGGCATTTTATTGTGTATACATTTTCATTTTGTAGCTGTATTAGCTATGCCAAGCTTAACAGATGATGCTTTTTTTCTGGCATATCTTTTGTTTAGGATACTTTTTCAATTCAATGCATAGCCATTGCTAAGACTTGTGTATTATTTGATTTCAGATTTAAAAGTAACATTCTTTTAGATTTTTGGAAAAAAATATTTGAAAGAGCTGCTTCTTGCTCTATATCAACTGTTAAACAAGGCATTTTTTCCACTTTCCCAGTGTATTGTAGAGATTGATGTGATTTTAGAAAAGAATAATATGATTTCCTTATTTGTTGTTATAGCTTTTTACCAAACACCCATGACATACAAATAAATGTAAAACATTGCTACTTTAATCATGCTAATGTTCTTGTAGCTGATATATATACTGTACAATGTATACCTGGGCCACAAGGGATCTCACTGAGTTGTATTATAATGTTTATATTTATATATTACCAATCTTTCTCAATTTACACATGTTTTTTGACTGACATACACATGATGAATTTTATAATGCCCTTTATAATACAGCATGACAACTATCATGACCATTTGACTTCTTGACTGTTGTAGCTTCCTGACAAATGCTGGACTGATGAAATCGCCAGTTAATCTTCAGGGATCTGGGGACAAAGCTGTGGAGGCTAACGGCCCCCTCCCCGAGTCCTCCAACATCAAAGAGAATCCATCCTCCGAAACATTGTAAGTAGGTCAGCTTGACCAAAGTTCTCAACTGGTGGACAAATAAATGTTTATAAGGTTTACTGTTCAATGGATTATGTTATTACATAAGAGCTCTATGTTAATAATTATGTTTCTTTTGGAAGTTTGTTGACCATTTTTTTTTTTTTGAGTTAGAGTACAGTAGAAACTGAAGCATATTTAACTTGAATATTTCTTTCATTGTAGAGCTCAAGCCAAAGACTCACCAGAAAAAAGTGACACTGTTTTAAGTTCAACATCACCAACACTACAGAATGGACCTGTTTGATCTGTAGGTGTATGTTAGAGTTGGTTTTATATAATATAATGTATATGGTGTGATCAAGTCTGTCTGGCAGCGTACAGCCTTATACAACACGGCCTGTGATCGGATGTGAATGATATACTACATGCCCTCTGATTGGATGTGAATGCTTGTGGCAGAAAACTTTTATAGAGCATGTGGGGAAAATAAGTGAAGCATTTTACAATTCATTCTATGGGACACAAACAGTATTTTTGCTGATGAGAAGTTATTCTTTGTCAACTTATTTTATCAAGAGAATTTTGAGGCCAACTATTTTTTTTTGGTTTAAAATGTATAGATGTAATAAGAGAAATCAAATGAACTATTTTGCAGTGTTGAAGCAGACAATACTGGTTGTAAATAAAAAGTTTTTGTAAAGATATATTCCCTGTGTAGATAGTCTCAGCCAAAAGTCTGCCGCAGACTTCTATAATATTCTGACATTTCTGTGATGTATCAAGCTACTGGTCCCGTTCTTCGTCTTCTGTGATACCTATGCCTGGTCTCTGATAGTGGGGCCCAGTTAGTAACTGCATTCCTCCTACCCTCATGCATCTTCTTGATGAAACTTACTTTATGTGAAATTTTTTTTGGAAGGATTAAAAGAGAATATTTCTACATTTATTTTACCATATTACATTCTAGGTTTAATTTATTAATGTACGGGTACTGAAACAGATGAAAGGGTGGTCTTATCATTGTTCTCAGTTCAATTATTTATTGAAAATGTGTGATTTTGTGCAAGGGGGGTTTGGGGGGGATACAGCCCTGCTTGACTAACTGGACCCCTCTCTGCCACTACCACTCACCATTGCTATATTCTACAGGTTGGTGCTTGATATATTCACAGTAATTTTCTGCATATCAAATTGAAAGACATGCTACATTTTCTGGCTTGAATCGTATCATAAATGCTTCATTATTGTACATTTAGTTTGACTGTTTGAAATAATTTCATTCAAGTATTGTATTAAGGTTTTGCATTCATAATTTTTCACCTTGTAATGCAGTACTTGTACTTCACTTATAAGTCATTTTAAAGTATACAAAGAAATAATAAATGAAGAGATGATTTTCTTGGCATGTTCTTGATTATCAACGTCATTTTAAAAAGCAATTGTATGATACATGGAGGTTCTTCATAAAGATAAAAATGTATTAACCTGTGTGTTCAAGAGAGAAGTAGGGAATTAGACATGCTCATGCCTTTATTTCATAATATAAGAGATTAACCTTGATAAGTGGTTGCAATTCAGAGACAAGATTTAAACTGTGCCACATGCATTTCTAATGCTAGGACATTGATCCATTGTTATCCCGGAATTTCAAAGTACATGTATGGACCAAATAGAATGTGCCATAGCTATGGTCTTTTGTCTTTTTTTTTTTTTGTAGTGCATTGAAATTTTGTGTTCAAGAGGCTTTGCACTTGATTTTGTAAAGTAATGAAAGGAAAGAAAGAAATCTGTATTTTAAGTTTGAAGAATTTTTATTTGCATCCATGTCATTTTTCAGAAATTGATATTTTTATCCTCCTGCACTTGTTACCTAATGAATTGCACACACACTATGGTGTTTGTAAAATGCTAGATAAATTGTCAACTATGAAAGGATACCTCAAATGAACAAGATGTTCTTACATTCACACTAGAATGTTACACTGTTAAATGGTTGAGTTGGTATCCTTTGTAATAGTACTGTACATAACAATCAAATTTCTTTTTACTGTATATAGATATTTTTGTATGTCATGCTGAGTGTTAGTGGCCTCAGAGGGGGGTTTATTTATTTGACTTTTAATGGTTCACGACCAGCTCCCGGGGTCAGTCAGCTACTGTTTTAATATTACAGGTAGGATATATCATATGCAACTCTAGGCAGTAGTGTTTTTTATACCAGGGGAAACAGTTTTATGTCATTGTCAAATCAAATGTTATTTTGTGCAGATCATAGATTTCCAATGCAGTAACATGTACATAAAACAAAAATATATTAAAACAAACAAAATCTTTAATGCTTCTTTCATGGTTGTATTTTCAAGGACATTACAAGTACTACCGGTAGTTTTGCATTAGAGTTCATGAAACATGGATGTTAAGAATTGCTTGTTACCTGAATGCAAAGAATAAGCTGCAGATCTGTACCTTGCTGGTCTGAAAATACCTGTATCAGGATGAATGAATGGAGACTTACGTTGGCATCTATTGAAAAATTTATTCATTTAATGCGTTGTTAGAAGTGCACTGTTTCTGAATTTATTTGTTCTGTAAATTTATTAAGGTGCCTTCTCAAAATGTTATCAGCAGTGTGTTTCCAATATATACTTTTACTACTTCCACATTACCCAAATCCTTTGTTAATAGCCCACCAGCGAAATTGAGACCATCCAAATTTTAGAATTACCCCATGGTATACTATGCAATTATGAATAACATTCCTATTAAAACAAATTATGAAAAACTTTGTTTTATCAACAAAATTATTTAGAAAGTTAAATCGATTTGACATTTTGACTAAAGTCTGTTCTCAGTTTTTGGTCATGGGGCCAGGTGCCACGGAGAAGTGAGTATCCCCTACCGACGGGTCACACCTGCCGTGTGCTCCATGTCATGATCATGAAAAAATTTGTTGACAATCCAGTGTGTAAATAATGGTATCTTTTATTTCAAGCTTACTGCATATATTGTATTGACATAAGAATGGAAACAACCATATGTTGTTGATATAACTAAATGTTGAGTTGAAGGCCACTGTGACAGCAAGTGTTTGGCTAAATATTCTCTCCATTTGTAAGAGTTGGAACAAATTCTGCCTCATATGAATACAAAAATATGTCTACTAATAACGAGACGCAACTGGTACTCATGGGAATTCCAATGGATTGTTTGAAGACATGGTTTCCAGTTAGAGCATGTGTGGGTGGTATAGTATAAATATTGCATGTAGTTGAGTGTAACATTAAAAATTTTCACCCCCAAGAAAACCATTGTCAACCAGACAATGGTTTTCTTGGGGGTGAAAATTTTCTACGTAACACTCATTTATTATAAATATTATACTGAATGTTCTATACAAATACATATTACAGTGAACCTTGCACGCATAAATTCTGCGCAGTCAAATTTTTTTTTTTTAAATCACCTGTCTTCAAGCAATGTTGACTTGCTGCGCTGGAGGGGGTGGCTTCTTTATTCAGCAGGTAATAGTGTTTTTAACAAATGTTTCTCGAATCTGATTCAACCAATTTACATCAAAGTATTATTTAGAATTTTACAAATTGAAAGTCAGATTAATTGGCCGTTCTTGATGGGACCGACTTCTCCATTCTCAATCTTAAGCCCCCCCCCCCTCCTCCAATGGACCAAAAAAAATTTTAATGTTAAAAAAATGTTTTCAGCATCAAAATTTCTAGATCTATGCACTGACTACTGTATCATATTCCATTCCCTTTTTAGGTCACCTGAGTCACTCAGATGACCTATTGCTATCCGTTTTTGTCCTTCGTCGTGTGTTGTGTGTCGTCCGTCGTGTGTTAACATTTGAACATTTTCAGCTTCTTCTCTGAAATCACTGAACCAATTTCAACCAAATTTGGTATACAGCATCTATGGGTGAAGGGGAACATAAATTGTGAATTTTATGGTCCTCCCCCCTCTTGGGCCTGAGGGGTGGGGCCAAAACCACTAAAATTAATGAAATCTTGACAAATCTTCTTCTTTACTCCTGGACATTAAGCAGTCAAACTGTTGGTATGAATGTAATGAGCATTGAGTCCTCTACCAAAATTGTGAAATTCATGGCCCGAGGGTCAGGGGTTCTGGTGTAAGGGCAGGGCTCTTTTGATTACACAGTGAAAAAACAGTAATTCTTTGAAAATCTTCTTATCTGCTCCTGGGTATTAAATAAACAAACTAAGTACATAGTTATGATGAGCAAGAGTGGCTCTACCAGAATTTTGAATTTTATGACCCTAGGGTCAGCTAGGGGTTCTGGTGCTCTTTTGATTATATAGTGAAAATGCATTTATTCTTTGAAAATCTTCTCTTCTGCTCCTGGGTATTAAATAAACTAACTAAGAACATAGTTATGATGAGTAAGAGTCTCTCTTTCAAAATTCTGAATTTTATCAGGGGATCTGGTGTTAGGATGGGACTCTATTGAATATATAGTGAAAAAACATTAATTCTATGAAAATCTTCCTCTCTGCTCTGGGTATTAAATAAACTAAATAAGTATAAAGTTATAATGAGCAAGAGTGCCTCAACTTGATTTGTAAATTTCATGGCCCTTGTGTCAGGGGTTTACCCATTTTGTGTAAGTGGGGTCTTTTGATTATATAGTGAAAAAAACTTTAATGGGTATTATGCCAATGGTCTTAGTAAATATATTTATGATGAAAAAAGGTGCCTCTATCAAAATGGTTAATTCCATGCCCCCTGGGTTAGGGGTATGGGGGGGGGGGTGTTACATAGTCTGAAATAAATTAATGGTTTGAAATCTGCTCTTTAGTACTAATCAACCATTTATGGTGAAATGAAATTTGTGATAATTAACATTTCCAAAATTTTGAAAAGCAATGGTGCCTCTTTCAAAATTGTGAATTTCATGGCCTCTGGTTTAAAACATGAACCAAATTCAATTGTTCGAAAGTTGTTACATGATACTCAGGTGACCTATAAGGCCCGTGGGCCTCTTATATAGAGAAGTGGACAGACAGGATCCGATCCACCTACAAACCTTGCATGTTGTTTACTTTGCGCTATTATTTTTTAACATCTCGGTTTAAGAACCTAATCAACATTGTGAAAATAATATTTAGATTGTTAGGCCTACTTTAATGAAAAAAGAAGTCAACTCCTGATTTATCCCCCCCCATCTTTATCCGGATTTTTTCCATTACCGCTTTACTACTACAAAGACATTGTTGTTCAATATGGCGGACGACGAACACGATGCGGACAAGTAAGCTCTATTTTTACTAAATTTCATACTGATAAGAGAAAAATATTCATTATAATTTATGTAATTATTCTTTGATTGTTATTTACTTTTGATAGAAAATTATAATCGACCAGACGAATGCTTTTGTAACTCATAATTAACGGTTTCACAACGTAATGCAATGTTTTCTTGCTGAACGATAAGAAAATTCCCTATTCTTTCAGCTTTGATGATGATATTGATGATGATGACGAACCTTTGGACGAAGCAGTGGAAACACAGGAGGTATTTGTATTGTTATTACTCAGAAGTTGCCTTTATCATGTTTATCTGTATTCTTTTTTATTATTATTGAATTAAATACTATCTAAATGGATTTTTAAAAGTCATTTATAATAATTACAACAATCCTAATTCTAACTACTTTTGCAGAGCTTTAAAACCAGTCACAATATATTTGTTGTTTTTTCATTACTATAAAAATATTCATTGGAATACTTCACAATTTCAGAGATAGATCATGGCTGAGAATTTACTTTGCTTGGATATTTGGACTGACACTTATATTAAGTCTGAAAACAACTATTATAATTCATGCCCTGAAATTCACACTTTGGCTGATACTTGCTATGCTATTAGGCCTATCTGTACCGACTAGGCATTGCCATGGGTTCGCAAAAATTTTTGTATCTGTATCCATGTTGGAATTAGTCCAAATTGTCTATCTAAGTAAAATCTTAGTCAAGATCATCTACCCAAGTCTAGAGTTTCTGATCCGCTCCACTCCACATAAACCCTTGACCAAAAAGGCTAAGTTTGATGGGGTTAGAATGGCGTTCTCTTGCAAGTTTGCATGAATCAATCAAAATCATTGTTTTATTTAAGCTTAAACTAAATTGTAAACAGAAAAACAAGCCAGTTTTAGTCCCAAGGATAAGATCTTTATCATTAAATAGCCCAGTTAAAGGTTTGTCTCAGCTTTTTAGTTGAATTATATTGAATTTATCACAATCTCGAATTCTCTGTTGAATTTGTTTACTCTGATTGGCCAATAGCAGAAGTCAGTGGAGTTCAATATATGTTATCTCACTTGATGGCGTGACATCAAACGTGGTCTATTCAGTCAAATGTTTATGTGGAACGGAGCAGATCAGAAACTCTTGATTTGTGAAGATGAGTCAAGATTAAAGTGAATTTTGTACTAAAAATAATTTGGGTAATAAACATGATAAAGGTGGGATACTTCTGAAGGGATTCCATAGCTAGATCGCACTTAATGGATATATCCTTAAATGGAAAGAGAAGAATGGGGGAGTTTATGTTCCTTTATGTAGAGTAAATACTCTTTGTTTAAGGATGGTGACCCAATAGACATCCTTCCAGCTGATCAAGCTAGCCAGCCTGTGGAGCCGCAAAAGCGAATCACAACTCCATATATGACAAAGTATGAAAGAGCCAGAGTCCTTGGTACAAGAGCCTTACAGATCGCGTAAGTGTCTCACATTTCTTGAATTGGTTTCTGGAACTTTGACAAATAATAGCATGTCTGCTATACTCTTTAGGTTTACTTGTTATCCTGATTATAAAACAAAATATGACTTTGACTTTCTTCATACTCTTACAGTTTACTTGCCAAATCTTCATTAAGTTTTCCAGTTCTCAAATTTTAAATTCATGCAATCTATGCAAATGAAGCACTGCAGACACTGGAAATAATAGAAAATTCCTACAAAAATCCTCATACAAAATGTGATAGACAGCCAGGGAATTTTTGATTTGTAATTATTATCATAATGGCATATTTTATATGCTGAAAAGTTGGTATAAATGTCAGATTAAAAATTTTATGCAAAAAAATTTTGATTTTATGAACAAAATATGTTTTTGGAACAGGATGTGTGCCCCAGTAATGGTAGAACTGGAAGGAGAAACTGATCCTCTGCTGATTGCAATGAAGGAACTCAAGTAGGTCAACAGTGTCTCTGTCACTCTGTAGTTAATTAAATTTTGTGTCAGCAAGTAAGGCAAATTTGTCTTTGAATATCATTTAATTCAAGTGAAATATTTTAAGGTCTCATAAATACATGTACCTTAGCCAGGATTCCATTTCCTATAATTTTTAGGAAAACCCAAACAAGAGGCCCATGGGCCACATCGCTCACCTGAGAAGCTTTGACCATTCTGTTCTTTACCAGATTTCCCCCTTGTAATACATAATGCATCCCCACCCTACCCAACTGATCATAATTAAGACATTTTGAAATCTACACTACCCCAGGATCCTTCCATGTGCACATAAGTTTCAGCTTTTCTGGCCCAATGGTTCTTGAGAAGAAGATTTTCAAAGATTTTTTCTATATATTTCTATGTAAAACTTTGATTCCCCATTGTGGCCCCGCCC
>PRKT01000141.1:644004-664696 GCA_003671525.1 Saccostrea glomerata
TACCCCGGGGGTCATGATTTGAACAATTTAGAATCTACACTACCCCAGGATGCTTCCACCTAAGTTTCAGCTTTTCTGGCCCAGTGGTTCTTGAGAAGAAGATTTTGAAAGATTTTTCCTATATATTTCTATGTGAAACTTGGATTCCCCATTGTGGCCCCGCCCTACCCCCAGGGGTCATGATTTGAACAATTTAGAATCTACACTACCCCAGGATGCTTCCACCTAAGTTTCAGCTTTTTTGGCCAGTGGTTCTTGAGAAGAAGATTTTTTAAAGAACCCACCCTATTTTTGTCTTTTCTTGATTATCTCCCCTTGTTAAGGGATTTGGCCCTTCATTTTAACAATTTGAATTCCCCTTCACCCAAGGATGCTTTGTACCAGGTTTGGTCAAAATTGGCCAATGGTTCTTGAGAAGAAGTCGAAAATGTGAAAAGTTTACGGACGGACAGACGGATGGACGGACAATGGACACAATGTGATCAGAAAAGCTCACTTTAGCCTTCGGCTCAGGTGAGCTAAAAAGCGTAACACATTTATTGTCCAGTGTATATAATGTAATGAAAGAGAATTAAAAATATTTAAAAAATAATATTATATTGCTAATGCATGTAATACAGAGAAAAAATTGCACTTCTGATTTATTTGATTAATCTAGAGCCAGAAAGATTCCTATCATAATTCGACGTTACCTCCCTGATGGCAGCTTTGAAGACTGGGGAATAGATGAGCTCTTGATGACCGAGTGATTGTGGCCGTGTATTATGGATTGACTGTTTATTGTTTGTTTCTGAGAGAATGGATGGATGTATGAAAGCATTTTTTAAAATCATTTAACATTTCATTTAATAAAAGATAAGTCATTCTTATTTCAGTGTAGTTATTGATGAAGTGAAAAGTACTTACATGTGTATAAGCTATAAACAGAACTTGAAAGTTGTTGTAATACAAGTTGTATAATCCATCAGTAGTATTGTGGGGTATTTAGACTGAATGATACATACGGTTAGACACCTCCTTGGCAGTAACACTCAACATTCAACAATAATTGCTTTGAGAAGTTGTAGCAGATTTGAACAGTTGGAACATCTAATGTAAATTATGGCAGTAGTTTGAAAAGTTTACAAGCCTTCAGCTCAGGTGAGCATAAATTCTACATGACAGATAAGTCAGAGGTCATATGTACAGTAGTCATGAGAGTGTAACCCCATATATTTCCTGGTGTGATATTGACAGATTAATGGTAAATGGAACTTATGGACTTATGGCTACATAGCCAAGATTAAACTTTTTTAAATGCAAATTTAATATATTGGCACCCAAAGTAAGGTATTCTCACTGGAAATACAATTGTGAAATATGAAAGTAGGCCAAGGTTAAAGTTTATTCATAAGTACAAGGTAATTGGTATCCAACGAAAGGTCTTGCCACAAAAAATACATATGTAAAGTATGGAAGCCCTAGCCCTAACTCTTCAAAAGTTATGGCCAAGGTTAAAAATTTTAAAAAGCTGGTCAAAGGTCAAGGTTCATAATTCTTGATATCAAATGAAAGGTCTTGTCACAAGGATTAAATATTAAAAATATGTAAGCACTACCTTTAACGCTTCAAAAGTTATGGTCAAGGTTTGTTTTTTTTAAAGTAAGTCAAACTCTAAGGTCAAGATCAAAGGTTCAAAGTTCTTGGTATCCAATGAAGGGTCTTCTCACAAAGATTACATATGTGAAGTATGAGAGCACTATCCTTTGCATTCAAAAGTTATGGCCAAGGTTAAATTTTTTCATAAGTACAGATATATCTAAGGTCAAAGTTACTGGTATAAAATGAAAGATCTTTCCACAAAGAATACAAAGAATAAAAGTTATGGCCAAGGTTAAAGTTTTTTTCATACATGCAGAAATCACTATGGTCAAGGTCAAAATTATTGGTATACCATGAAAGATTTTTGTAAAAGTGGGTCAAAGGTCAAGGTCAAAAAGGTCAAAATTTAGTGATACTCAAAGAAAGGTCCTGTCACAAGAAATACACACATGAAATATGAAATTCATAGCTCCACTAAATCAAATCTTATGGGCAAGGTAAGAGTTTTTGCAGACAAACAGACAGACAGCTAGACAGACAGACACGACAAATACTATATACCCACGAAACTTCGTTTATGGGAGCATAAAAAAAGAGTTAGGATACACATAGCATTAGATAAAAAAACGGTTTCCAAGTCTGTCATAAAAGTGGATTTTCAGCTTCATACAAATCCATCTTTACATGTCAAATTAAACAAAATACAATGTAATGTCTTAATTTTGGGGTTTATTACACAAAATTTGTTTTTAATACTTCACATATTTTGAAACAGCTCATTCATTTACAAACACATACTCTTGTATATACCACACATATATAACTCAGCACTCATTACCCCTGCCTGAAATTAAACTCAAGCACAAATAATTCAATTTGCAGTGCACAAAATTTCCAGAACATTTCTATTATTACTTACAAATATATTAAATGATAGGGAGAAACTTACAAAATTACCATTCTTTATGTCAGAAAAAGAAATAGTCTATTTTCATATTGATGCACATGTGCATCTTTTGTGTACATTAAAACACAGATCCTGCTAAACCATAATGAGACCCATACATTTGTTCAAATAATCATGTATATATACTGTTTATTTTTTGCATTTAGGTAAATTAAAGCAGGGCTATTCAAGCAAATCATCTCTATTCAAAAGGGACAAACAAACTTGAATGCATGTTTAAAAAAAATCCTTCTGGGCAAATATGAATTTTATGATATGATGTGCAGTATATAATCCCCTTTAACTTTTAACACATGTACAAAAAAATAGCCACTGTATAAGGAAGAATCCTGTAGCAAGGTCCTACATTTTCAACTAAGGTTTAAAACCATTATGTCCAGAGGTAGAAAACAAATGTACCTGGTAGTATAAAATGGATGATGACACATTAATAGTTGTGTTCTGGGGTTTACTATCATATATTTGTGTATTTTTTCATCGATTTAAAAGTTAACATGAAAGCATAGATAATCAAAGATTATAAAGTTCACATCAACAAATGTTATGAGTCTGACTCTCATCCATCAATTAATTGTGCTGGCAATGTGCATCCTTAGATACAACATCTCTACAAGATTGGTCCAGGCTGGATCTATAGATCTGATCCAAACATTTTAACTCATTTACAATGACCCAGTAAATGAGGACCAGATCCATATTTTAAAGCACATCTGGCTGTGTGCATCCCTAGTACCGTGTAACTGGTATAATCAATTCAAGTTTACGCACAATAACCCTTATAGTTACTTGATAATGGCCCAGCTTTAAAGCATAAGATTAGTTCCTATATCACTTAAAGGAATAAACAGATCACCAGCAACACCTAACTATAAAGTAGGTTATTTATGATCTGTGATTTTTTTTTTATCATGGTTCACGTACGTGTACATGTAATACCAAATATAACATAAAGAATTAATCATTTGAACAACTTCAATAAGGTCATTCCTTGGCTAAGAAAGAAAATATTTCCACTCCTTATAATCCATTCCACAGCTAGTGTATCTGAATTTTGCTAAATATTCATAACAAACAAAATGGACATGTAGTTGTTAACATTTGATAATTATCAAACAAATACAGGTTCAGTTACCAGAAGACTATTATAAAATTACATTGAGAAGATTCACACACATTGATATTGTGAAACATTTTAAATAATGAAAGCTTGATGAAAAAAAAAAACCATGCCATCAGTGTACTGATGAAAGCCCTAAGGATATAGCACACTGGTCATCAATCTTTAAAAATAATTGAGTTCAGATAGTTTACACCTATTACACTTATGACGTATTGCTCATTCTCCCATACATGTATTCACATACACACTTAAAATGTCTTGCTAAGTAAGAGATTTTTTTTCTATAAATCAACATTCCGATAGAAATTGTCCAAATATTTCAAGAAATGCTTATAACTAAATTTGATGAAGTGTACAAATTTGTTACAAAATAATTAATTAAAGATATAAAAAAAAATGTACTCATTAATAGTAAATTTTTCCACAAACTAACAATTGTTAAGTGTCAGATCTTTAAATATTTAAAGGAGGAGGAAAAAAAACTGTGAGTGAGGTGGATAAAATTCACTGTTAAATGCTGGAAACTCCTGCTGTGCCTTCAGAAAATGGACCAATGCCTGCTCTAAAAGTTTCCACGACAGCAGCATATCAACAGCTTACACCTGAACTGTCATGCTCTGGAGTAAAATCTATTTTGCACATCTCTGGAATTCCTACACGTGTATCACAATTAAGCCATGTATATGAACATGTTAATATTTTCCTCATCCCTCTTCATGTATTTGTGTTCTATGAGCCACTCTATTTGCTCTTTGATTAGTTTTTTAGATGGAAGGAACATATTGCGCAATATTTCTACGAGTTCGGTCTGCAGAGCTGCATTGGTGATCCTCTTCCTCATTTTCATGATTTTAACAATGGCCTCCTACAAAAAAAATTTTGAATGTTTTATAATTATGGTATTCCTATAAAAAATTTGTAATACATTCCTAAGAGAGGTAACTGATCACCTAATCTGCACCAAAAAATTTCATTTAAAAACTTTTCTCTGGATAAAGACATTATTCATGAACAATTTTTGCAGGACCCCCCCCCCCCTAAAAAAATACCAGTAGCTATGAATAGCCCTGGAATTTTACTACCTATACATGACATTTAAATTCAAAAAAGACATTGGTTTTATGTAGACCTATCTTGACCTTGACATTAAGGTAATTACATTAGTTCAAAGAACTGACACTTTTGCAACCTTTGAAATTATGAATGACAAATTCTTCAAGACAAGACGTAAACACTCTCATGAGATCAGAGTGCAAACATTCACACTTGTAAGCTTAGTTTGTCTGATTGACATTGGGGGATTTTTGTTAATATGTAATATACTATGTATAAATTTTAATCATCTCTCTGCTGAAAAGGATGTAAAAAAAAATTGATGATGTAGACCTATTTACATGTATTATCTTGTTTTCCAAGAGGTAGCATCAAAGTTACTGAAAGGACTTTGTACTGTGCCTGTAGGACTGAGTTACCTGAACACGAAGGATCCTCAACTGCATTATTCCTTCATTATCTTCCTCTTTGCTTTTTTCTGTAGAGAGCTGTAACCGACCCACTAGATTTATCTTCCCTCTCTTCTGGACCTTCCCATTTTTACTGAAAAAATTATGTAACACATGTAGTTAAAAACGTTAAACTAATTTTTCGCTTCTGATGGCCTCTACAATTATTCTGTATTAAAATTACAAGTAACAGAGGAGTGTGTTTGAGGACATACAATCATGATCCTCAGAATCAAGTACTAGATTGATTTAAGTTGATATACTGTGAAATCACTAATTTTTGTGGGGGTTTAATTTTTGTGGTTTTCAAGGAGTGAAAAGACCCATGAATTTATGTCCACCATGAAATGTAAATTTTCACAGACATTATTGCTCAACAATTCTTCATCCATGAAATTAAATCCCCTTGAACCCACATTTTTTGCTCAAACCATGGAAATTGTCCCCACGAAAAATATGTGATTTTACAGGAGTAGCTTTCTATTGGATCCTTTACAACAGAATAACTCACATGAGTGCAAATTCTTGGTTGACCCAGAACTGAGTGGCATCATTGAAATCTTTGGCTGACTTGGCATCAGGTTCACATAATAAAAGCTGACGTTTGATCTTTGGAAAAGCTATAAGTGACTATAAAAAAACAAAAAAGAAATATTTTATTAAGTAAAATGTAGTGTATATGAATATAAATATCATGAGGTTTAAAAGTTTTATGTCAGGTCATTTTTAGCAAGCCAGTCCAGAGAGGGCAAACAAACAATTTTATAAAGATGGCCTTATTAAAAAAATTTCAGATTGAATATTGAGTATGAAATTGAGTTGATGACTGTGAACAGACCCAGAGTGTTCTCCTGAGTTCTGTGTCTGGGAGCTCTGTGGCTAACTTCAGACTCTCGTAAGATATCCGATCCTTAGGCCTCTGGTTCCACGCAAACAAAACAGCCATTTGAAAAGTTGTTACTTCTAGGTCAAACCGACCTATATCATTGCCAAACGTTATCTAAATAAAAAAATAAAACTTGAACAATAACAACATAAGCAAGTCAGGAAAATTTAAAATAAATCCATGAAAAAAGAGTTTTCAATACTGTATACAGGGTCATTTTCGCCACCTGTTATTTTTCGCCCTTTCACACAAGCAAATAATTTTGCCCAGTTTTAAATTCGCCCAGGCATAATTTTGTTTAAGAAAGAATACTGTATACTTTGAATTCACTCTGTCTAAATTCGCCCAAAGAAGGGTAGGACAAAAGGGGCGAAAATAAACTGGGGGCGAAAACTTCCCTGTATACAGTATTTAATACACTGGTATAAATTTTTTACTTGAAGTTCATTTAATCCCAATTTACAATAGCAGAGGCACCACAAACTTAGAGTAAAGTCTTGTGTATACATGCATTTATATTTTCATTTTGCTACTTTTAGGAACATTTTGCTACTTTTGTATGATGAACCACTGGGTCTACAAACATAAGCAAACGGAATTTTAACAAGAAAAAGATACATATATGTCAACCCATAGTATTGATATATGAAGTCAGGGGTTTCCTGTCTTTTTTCAAATCTCATAAGTCATCCATGATAAATTTTGTTAAAATAGAACTTTCCATTCAGTTAGACATGAGGTGGTGCTAAAGTAACTTTATACTTACAATTCTATTAGACATGAGGTGGTGCCACTGTAACTACTAACGATTCTGTTAGACATGAGGTGGTGCCTTTGTAATTTGTACTTACGATTCCATTAGACATGAGGTGGTGCCACTGTAACTTGCGGCCACTGTGTTTTTGTCGGTAGAACTCCTCCACCTGTGGTATATAGTCCTCCAGTTCCATCGGCAGGGACACAGTTACCCGATCACTGGACCGCGCCCACGCTCCAGCATTCAGTATCTTTATGTTAATTGAATCTAAAACACACATTACAAGCAAAATCAATGTAAGAATCTCAATTTGCATACATTTCCTTGTAATATTTCAGATTCTACATGTAAATGCATCAATTCATTAAAGACTACAGAGATTCAAAAATTGTATATCTTTGTAGATAATATCTGCATGTATTTGCAGGACTAATGCTAATGTGACAATGTTTAAATATTAATACTGATTAATCATATTCATCCCCCAAAATTTCCACTAAATATGAATATATCCTCAAACAAAGGTCCTGCATACTTTCTCTAAGTGGCTAACTAGTAACCTACAGCCAGTACTTGTAATTTACCTGCTATACCCTCGTTATTGTTCCGATGGGCGTCTTTAAATTCTTGGTTGAGATCATCACTGACTTTGATATCCTGGAACATCCTGGCCAGTTTGTTTACATAATCAGCTGGCATACCAACTTCCTGACATCAGCAAAAATAATAGAAACAAATTATACACACAAATACATACAGGTTAAATCAGAGATATTTGTAACTTACATCTACCTTCAGTTGAGTTTTTAACCTAAATATCGGACCTTAACAGTACATGTAGTCATGTATGTATATTGGCATACTAAAAACCTTTCTTAGTCATGAAATACTTTCAAAGAATATACTGAGAGTAACCATTTAAACTAACTTTTAATCATCAAATATAGTACATGTTCTTATAAATGATACAGAAAGTCAAAATTACTCCAGTTTTTTGGTTTATAAAGCATAAATTGTCCCAACTCATGTTATACAAGATAACCTGGGTAGCTATTATATTTATTTCTTTTAATATAATATTCCTTTATGAAGTATTGAAATGAAGTCAAATAAATGTCAAAACTGCCTTCAAATTGAGAAAATTTTAAATGTAACATCAAGTGGATTGATACATTTTTGATGTAAGTCATTGTGACTTAGGCATCACAAGTTATACAATATGGACTAATTTTTTATCCAATCAAATTACCCACTACAAACAAAACTAAATTATTTACCCGTAACCATTCCACCATATTCTCCTCTTTCTCATTATCTGCTGAGGTGTCCAATATCAGTCTCCTTGTTAAGTGAGCCTTGTGATACCGCATAAACACATCCTTATTCTGTACATATTTTAACACCAAAAGCTGAAATAGAGCAACATTCTCAACATTAACATATGCTTAAACTGCTGAAATTTCCAGTTAATCAAATTTCCAGTTGATGAGAGAATAATAAATGAGGCAAGATCATGACATTTGCTGCAAAAACACATACATGTATTTATATTTCAAAATCTAATTTCAATGTAATGATAGATGTAATTTTTTCAATCAGCCATTTTTGTCACATACCACATCCCTTAATTTTTTTTCCACCTCCTCTGACGTTAGTTTTTTGCTGAGTGGGGTCTTTCTTAATAACATATCACAGTAATTGGCCAAAAGTTCAGGACATTTAGACTCTGGCTGAGTTTTGGCACCAATGCTAGAATGAATTAAATTAAATAAAATTCAACAAACTAATTAAATTGACAACAAGATGACAATTGAATTCTGTTTGACATCACGAAAACAATGTTACAGTATATTACTACTGGTACATGAATATCACACTATTTATTGACTTATAGTAAATCAAATACAACGTAATTTTAAACACAGTGTATACATTATACAGTGTACTTATGCAAAGTTGAATTTCATTGATGATTTTAAGAGTCAAAATTAAATAAATATACATGAATACTGTCATGAAACTAAAACTGCACACAAATCTGCAAATCTTACCCTTTATTTTTCATTGGAATTTCTAATTTGAAAACTGATGTATCATTTACAACATTTTTATATGCCTGTAAAAGAGGGTAAACAAAAATTTAAGTATCTGAGAAAAAGCATCAATCAAAAAATTACATTTTTTTTAAAATTATGAAGTCATAGAAAGCACTCTTCAATTTTACAAATTATTATACAATCCTTATTTCCTTTCAAGACAAAAGAAGTATGCAATTAATTAAGGCTTACCTTGTCTCTAGAAGTAAGAAATCTGGGGTCGTCATTAAAAGCATCAAAGACTAACGTACTGAATCTGTTAAACAACTCCAGTAGCTGTTCTACATACTTCTCAGAGTCCTACAAAGCATCAAAAGTAGTTAGAAATATATCTCACACGGAGAGAATCATTATAGAGCCTTCATTTCCCATTAATATCGGCCATTGAAGTTGAAGGCAATGTTTTGAATGAAGGTAACAAGTGTGGTTAAAAATGGAAGTGATCTTGAACTTAATTTCTATTAAATAAATGCATAATTATACAAGTCATGTGATGAATCAGATGATGGTGACAAATTATCTGAACTTCTGCCCAATTTGTCTGAAAATATGGGTCCATACAAAGATAGAGACATTTTGGCAAAATGACCGTATTGGTTATGTACGATACACAAATGTAGCAATACCATAAGTCTAGAGTAACTTTGTAAAATACTAATATGGCCTAATTTCCCAGTCTATCTCACACTGAACATATCATATCACTTTTATCGGATATCTGTCACCCACAAAATACATGTACAAATCATAATATGCACACTTGCAAGTGTGGTTGATGGAGATGGAGAAAAGTACCCCGTTAACAAAGAACCAAATTTTGCCAAAATACGCTTTTAATAGTTTGAGATGATAAATTACTGTAGCAATTAGAACAGCTGATCAGAGTGTTAACCTACTGTAGTAATGGTTTCAGCAGCAGCTATCATGTCGGCCAGCCCCTGACTGACAATGTAAGCCTCGAGATCATGTAACATTGGTGTGATTCCATCCGCCACTCTGTCCATCAGGCTGAACATAAGACGCAGCTCTGAAAAAGGCAAGTCACGGTTAGTATAGGGAATTAAAACCATGTGTGATGGATTTAATTTGATACTTAAGTAATTTGAGATCAAATGCTCTCTACCAATTGAAATGATTGGATATACATCCAATTTTGATAGAGCAATGTACAAATGAAGCTTCATGGAGTGAAGCAAAATTCCATATATACATGTAATTTGAATTCAATGCATGTATTTAAAAATTATAGGAAATATTGAATGTTACATACATGTAAGATTGCTTGCTACACTTACTTTCTGTTTCATTGTTTTTGATCATTGAGGCACATTCTTTGAGAATTGTTTCTTTGAATGCAGTGACCAGCACATTAACACAGCACTCAGTCAACTGAAAAAAATTATCAAAGCAACATGAAGTCAAGAGACTGCACATTATATATGAACATTTA
This sequence comes from Saccostrea glomerata, assembly GCA_003671525.1. NCBI lineage: Eukaryota > Metazoa > Mollusca > Bivalvia > Ostreida > Ostreidae > Saccostrea > Saccostrea glomerata. The sequence continues at coordinate 654,364 of PRKT01000141.1, forward strand.
AGAAAGACTTTACTTTGTCCATGTCATTATCTCTTCATTTTTTTCTTTTTACTTTGAAGCAGAAAATCAATTTTAATTTGTCATCTCAATCAAGATTTATATTCATATACAACAAGGTAAAATATATTCATGTCCATGACTTTCTAATTTTATATACAGATATAAAAATTATACAAAGTTAGTGAATTGCTTACTGTAGCGACTGAGTTACACCCCCAGCCTGTCTCTAAGTAACGTAATGCTCTGGTTTCCTCTTCTTTCAGTTTACAGTCAGCATATCTCATGTAATTCTGTACACCGTTAGCTTCTAAGTAAAGTGGGGCTTTCAACTTGTAGAATTTTTCTGTGGCTTCTAAATATGCCTTTTCAAAGTTTTCTCTGTAAATTTTTAACTTGTCTTCAACATCTGAGCTCAGATTTACTGAAATATAAGAAAAGCTATGTAGATGCCTGTGTAACAGAAAATCAAATATATCTATATGATATAAATTGATATGAATTATGAAATACCAATTTAGGACCTTGATCTATGACCTTTCGATCTCAAAATCAACAGACCTATTTTTAGGCCATAGAGAGTTGTAATGTAATATTTCATTGCAAAACTCAAAAAAGGCTTTTCAAGATATCATGCAGAAAGGAAAGTGTAATAGACAGACAGAAATACAGCTAGACAGACAGATAGACAAACAAAAACTAAAATCTCCCACTTCCAGCTAAAGCATGATAAAAAGTCATTCCTATTGTAGTAGCCTATATCTGAGGTCAAATTCCTCATGCACTGGTGCTTCAACCATAACAAGTCCTTTCTATTAAGTCTGACATAAAAATCTAAATGATCTACCATATTTCTTTCCCTTTGCTACTTCAACAGACTGAGTATTATTCAAAAATGAAATCAATAGATTTTCTCACCATAAGACTCCCTGACTCCTATAACAAGCTGAGAATCAAATGCTTCTCCATTTCTTTCTGCATAAATAAGTTTCATGGCACTGTCCTGTAGTCGTTGCTTTATATTAGAGAAGATGCTTTCATTCCAGCTGTCCAACATCAGCTGTAATTATAAGAATACAGCTACATCAATATGAAACAATAACCAGATTAATGTACAATATTGCCAAATACTGATTATAGTGGATAAAACTTGAACCCTAGAGCCATTGCTATATCGGTCTTTGCTGTTTATAAATGCTTAAGCCTTTGAAATACATAATTATGAAAATTAAAAAGAAAATCTGTTTAGGCATTGAAACCACTACTTGTATATTCCTTTAAATTCCTGTCAAGACAGAAATAGATGTACTATATTACTTTCATTTTTCTGCACCACTGGTAAAAAAGGCTTCATGCACATTCACAAATTGGCATTCCTGCAACTATAAAGTTGTACAAGCAAGTACATGTAACAAGGATGCATGGTAGTACATTTGTACTACATGTATTGTATATGTTACTTATTTACAACCATGTCTCTTTATTACATATTCTAGCTTGTACAACTTTCATACATGTTCATGTATGTTCATAGTGTAGTTGAAAGACTTTGCTTCTATGTGCTATGAAAACTTAGACATCAGTGATGCAGAAAAAATACAATTTTATTTCAACTAACAACTATAATAAAGCCTTTTTAAACTTCTGTTCACCTTTCTGACAAGACTCTCTTCTCCCTGGGTCTTTTTCTGCTGGACACTTCCGTGGGGTTTCCCTGCCAGTGAGGTCACCAGCTGCATGAAGGGTTTAGGGAGATAGTCACACTGGGTAAAGAACTTCCCCCACTCTGCTATGTAGGCCTTTAGTAAGGAGGAATCTTCCTGATGTTGTAATACCCTCTGTAAAAGTCAGGGAAATCTGGTTTTTAAAAACTGATACAGTGGGATAAATGTAACAGGAAAGGAGAAAATGTATGGCGGGGTCAGGAATCGAACCCGGGACCCTTACAACACTAGTAAGCTGTTCTACTGACTGAGCTACCTAGGCCAATATCCATGGACCAAACCATTATATTCCTCCCTCCTTAAATGGTCTTCGCCCTCGAAGACACAACCCAAGTTCTTATTAGCCCCTGGCAGGGCTTTCACCTGCAATTCAAGGGGTGGTCAACTGCACCAACATAGTACTACATGTGTTTAAGACATCTCAACATATCAGTCTCTAGTTCTGCTTCATCTGTTTAATATACCAACCTTTTCTGCTTAATAGCTAGAGACAACAAAGTAATGGTAGAACTTACTGCTTGAGCGTGTCTGATGAAGTCTAGAATATCATCTTGTAAAGCTTTGTACATTTTCTGGGGTCCTTTGTCATCCCAAAGGCAGACAGAATGCACAGCACTGAAAAACAGAAAGAAGTGACACTACTTATAATACATGTATCATCTAATCACTGAAGCTATTCGATATTATATATTTCTTTTAAAATTAATTATGATACCTAAAGACAATCAGACTTAATTTATTATGGTTCCTCATTCTACACAGTGAATGACATGAAATGTTTCTTAGGGTTTATTTTTTTTCATTGTTATTTGTGGATTTTATATGTACCACCTATATATATTTGATCATGTTTTCCTCAATGTATACATATATTGTACATGTATCATTAAGTCTTGAAGAACCAATTCATTGAAAGTTGACTTATTGCAAATATTATAATTGTACAGTTTAGTATAATGATGTACCAGAATAAATCTTGCCACTCTGCTTTTGTGACTGGCTCCTGACGTAGCAACTTGAGTGCTGTGGGTCGCATGGTAGGCCATCTCTCTTCAAATTGTGATTGGCCCTGTTGCTGTAAAACAAAATTATTTGAAAGTTAGTTTTGTAGATAGTGTAGAGAATTAGAATTAGAATGGTTCAGACCAAGCCTTCGAATTAACCTAAGCTGAGATTCAGAATTCGTGGATATTTGACTAAGAATTTCACCAATGAAAGCATCAGGCCATTTAAAGCAAATATTCAATAAAGCTGAATGTCATCAAAGATAAATGTTTCATTATAATTAACACTGTCCTCATTTCTCTGAATATTAGAATAGCTGGAACAGTGGGGGGCATCGTCTGACACCCACAGCTGATTACGCTTCGTTCCTCTCTCCATAGGAACGAAACGTAATCAGCCATGGGTTTCCCATCTTCCCAAGTCAAGAGTTTCTGATCCGCTCCGCTCCACATAAACCCTTGACTGAATAGACCAAGTTTGATGGGGTTTACTGTCACGCCATCTAGTAATATTACATATATTGAACTCTACTGACCTATGCTATTAACCAATCAGAGTAAACGAATTCAACAGAGTATTCGAGATAATATTGAAAGTTGGTAAAAAATTCAGTATAATTCAACTTAAAAGCTGAGACAAACCTTTAATTTGGCTATTCAACGATAAAGATGTTATCCTTGTGACTTTTCTGTTTACAATTTAGTTTAAGTTTAAATATTAAAACAATGATTTTGATTGGTTCATGCAGACTTATCGATACATGAGGCCATTCAGAGAGCGTATTTCTAGCCCCGTCAAACTTAGCCTATTCGGTCAAGGGTTTATGTGGAGCGGAGCGGATCAGAAACTCTTGACTTGGGAAGATGTGGGTTTCCGACAATGAGTGGGGGGGAATGTAATTATTAGTGTTGTTACGATAGTCGCCGACTATCGAAAAATCGTCGTTTAAAGGCCCAAATCGGCGACAATCGATTGTAAATATTATCATCGATAGATCGCTATATTTTTCATGCCGTATTTTTTAAGCCGATCAGGTTTAACTTTTATATTCACCAAAGGGACGTCACTCTAATCGGCGGTAAACAAAATGGCGAACGTGCATGGCGAAGAGGTTGACGCCTAATCATATCAATATCCTGGTGCAACACCATCTAAAGTTTGAAATTTTTTGGCTTCCTGAAAAAGGACGATGGGCCTCCATGCAAAAAATAATATACAGATGGACTCGGTTATTTGTAAATTGTGTAAAATGTCGTATGCCAATAAAGATAAGTTGAAGTTCGTGGTCAAATGTCATGGAATTCTACTCGTGCTGAATTAATAAATTTAACCTTGTTTAATAGTTCAAATTATCGATTATATAATCGATTGTGTTCTTCCGATTCAATTTGATAATCGATAGTAAAATATGTTCGATTTTACAACACTAGTAATTATCATGATCAAAGACAACATAATGATAATCATGATAATGTATCACAAAATTAATGAACAAAGTCAAAAGGTAAACTCTAAAAATTAAAAAATTAAAAAGTCATGATGTTACTCAGTCATCACTCTGACATTCTAAATGATTCATGACATTCCTTTTCGCATACCTATTTCTAAAGTTGAAGTACAGTGCTCTACTATGATTATCTCTTATTTTGTGATGTTTGTTTACAATCTTTATCCTTTATATAAGGCAAAAACAAAGAAAAAATCTTTATAGATATCACACATAATTATACAAAGGAATACCACCGGTGCGATAGCTACATTAAAAAATTCCTCCTTGCGAAATCAAATGAAAAAATGTATATTTCATTATTACACCACAATATTACCTTCAACATCGCCATATTTTTTTTTCTCCTTATTCGGAATACATCTGATGTCTTTCAGCTATACATGAAAAATTCCGAGACATTTCGATGAAAAATCAACTCTCGTACTGCGCGAGACTGCTTATATCCCAACATGGCGACAGAAACAAGCACGCCTGTGCAAAACAGTGACACTAAAGGCACTCTTGGGATACCCCAGGCTGAATTTGTGGTATTCACAACGGCTTTGTTTCTAAGATGAAATTTGATAGCTCCAATTTTACTTCATTACATTGTATTTAATCAATCAAGAATTGTATAAAATTGAAATTTTGAGGATATTTGTCACGTCTAATTTTACATTAATTAATGATTTTCATTGACGATTAGTCGGTATCGGTAATTTTCTTGTTAAGAAGAGAGTTTAATTTGTTTGATTAAAGAACTAGGTCGTTCACCTATTGGAATGTCATGATTTATAAATTATCCAACAAGCTTTCTGCATGGGTTTTTGTAATATGGGTGTTACAAATTCATGCAACAGCATGCTCCTGGGTGCAGAATCAAGAATAGTGGGTCAGACCAAAAGTATGACATGAGTTACAGAACATACATGTGATATTTATTTGCAAAAGACCGATTTAAGTGCACATTAGTTTAAAATAAATCTTAGTTGATCATATTTTCGAAGAACTTTCGATGTAAGAAAACAATTTTTGTCAAAAAGAATGTTCACTCTAATATGTAAAGGTTTTTTGAATTTGAATACAATTCAATAAAGGTCTAAATATATTGAAATTGAATCAGACCATTATGTATATGCCAATATATTTCTATGTGTGTAGAATGGTATGGCTATGGTCATGATGAGATGAGTACTTTTAAGTTTTATATTGACTTCATGACTTAATTCTCAACAGTCAAGTAGAAAGAACTACTTTTTTTCTATTACAACTTTGTAAAGTTTTCTATAGTCTTATTTAATTAAATATCTTTTTTTTTTTTTTTGCGAATTTGTGTATGGTTTTAACATGATTTTCAGGTGAAAGTTACAGTTATAAGATCCCAGTAAGGCTGTTAACTTGATTTTATAGGAGGATGTTGACAGTTACATGAAGAGAGAGGGAAATGACTCTGCAGAGACAGTATTAAAGAGATTAGATGAATCCCATAGCAAGTACAAGTTCATGGAGTACAACCTCAACACTAAAAAAGCCAGGTAAGCCACAGCATCTCTGCTTGTTCAACATTTTGATATTCCATGTTACCTGAAAAAGCTTTATCTATAAGACTATAAATTGTTGAATTGAGAATCATTTAAGGCCAGTTAAGCCTCCTATAGTTTCATTTACTTTAGGGTCTTTTTTTTATTAGAGAAATTTTGATTTAAGGACAACTGTTTTCAATTAAGGAGAGTTTCTTCTTTCTTTATCACAGGCCCACCATTTACTGATTTAGCCGCGAGGGTATTGGGGTTGGTGTTGAGGGGGATGAATTCAATATCCATCTATCTTTGATTGTTTAAAACCCTCTTGTCATATGTCTTATATCACATGGCACTGATATATTGTATTAGACATATTGCTTCAAGAATATATTGTAACGTGTATGGGTCTGTGAATTTAGGTATAGATCCATAATCAATCAAATGATTTAAACAAATGATTATTAAACAAGAGATAGATCACTAATTAAACAAATGATTTGAAATCAACTAATGTGAATATATATGGGTCTGCGTCTAGGACAGGTCTGTGTCCTGGATACGTCTATAGCCGGGATGTGTCCTGTACTCGGACAGGTACGGGTCTGCTAGTTTCTGTCCTGTACACAGACAGATCTTAAAGATAATAGCACCGAGTGAAATATAAGTTTATACTTTATTAAACCTCAAATACTAAATGTAATTAAATCCAGTATACTAGACACCGTATACTATGTCACCGTAAGTCTGCCTTACTGCTATTACTGCTTTACCGTACCTCGCTGTAGTGGACCTTACGCTTTGAGCTCTGACTGGCAACTGCCAGCTTTCAGCAGAACGCTCTTATATATAGTGATGATCACCCGGACTACCCTTGGCTGCTATCATAGCTCACTACGATAAAGTCCGGGTGACGTAATTCATCTAGCATTCAGAGCCCGATCTGTCACAATATCTAAAGATTGACACGTGATTAAAGCCACAATTTTTCTGTCTTTTATTTTTTTGAATTTCATGTGAAATCTATAAACACAGTTTGTAAATACAATTTTTAAAACATTTTTCAAGGGATGGGGCAAAAACATAACTGTTTACCTGATAATACTTGTATAGTTCCTATTGATAATTTTTGGCTTTGTGGTGAAAAATGAGAAAGACTTAAACTATGCTTTTATAATTACATTTCAGATTAAAGGCACAAATTCCTGATATTAAAACGTCATTAGATATAGTGAAACATTTACAGTCTAGGAAGGTGAGTAATAACATGTAGAGACTGGTAGCTCTGAATGGAAAAGTACTGATCTTAGTAGTCTTTTTTCTGCTTAGTAGGTTTTGCAATTATGTTATCTTCTTTCATCTCTCAACTTGGTAAAGTCATTCAAAAATTACCTTGATACATGAATTTCTATCCATGAGCAAAATAAAATCAATAAATTTCATGTCAAAGGAGAAGATAACTCTAAGTAGTTTTTTCTGGAAGAGCAACAAGGTCTTGGTTACTTTATTTTATAACTTGGTAAATTGCACCCTTGATTGTTCCATACAATTTTTTACTATAATTTTCTACTTTGTTCAATTTTTTAAAATTTCAAGATGCATTGTTTTATGATTATTTATGTATTTCAAGGATTCCACAGATCCAATGGAAACTAGGTTTTTACTGTCAGACCAAGTTTATGCAAAAGCAAAAATTCCACCAACAGACAGAGTGAATTTATGGCTAGGGGTAGGTACATGCGTGTTGTAATAATTCATCCAAGTATGCTATTCTTCATAAATTGTAAAATTGTGTACAATCTCCAATTTTCCTCCAAGTTTAAATGAGTTGGTTGTATCTTTGTAGGCTAATATAATGTTAGAATATGGCATTGAAGATGCACAGGTATTACTTGAGAAGAACTTAGAGGCAGCCAATAAAAGTTTATCACAAGTTGAAGAAGATCTGAGTTTTATCCGTGACCAGACAACGACGTTAGAAGTCAGTATCCTTTACAACAATTTCCACATAGTGAATACTGTCGATACGGGACAGTTATTTTTCTTTGTCAAGTTCGTATTTATTTACGTTTTGTTGTAGAAACAAGGAATGGTTATTTGAAAAAAGAAAACAAAAGGAGCAGAAAAAAATGAATAATAAAATATAATCTTAACAATCATAATTTTCTATTCCATAAATTTTAAGGCATATTAGATATCAAAAGACACATATGCATTTCCTATAGAATATTTTCTTTTTAATTTCTTGGATAGGTAATATTTTTCCACTCTATGACCCAAAAGAAATGTAAGAATGTGTTAGTTCTAGTGATAACTTCTTCTAGTTAAATTTTTTCAAAGATTTTTTACTCATAAGCAAGATAAAGGTGCGTTTTTCATTTTCAATGGTATTTATTAGAAATTATATTTTTTGAACATTGAGTGATTTGTTATGTATAAAAAAAATAAGTTATTGTATTAAAAAAATCCATTTTAAAAATTTTGGAGATTTCCTTAACCAGTGTGTAGATATGGCCCGAGTGTATAATTGGGACGTGAAAAGGAGGCAGACCAGTCAAACTGCTGTGAAATCCTAGTATCCATGGAAAAGTGGACAATACGCCACAGTACTTAGAGCATCAGTCCCTACCCTACATACAGCAGTGCCAGGCCAATGCTGAAAGAACCAGTGAACAGCATCAATCTATTCATTGATTTACACACTTATTATTTGCTTTCTATATCAAAGGACTTCTTTAAAGAACAAAATTGCAGACAGCCCTATTTAATTCCAAGATTGCATAACGGATCATCTTCAAATATAGTTTTGAACCTTTTATTTAATAAATAAATCCGTAAAAATCTATGATATATACTTTTTCTTTTGTTTTTGGTTTTTACATGCAGTTTATGGCTTACAGGAGCTAAATTTCCTTAGGTTAAGGACTTGTTTGTTCACAGGAAGTGCCATACCCTTGTTCAAGGGGATGTCATCTTTTAAAAATCTTCTCAAGAGCCACTTGGTTAGAAAATAGGGATGGGTATCGCCAAAAATTTCGCATCGTGATATATCACGATTTTCCCCCCAATATCGCGATAATATCATGATATTTTTCAAAGCACTTTTTACAATGATTTATATGAAAAGTCATTATTTTTCTAAAAAATATGCTAGAAAAACAAAATTTTACTCTATTGAAATGATGTACTTATATAAAATCAATTATGTTTGGACGCTAAGATGTTGTTCTTTTCACTTTTTACAACATTTTTTATACTTTCTGTAATTGTAATTTGAAAGATTGAACAAATAAATGAATAATTTCTGTACTTTATAATAGGTACCTAAAGACCAGTATTTAGGTCTCCGTATCACGATACGTATCACACAACAAAAAATCGCGATAAACCGGTATACCGATAAAATCGCACATCCCTACTAAAAAACATGAAAGGAGATGGGAAAATTTAGCATGTAAGAAGCCCATAGCTTCAGATAGATAAAAGTCATATTCAGATTGTGAATTTAGTATATAGAGTAAAGTTCTCATTTTTGATATTTATAAAATAATATGATAAAACTTTTCTGAGGGAAATTTTATTCCCGTTTTTGAAGAAGGGAGGGCATATATTGCTTTGCTGGTGTCTGTTGGCTGGTCCACCATCAGTTTCTGTTTATTTTCTACACAGAAGTTGCACATTTTGAAATTTAATTTAAATACAGATTTATCATAAAACTATCTAGTCAGTAGTGCAAGATCTGTTTTGGGTACGGTTGATCCTTTTTCGACAGAGTTATGCCCATGGGATTTAGAAAAAATTTAATTATATTTAGTTTCTGTTCATTTTCTTTGCAAAGGTTAAAACATATTGAAATAAATTTTGGTATACAGATTTATCATCAGAATATTTATGCCCCCCTTCGAAGAAGGGAGGGCATATTGCTTTGCTGCTGTCTGTCGGTCTGTCGGTCCGTCGGTCTGTCGGTCTGTCGGTCCATTCAGTTTCCGTTCATTTTCTTCAAAACCGTTGCCCATACTGAAATGAAATTTGGTATACAGATATATCACATGAATATCTAGGCCAAGTTCTGTTTTGGGTACGATCGCACCATTTTTGACAGAGTTATGCCCCTTGGACTTGGAAAAATTTCAATTATTTGCAGTTTCCGCTCATTTTCTTTGCAACTGTTGCACATACTGAATTCAAATTTGGTATACAGATATATCACATGAATATCTAGTTTAAGTTCTGTTTTGGGTATGATCGCACCATTTTTGACACAGTTATGCCCCTTTGAGTTTGAAAAATTTTCAATTATTTGCAGTTTCCGCTCATTTTCTTTGCAACCATTGCAAATACTGAAATCAAATTTGGTATACAGATATATCACATGAATATCTAGGTCAAGTTCTGTTTTGGGTATTGTCGCATCATTTTTGACAGAGTGATGCCCCTTGGAGTTTGAAAAAATTTCAATTATTTGCAGTTTCCGTTCATTTTCTTTGCAACCCTTGCACATACTGAGATGAAATTTGAAATACAGATTAATCAGATGAATATCTAGGTCAAGTTCTGCTTTGGGTACAATCGTGCCATTTTTGATAGAGTTGTGCCCC
>PRKT01000141.1:668129-721939 GCA_003671525.1 Saccostrea glomerata
TAGCCCCCCCCCCACCCCCCCCACCCCCCCTTTAAACATCGGGGAAATTGTCCGATTTTTATTATTTAATTTTGCAATTATATATGAAATGTTTCTAGTTAAACAATTTCGAAACTTCGTCCCTAATACATGTACATGTATTGCAGCGACCCCCTCCCTCTCTCATTTTCACAGTTTTTACGCTCTATTGACTATAGCAGTGATCACGTGAGCTGACCCCGAATGAGAATTCATCACCATTATATCACTAGAATAGCAGTGGACTTGCTTACTGTAAAAGCCTTCAAAGGTTAAGCGATCTTCCAAAGCATTCTTTCATCATCAAAGACTCAGAAGAAGATTACATCAGACTGAGGTAAGTTTATTTTTTTTGTAATCATCATACTTTTTAACTTGACACGAAGTTTTTGTTGAAAACGTGAGCATTGGTGAGTACTCGATTTTCCCCGCCGCCATTCAGGTCACTGTGCAATATAAGCCATACATTCAGACTGGTTTATACTTTATATTAAATATTTGTGTACATTATTACCTTGTGTATACAATGTAAGTTAAACATTTATTAGTTTTGTGTAATTTATATACAGTTTAAAGGTGCAATAATAGCGGGAATTAAACGTCTTCATGCATAATGACTGCGCATGCTCTAGTCTTGGGAGGGGTGGGGTGGGGTATGTGAAAATTTTCTTTCCTTCAAAATATATTTTCGGTGTCAAAAACGTGTTAATTTTAAAACTAATAATAACAAAAGTCATCAATGCCCATGGCAATTCTCAGGTCATTTGCTGATACATATTAATGAGAGCCACTCATCAATAAATTTTTTTGACCTTGACCTTTCCTTTGACCTTGATACTGCAGAACACTTAATTTTTGCAACACCTAGCTTACTTTCACCAGATAGACATTAGCTCTTTATTAGCAAGACAAAAATTTAGTGAATTGTTCTTGTATTTTTGTGAGCACATTGTCTTGCATACTGTAAATCGTTTTAATTCCACGGTGTTAATATTTCACGATTTCTCAAAATTAATCAATCGCGATGGTTTTTGTTTCACGCTGTAAGAAATTATTTAAGATTTTGTATAATCATTTAACATGTTTAAACGTTTCCTAAACTAATAAAAGGATTCGCGATGGATTTAATTTCGCGGAGAAATTATAAAACGCGAACATAGTGAAATTAAAACCATCGTGATTATTTGCCAATCTACAGTAATTACTTAAAAATAAAGTTCATGCAGATGAAAAGTGACTTACAGTACGTTTTACTTATCTTAAATTTAAATCTTTATGTCTACTCGTCAACTGTTCAATTTTTTTAGCTCACCTGAGCCAAAGGCTCAAGTGAGCTTTTCTGATCACAATTTGTCCGTTGTCTGTCGTCGTTTTTTTGTCGTTGGCGGCGGCGTTGTTGTAAACTTTACATTTTCGACTTCTTCTCAAGAAGCACTGGGCCAATTTCAACCAAACTTGCCACAAATAATCCTTGGGTGAAGGGGATTCAAGTTTGTTTAAATGAAGGGCCATGCTCTCATTCAAGGGGAGATAATTGGGAATTAATGAAAATTTGATGGTATGTTTTAAAAATCTTCTTCTCAAGAACTACTGTGCCAGGAAAGATGAAACTTATGGGGAAACATCCTTAGGTAGTGAAGATTCAAGTTTGTTCAAATCATGACCCCCGCGGGTAGGGCGGGGCCACAATGGCCGACCAAAGTTTTACATAGAAATTTATGGAAAAATTCTTTAAAAATCTTCTTCTCATGAATAACAAAGCCATAATTGATCATATTTATATGGAAGCATCCTCAGGTAGTGTATAGATTCAAGTTTGTTCAAATCATGACCCCCGGGGGTAGGGCAGGGCCACAATGGCCGACCAAAGTTTTACATAGATATATATATGAAAATTCTTTTAAAATCTTCTTCTCAAGAATAACAAAGCCATAATTGATCATATTTATATGGAAGCATCCTTAGGTAGTGTAGATTCAAGTTTGTGTAAATCATGATCCCTGGGGATAGGGCCGGACCACAATGGCCGACCTAAGTTTTACATAGAAATATATTGGAAAATTCTTTAAAAATCTTCTTCTCAGGAATTACAAAGCCATAATTGATCTTATTTATATGGAAGCATCCTTAGGTAGTGTAGATTCAAGTTTGTTAAAATCATGATCCCGGGGGGTAGGGCGGGGCCACAATGTCCGACCAAATTTTTACATAGAAATATATAGGAAAATTCTTCTTCTCAAGAATAACAAAGCCATAATTGATCATATTTGTAAGGAAGCATCCTCAGGTAGTGAAGATTCGAGTTTGTTCAAATTATGACCCCCGGTGGTATGGCGGGGCCATAATGGCCAAAGTTTTACTTAGACATATATAGGACAATTCTTTAAAAATCATCTTATCAAGAATAACAAAGCCATGATTGGTCATTGGACTACTTTTGGATTTAAACTATTCAATAATAAACCAATTTCTACTTTTTCCTAGCCACAGTGCTCAGGTGAGCGATGTGACCCATGGGCCTCTTGTTTACTCATCTGTGACGTTCCTTGTGAACTTTGACATTTTAAGTTGCATTAAAATACCAGTTTCAAAGAAAATATTCAAGATATTGTCATAAAACCTCATACTGTTATTAATACAATTTGCTGAAGGCAATTAAAACTGTTAAATTATTATTAATATAGAATGGAGCCAAGACGATCTATACACGAGTTCGCCAGTGCCCCCGATGGTTCAGCGACAGTACGTCATGGACTTTCTTGTAAGTGATAAAAGATTCACTTGTAACAAATTTTACTTAAGAAGGAATGGGAAAGACATGCAGAGATGGGGGTTACAGTGATATTTGATTTACATCCCCCTCTCTAATTAAATTTAATTAATTTTTAACTTTTGAAAGGAATTAAGGATAAATAACACAAACAAACTTTTTCCGCAGAAAGTAAATTATTATGTAATGTAGTGAAGTCCTTCTCACTGAAGAAGAAATCTTCACTCTGTTTAAAGTCAAGTCCCTTCAAATAATTTTAGTTCACCCGAATCACTCGGGTGACCAGCTATTGTTGCTATCTATTTTTGTCCGTCAGGCCAAAAGAAAATATACTCTTGTTTCCTGTCCCCTGGCCAAAAAAATTAGGGTAGGTAGGTAGGGAAAAAAATTTTATTTTGAGAAATTTTTTTATTTTCAAAACTCAATGAATGCAGAACATATAGTATGTAATAACAAGAAAATGATATGTTTAACACTTTACAGAGCAAGTTTGTTAATAAAGATTTATAAAGTAAAGGTATCATGTACACTTATGATGTATTAGTTCTGTAAATATTGTTGGTCGACTTTAGTATTTTAGGAAAATAGTAACCCAAAAAATGTAAATGTAATAGATAGTTTTACGATGGACCCAAATTTAGCAAAAGTTACCTCCCGTTGGTCGCCATATTGGAGGTCGACTCGGTGAGTTTTCCTCTTTGTCTTACCAAGTTTAAGAAAATATAGCAGAAATATTTGGTGGAAAATCTTTATTAAATATTTTTTTCTTAATAAAGGAGGCTTCCAAAAATTTATATACTTCAGAAAAATTATGATTCCTAATTTAAAATCGCAAATATAAAAATTTAAAATTGGTCGAACAATGAAGGAATATGAGCATTTAGACTTCCAGTATGGCAGCCAACGGGATATAACTTTTGCTAAATTTAGGTCATATGAAAACTATCTATAAAAACTTTTAAGGTCGGAGGGTAAAATGTAGGGTAGGTCGGGTGACAGGAAACAAGAGTATTTTTTATTTTGGCCTCATCATGTGTCATCTGTTAACATTAGACCATTTTCAGCTCTTCTCTGGAACCATTGAACCAATATCAACCAATTTTTGCATAAAGCATGTATGAGTGAAGGGGAACAAAATTTGTGAATTTCATGGTTCTTCAGCCTCACTGGACCTGAGGGGTGTGGCTTAAGCTTGGCAGAGCATTCAAGTCCTATGGACATATTTATAGTAAGTCTTCCTTTAAAGTGCCAGGGCACATGGAAAACAACCCCCCCACTTTTCATGCCCTTGTACCTGAAGATTCAAGAGGGTGTATAGTTGTTGATCTGTTTGTCTGCAAAATCTTTAACCTTACCCATAACCTTTGAATGGTTGGTGTCAATTTAAGACTTTTCCCATTTCACATGTATATTTCTGGTAAGACTTGTCTTGTACCAACATATTTAACCAGTCTTGACCTTAGAGTTTGACACACCTTTGCAAAATTAAACCAAACTTGAACAATGATTATTACTTGATTGATTGTCTGTGGTCTAACGTCGTTTTTTTGAGAATATTTCACTTACTTGAAGACACCGCTACTTGCAAGTGAAGAGCTTGCACATTTTGTCCTATACTCAGCATTTACAACCATTGAGCAGTGAGGGCAATATCTTTTATGTGCTAGCACCTACTGTGACACGGGACCTTCTTTATACGGTAATCCGAAAGACCAGTCTTCATATCTCACTGTGGGATTTGACCCCCTGATGTATTAGATCAACTCCTTACCTTGTAACTCTTAGAGCCAAATCTTCCACCAACTGTGCCACATGGGCAATGTTATCACATTTGAATTATTGATGCTAGGGCTTCTGTATTTTACATGTGTATTGAATTTCTTGTGACTAAACCTTTTTTGGTGCAAGCCTCAAAGCCAAGTTCTATCATGTTTTCTTACCCTCACCCAAATATGGTTTTTATTTCAAGACAGTTATCATGTATTTTTTTTTCTATTCCTAATTTTGATGTGGTCTTTTTTTCTTTTTAGGTGTGAAAGTCCAGGATGAGCTGATGGCGAAGGCTGATGATGTTCCTCAGCCTCTTCCTGAGGCTTTATAGGAGCTGCCTGTGGAGAAGCTCCGGCAGGCTGAAGAGGTGACCATCTCATTAACATATGATGGCCGATCCAGAGATTAAGAGCTTGTTCAGCTTGAAGACTTAGACTTTGATAGAAGTTTAAGTGAGAGTTAAATTAGATTTAAAATGAAAGTTATAAATAAGAGTTATAATAAAAGTTAAATAAGAGTTAAATAAGTGTTAATTTTTCCTAATTTTCTTATGGTCATTGAAGTTAAGTTACCCAGTGCAGCCACTTTTCCATGGGAAACTTTCATGTATTTGTATATAATTAGTTTTTTTTTAATTGTTATTTGTATTTATCTATTGTTTTGTAATATAGTGCATATTCTTTTGTCTTTGTTTTGGTGCATCTCAAGGATTTCTCATATAAATTAACTTACCTATAAGATAAATTTTGGTTAATTAAACATATCCTTTGCAAAAGTCACTTCTTTCCATTTCATGGGGTATCTTTTTTATTTCAATCTTTTTCCTTCAATAAATGTGTAGTTTAAATTGTTAATCATTAAGATAAAATTAGGAGCCCCTTTTTTCCATGCAATTTTCTCATGAAGGCTAGTGGCTAAATATCTCAACTCATGCACACACCGTTATTTAACCACTGCATTGATGAGAGAAACTTAAATTAGTTACGTATATTATTATTATTCTACATAGTAAATTAATTTTTTTTTATTTTTCTAATTAAATCTAAAGAATATTCATTATATTTTCAAAAATATATTTTGGGGGATAGTGGATTCGACATTTAAGGGTAAATTACTCTTGTTTAATGGGTATTTTGTGTGAAATTAACTTAATTACCAGGTGTGATTTGGGGTAATGGCCTTGAGATGTCTTTTCATGTCTGTCATCATTGTATTCTAAACCAAAGTATTTTTATAAATCATATGCTTTGATGTATTAATTATACACAGTCATGTTTGTATATAAAATTTGTTTGTACTGATGAGCTATAATGCTCAATATTATATAAGAGGATTCTTTTCGTAATTTTCATTGGCTGAAAGGACGTCACGTGACATTCCTCCTTTTGCGATAGCGACGCGGAAAATGATATTGCACGACACGCCGTTTGGTTGCACTGAAGTTACGTAGAACATGACGTCATAATAAAAGAAACGTGAAACTAACCATTGTGACGTAATGACAGCCAAGTCCGTTGTGTTAGAACTGTGTCCCTGCATTCTCTTTGAGTGATTATATAATATAACTATTATGGACTTCAGTGAACGGTCAATATGTGGTTATAAGGACTCATGGCAATTGATATTGACCTCAGACACAGAAAATGATAGCGACCTCGCAGGCTCGGTCGCTATCACTTTCTGTGTCTTCGGTCAATATCAATTGCCACGAGTCCTTATAACCACATATCGACGTACATTGAAGTCTATAATTGTATAAAGTCAACTTGAACTTGAATTATAATGAAAAGTGATGTAAAGATTAAGATTATAATTGTCGCTAAGAATTTGTTGTCCATCGGCGTACACTTACCAATTTAGATCTGACTGTAGGAAATTTGTTGCTGAGAAAATTGAGTGTAATGAGCTTAATTTTCAAAATGATTGTTTTTGTATGAATTATTTTGTCCCTCAGCTTTAATTCTCAAAATGACTGAGTGCTGCATCATTTCTGTACTTCAAGTTCCTTTTGTTATGCATCTTTCTCAAATTAATTAAAATGACAATGCTTTGCATTTAATGAATATTTCTGTACATTTTGTCAAGTTTTTCATTATGCTTCATCAAAACAAGCAGTGTTTAATCTTACAGGTGCAGAGACAAGCAGAATTTAATCTTATAGTTGCAGGGACAAGCAGTATTTAATCTAATAGTTGCAGGGACAAGCAGAATTTAATCTAATAGTTGCAGGGACAAGCAGAATTTAATCTTACAGTTGCAGGGACAAGCAGTATTTAATCTTACAGTTGCAGGGACAAGCAGTAGTCAATCAATATATATTTGCAGGGACAAGCAGAATTTAGTATAACGGTTGCAGGGACAAGCAGAATTTAATCTTATAGTTGCAGGGACAAGCAGTATTTAATCTTATAGTTGCAGGAACAAGCAGAATTTAATATAACAGTTGCAGGGACAAGCAGTATTAAATCTTATAGTTGCAGGGACAAGCAGTATTTAATCTTATAGTTGCAGGGACAAGCAGAATTTAATATTACAGTTGCAGGGACAAGCAGAATTTAATATAACAGTTGCAGGGACAAACAATATTTAATCTTATAGTTGCAGGAACAAGCAGTATTTAATCTTATAGTTGCAGGGACAAGCAGTATTTAATCTCATAGTTGCAGGGACAAGCAGTATTTAATCTGACAGTTGCAGGGACAAGCAGTGTTTAATCTTACAGTTGCAGGGACAAGCAGTGTTTAATCTTATAGTTGCAGGGACAAGCAGTATTTAATCTTACAGAAGCAGGGACAAGCAGTATTTAATCTTATAGTTGCAGGGAAAAGGAAAATTTAATCTTACAGTTGCAGGGACAAGCAGAATTTAATCTGACAGATGCAGGGACAAGCAGTATTCAATCGTACAGTTGCAGGGACAAGCAGAAATTAATCTTAAAATTGCAGAGACTAAAAAGTATTTTATCTTTTAGAGACAGGGGCAAATAGTATATCATCTTACTTATGCAGGGACAGGCAGAATTTAATCTTACAGTAGCAGCTGGACAAGCAGTTTTAATTTCACAACTTACAGAAGCAGAGAAAAGCAACACCCATTCCTACAGAAGCAAGGATAAGCAACACCCATTCCAAAAGAAGCAGAGATAAGCAACACCCAATCTTACAGAAACAGAGACAAGCAACATCCAATCCTACAGAAGCAGAGACAAGCAGCACCCAATCCTACAGAAGCAGAGATGAACAACACACAATCCTATAGAAGCAGAGATGAGCAACACCCAATCATACAGAGGCAGAGATGAGCAACACCCAAACCAACAGAAGCAGAGATGAACAACATCCAATCCTATAGAACCAGAGAAAAGCAGAACCCAATCCTACAGAAGCAGAGACAAGTAACACCTAATCCTGTAGAAGCAGAGATGAGCAACACCTAAGCAATCCTACAGAAACAGACACAAGCAACACAAAATCCTACAGAAACAGATACAAGCAACATAAAATTGTACAGAAACAAACACAAGCAACACAAAATCCTATAGAAATGGACACAAGCAACAAACAATCCTACAGAAGCAGAGATGAGCAACACCCATCAATCCTACAGAAACAGACACAAGCAACACAAAATCCTACTACAGAAGCAGAGATAAGCAACACCCAGTTCCACAGAATCAGAGACAAGCAGCATTCAATCTACAGAAGCAGGAACAGGATTTAGATTAAGGACTTTCTCACTTGATGAAGTCCTAGTTTACTTCTTCATGTTTTATTTGAATGTTCAGGTAGAGAGTAAGACTGGAAACCATGTTTCAGAGCAGACTGTCATGCTTTAACTAGAGTGCCAGGGGGGAAGTTGAACAGTGGCCAAACCTAGAAGTGAATGTAAGACACAAAGTCTTCTCTGTTAATGTCCACATAGATTGCTATTTAGGGCATATCACTTTTTAGCTCACCTGAGCTTAAAGCTCAAGTGAGCTTTTCTGATCACATTTTGTCCGGCGTCCGTCTGTCTGTCCGTCTGTCTGTCTGTAAACTTTTCACATTTTTGACTTCTTCTCAAGAAGCACTGGGCCAATTTCAACCAAACTTGCCACAAAAAATCCTTCGGTGAAGGGAATTCAAATTTGTTCAAATGAAGGGCCATGCCCCAGGGCTCGACATTAACTTTTTTCCCTACTTGTCCATTCGGACAAGTGACCAAGATATTTACTTGTCCGAACCTCAACTTCACTTGTCCGAAAATTTCTCAATGAATGTCCTGTTATGTCAACTTAAAAACAATTAAAAAATTAAATGTGCTTGATTTATTACTGTTGTAATTGATAAATAAGACAAACACATATAACACAATTTTATCTAGACTTCCTGTCCAGACAACAGCCTAAATGTTCGCAAGTGAATCTGTAATATCAATCAAATATATTCCAAACTCGCAAACGTCGTAAGATCCACGCCATGCAATTCATGCAATAAGTATGGTTACAATTAATGAACATCGATCCCGATCAAGTGTGAACTTGCATAGCGATTGATATCGGGATCGAAATTCAGGTTTATGTACTGCTTCCGTTTTTACTCGATAAACTTTCCAATAATTGTATTTTAATTTATGATTATTATTATTATTTGAAGACTTCTTTACATAGAAAAATCACTTGTCCAATCGGACAAGTGCCCAGCAATATTCACTTGTCCGTAATTTTTTTTCATTGGTACCGGACAAGCGGACAAGTGTTAATGTCGAGCCCTGTGCCCTCATTCAAGGGGAGATAATTGGGAATTAATGAAAATTTGGTGGCATTATTTTAAAAATCTTCTTCTCAAGAACCACAGTGCCAGGAAAGATGAAAATTATGGGGAAACATCCTCAGGTAGTGTAGATTCAGGTTTGTTCAAATCATGACCCCCGGGGGTTAGGGCAGGGCCAAAATGGCCGACCAAAGTTTTACATAGAAATATAGGTAAATACTTTAAAAATCTTCTTCTCAAGAATGACAAAGCCATAATTCATCATATTTATATGGGAGCATGCTCAGGTAGTGTAGATTCAAGTTTGTTCAAATCATGACCCCCAGGGTTAGGGCAGGGCTAAAATGGCCGACCAAAGTTTTACATAGAAATATATAGGAAAATTCTTTAAAAATTTTCTTTTCAAAGATGCCAAAGCCATAATTCATCATATTTATATGGAAGCATGCTCAAGTAGTGTAGATTCAAGTTTGTTCAAAATCATGACCCCCAGGGGTAGGGCGGGGCCAAAATGGCCGACCAAAGTTTTACATAGAAATATATAGGAAAATTCTTTAAACATCTTCTTCTCAAAGATGCCAAAGCCATAATTCATATTTATATGGAAGCATGCTCAAGTAGTGTAGATTCAAGTCTGTTCAAATCATGACCCCCAGGGATAGGGTGGGGCCAAAATGGCCAGCAAAGTTTTTAAAGATATATATAGGAAAATTCTTTAAAAATCATTTTCTAAAAAATAGCAAATCCATGATTAGTCATGGGACTACTTTTGGATTTAAACTTTACAATAAAATGCCATATTTTCTACTTTTTCCTACCCTTAGTGCTCAGGTGAGCGATGTGCCCCATGGACCTCTTGTTTTGTTATTCAATCTGTTTCTCTGCAGAAACTTTATTTCTCTAGTTAAACATGGAATTGCCATTGTACACATATAAGAGAGACTACAACATTTTGTGAACTCCGTGTTCACTGTACTTCTGATTTTTAAATTGTTTACAATAAACTGTATGCCGAGTCCTACTTTAATCTCTTTATTTTCAATTGACAAAATGCCTGTCAGAAGCAGCAGGACATGGAACTTTTTCCAAGCAGCCTTATATAGGTATAATCTTTTGTCCTTTTTTATTTCGTTTGAACTTGACTCATCTTTTGCTAGGGGTTCAGAGGTTATATTGACAGATGGCAACCACCAACACATTGAAGAGTAGACCATTAGCAGGATACAGAGTATCCACCATAACAACAGGACAACAATGGCCAAAGTGGTAAGAATCGGACTGCATTTGTTGTATTTTGGATTTCTGTTGACCCAAATAAAGAACTTATTTGAACCCTTTAATCTGTATGTTAACAGTTTAATGATTTGACAAGCCTTGCTTCTACAAAAAGACTGATTAGCACAAGGATTCCAGGAAGCAAAAATCATCTAAAGCCAACACAGACTTGCAGAAGAAAAGGTAAGATATAAAAAAGGGTTTTCTTTGAAAAGACTCCACTAATTGTGCTCTTTCATACTTGGATGTAGGTAATGAACCAATTTTGACTTTAAAATTGTATTTTACAGATGCAAAGAGAGACAGTACCCATCCTGAGATTAAGCAGGGTGTATCACTAGCCAGCTAGAGTACAAAGAGTTGAAATTGACTGATGCTAATACTACAGGTAACTCAAAGGCAAAAGCTGCACTTCTTCCTCTCAGTATTTCAGTTGCATCACTTTTTCTCATCATTTGATTAAAAAAAGGTTTTCTAACTTCATTCTATTGTTAACAGGCAACCCTAGATCCTATGTTCAAGAGCTGAGATCAAGAGTTATGAGTATTGAATAATTACAGGTTCCTTAGACTAAAGGGTAAGATACATTCTCTACTCCATTATTACTCTGATAGATTTCATAACATTCATTAGATAAAATCTGTTAATTAATTTTAATTTTTTGTTTTGTTGACCCTTCCTAATTATCTTGTGTTAACAGGAAAAGGTTAGGCTTGCCAGGTTCCCAGGTTTTAGAGATGTCAGTAATGCCTGAACCAGAGAACCAAGATGAAGGACAGACTGTAGTTTAACCTGGAAGTGAAGGTAAAATGCCAATTCTTCTTTTTTCACTATCTGAAAGTTTGTTTTGCTTTGCCATTTGATAAATCTTAGTATAATGATGTTGTGTCATTCCGCAGCATTATCTTACCAATTTCATTATCTTGGTAAACAGTTGCACACATTCAACTCAAATTTAATGTATGGATACATCTCAGGTTTTTAATTTAGTCCAGTTCTGTCCTGGATCCATAAAAGACGAGCTCACTTTTGGTCTCGGTCTCACTTTTTCCAAAGGAATATATAGTTGAAAAGTGAGACTGAGATCAAAAGTGAGCTCGTCTAACTTTTATAGCCCCTAGGCCTGATGATTTTTGACAGACTAATGTGCCTCTTGAACTTGGAAAAATAATAAGAAAATGTCAGTTTCCGCTCTCCAACTTTTGAAGAGATTGGTATATAAAAAGTTGATGTAGCATAGCAAATATTTTACCAAAAAAATTATGTCAGAGTTATGTCCCTTGAACTTAGAAAAGATTAAAAATAGAAGACAACTTCCAAACAAGAGAAATATAAAATCTAAGATATTAGTACATGCATGATTCATTATATGTTTAAAGACTGATAATAATTACTAGCTAGGATGTTTTGACAAATACAGTTTAATATATATGAAAAAAGTAATCTGATACCCAGATATCAGTATATTCAATTTAAGGTCATACACAAAGTACATATACCTTCTATGAACCTTTCAGTGTATTGGAGCCATTGGTAACCTGAGGGACCCCAAAATAAGGTTGTATTATGATGTTGTATGCCAGAAATAAGGTGAGCTCTATTTTTCGTTTCCTGCATGTAATTTCCCTTTTCCTTTTTTACTTACATAACTAACATAATTAACCTCTTTGCATACCCTTTTCAGTTATAATTATTTATGTCTTTACCATATATGTATTTGTTGTACGTTTTTGATTGTAAATGGTACATTAAAAGGTACTTCTTTAATCGTTTCTGTACAGTACTAATCCTATGTCAGTTTCTATCATTGTCAAAGAGCATAGACAAGGGATGGACAAATGGCAGACACGAACAAAATGAAGAGGGGACCATTGCCAGGATAAAGGGTATCCACTATAACAACAGGCCTACATTGGCCGAGATGGTAAGAATCAGACTGCATTTGTTGCATTTTAGATTTGATTTTTTCAATTTATTCAAGCCTGGCACTATTATTAGCTTGACTCTCAACTCTCTATGTTAACAGAATAATAGTTAGCCCCAATCCCATTACAAAGAAAGACAACACTAACTTGTGAAGATGAGCACAGGGTGTTGGGATCAACTGAATCCAGTCAGGTAATAAAAGGTATGGTAAAAATCACTGATTTCATTTCGTGATCTCATCTTTTATCAAATCAGTTAAAACTGTTGTACATTGAGCTCTCATTGATCTGGAATCTTGGTATTCAACCAACTTTTAAAAGTATCAAGAGCTTAAACAGACTGCATATAACCTTTTAGGTGACAGCAGGTGTAGACAGATGTCAATGACGGTGGACCACAGTACCACACAAAGTCAAGGAGGCCATTACCAGGATACTGGGTATCCACAATTTCAATGTACCAACATTGACCAAGAAGGTTAGAAAGGAGCTGCATATGTTAAGTGTTTGAATTTCTATGTTTTATTCTTACTCTATCTAATTAAGACACACAACTAGACTTTCAATATTAACAGAATAATGGTTTGAAAAGCTTTGATCTCATGGTAGAAACACGTCCATCACTCATAAGGAGGAGCACAAGGAACAATAGATCCACAACAGCAAGCCATGGAAGAAAGGGTAAGATACAAAGGAAATGTGCTGAGTCCATGGCCTGAGCTCTATGATATGATAATGATTGAGGCTATGTTGTTTCCTCATCTTTACTGACTCAAATGTAGATTGAGACTCCTTTGATTTTAAATCAGTATCCTAATTAAAGTACAATGAAGAGCTTCAATAAACTGTGTCAAAATTTTCAGGTGACAGCAGGTATGAACAGATACCAAATTGTAGCGGACTCACACATTGACAAATAGATCAAACACTGAAAAAGAGGATCACACAATGCAGAAGAGGACTAAACATTAAAAAAGAGGACCACACAAAGAAAAAGGGGATAACACAATGCAGAAGAGGACCAAACATTAAAGAATAGGACCACACAAAGAAAAAGAGGACCACACAAGGAAGAAGAGAACCACAAACAAAGAAGAAGAGGAACACACAAAGAAGAAGAGGACCACACAAGGAAGAAGGGGACCACACAGAGAAGAAGAAGATTACACAAAGAAAAAGGGGACCACACAAGGGAGAAGGGGACCACACAAGGGAGAAGAGGACCACACAAAGAAAAAGGGGACCACACAAAGAAGAAGAGGACTACACAAGAAAGAAGAGAACTACAAACAAGGAAGAGGAGGATTACGTCAAGAAGAGAAGACCATTGCCAAGATACAGGATATCCACAAAACCAACAGGCCAACTGTAACACTATGGTGTTAACTATAGCTCTTATTATGATCTGATCACTATCCACCTTTTCTACACAAAACACTCAAAATCCTAAAACTTCCTTGGAGTTTTGATTTCTCCTCCACTCTTATGACGTTTTCCAAATGCAATATCTGAAATATAGGGCAAACGCCATAAGAACATGTTTTGGCTGGTGTGACAATCTTGTCAGCTACCAATGTGTCCTGTGATTGTAATGTACTCTAGACTGGGGTTTCCACTCTGTCTATGTTTCTGTTAGTAGACACACTAGTCTCCAAATTGTCTTTATTTACATCAGGGAACAAACTGTTTTTTCTGGGTATGTCTTCCTTAGAAATTGGTTCCCTTGTAATCCATAGATTTTTAGATTTCTCCTATACACATGTCCACCTACATAGACATCATATGAATGGATATCCACTTGGTCTCTAACTTGTGCTTTTGTCTACGACTTCTCTCTCCCAAATGGACAAATCCTTACAGAGTTTCCAGCTTGTAATTTATGCATTTCCTTTGTCCAATGGTTATAGTAGCTGGCTTCTTTTCCTTTCTTCTTGTACAGCTTCCTTGAGATACCACTGGAATTATTGGTTTGCAACTGCCTTGTGGATACTGTAAGTCTAATCCTGGTTCTCCTGCCAAACAGTCTTTCTGCAGCTGAAAGTTTAATGGTCTCACTTGGTGTATTTCTCCAGTCTAAAGGTGCTCTGAAAGGATCTTTCTTGTCAACAACACGTTTGTGCATTAGGGCCCTAGCAATCTTGATGACGTTTTCTGCTTTTCCATTTGATTGCGGGTAACAAGGAGATGATGTTCTGTGCTCAAACTGGTGTTTTTCAGCAAAATCCTGAAATTCATTACTGTTAATGAAATGGTGGACTATTATCCATGCTTTCCGAGCTTTTATTTTTGTGATGACTTAATTCTTTCCCAGTCTTTCCATGTAGTCTGTCTATTTCAAAAAAAATCTGAAAATAGTCAGCACAAATCAGGTAGTCATTTCCATCTCAAATAAGTCACAGCCAACTCTCTTTCATGGTCTCTTTGGAATATATCATGTGAAATCATTGGCTCCTTTGGCCGGTCAGGCTGACATGAAATTACAAATCTCACAATGCTGTATAAAATTGTCAATGTCATTGTTCATATTGGGCCAATACACTGTCTCTCATGCCCTTTTCTGGCATTTATATATTACCTCAGCGAACTTTATCAGGAATCATGACTCTCTCCCATTTGAATACTGGGCCATTCTTGATGAAAAGTTCATCTCGGAATGTAAAGTAACATTGAACTTTATCTGGAACTTCATCTTTGCAATCTGTCCATCCTGACTTGATGACATGTTTCAACAACTTCATCATTTCATCCTCCTCAGATGCTTCTTTTATTTTCATCATCTGCCTCATATATTGATATGTAGCCCCTCTGATTAATATCAAATATGCTTGCTTTCTCCATATCTTCATCTGAGGCCCTGCTTCGAATACTTGCTATATACATCTCCACACCTTTCTTGTTGACTATCTCATAATCAAATAGCTGGAGTAGCAGTAGCATCCTCTAAAGTCCTCTTGGTGCCATCACAAAACTATTCCTTTGAATAATTTCAAGAGGCTTATGATCTGACTCTATTTTGACATAATGTCCATAAGTGTAGTTCTCAAAATGCTCCAGTCCAAAAACTACAGCCAGCAATTCTTTCTCAATTTTATGCATAATTGCACTCTGTTTGGGTCAATGCTCTTGAAGCATGAACAACTGGATGTCCGTCCTGCATCAAACATGCCCCTAATCTATTCTGTTATGCATCACACTGCAGTATTGTCTCCTTCTTTGGATCAAAGAAACTCAAGACCGGTGCTTCCAACAAAATCTTCTTAATAGTGCTGAAGGCTTTTCCATGGCCTTGCTCTTCCCAATGAAAACGACATGTGTCACTCTTCATCAAGTCCTGAAGTGTAAAAGTAACTTCTGAAAGACTGGGTACAAATCTCTGCACAAACTTGATCATCCCTAACCACCGCTGTACTGCTTGTCTGTCTGTTGGTGTAGGCATCTCTCTAATCACTTGCACTTTGCTTTGATCTATGCATGGTCCTTGCTTTGTAATAACATATCCAAGGTAAGACACTGGTGTAAGTCACAGTTTCAGTTTGTCAGTGTTCAATAACTCCTAGTTTCTGGAGCCAGTCAAGTTCTTTTTTCAGATCTGATTTGAGTGATAGTGGCACTTTCCTGGTGGGTATATTTCTTGGCTGCACTGTTAAGAATCAATCCTAAAGTGTAACTCTCCAAGTTTTCCAAGCCCATCAAACAATGCTGGAAACTGTTGTTTCAAATGTTCTTTGGTAAGAGGCTCTGTAGTGTTTCATCCAGAAAATGTAAATATGTGTACTTGGTAGACCTCATTTTTACTCTATAAAATCTCTAGAATCCAGGAGCTTCCGGGGGCTCTTGTCTACCCCTTACCCAGATCCCTTGCCTACTTTCGGCGCCCCCCCCTAACTTCAATTCCTGGATTCGTGCCTGACTACACTTTCCTGCAATCTGTGCAACTAAATTCTGTTCATTTACAATGATTAGTGTCATCGTTTGTATAGCTGAAACTCCAAGAATTGGGTTAAATTAAGTTCTGTTCTGGAAACAAACAAACAGTCAACAGTCTTTTCCCCAATGGCTTCGTCTCACTCTTGAACAGTTGTAAATCACTACTGTCATATCTAAGTTTCTGTCAGGTTCTCACAGGTTTTTACACAGCTTCTGACAGATCGACTCAGGTAGAACATTTACACTGGATCCACAATCCAACTGGAATTGTACAGGTTTGTCTTTGATAACCATTGGGGCTGTAATTTCTTTTTCTTGTTGACGTTGTGTACTTCCTCCTCATTGAGAACATATTCGCATTCAGTGGATGATGAATGATAATTCACATCATGCTTGAATTCTTAGTGTATGGCTTTCTTCCAGGTCTAGACTTCTTCTGCTTAGTGCTGCCTTGTCTACACACATGAGCAAAGTGATTCTTTTGTCCACATGATGAACACCATAAGCTGAACACTGTCTTATCTTTAAGGTGTCATAAACCACAGTACTCACATCTTACTTCTTGTTTGTCTCTATGACCCTTCTTCTGTTTGTCTGACACTGGTTTAGTTTTTTTCACAAACTGCACTTCCTCTATCACTTGAGGTTGTGAGCTTGACTTCTCACTTGCTCTACAAATATCAACACAATGTTATAAGTCTAAGCCTTTCTCATGTAACAGTTTCTTTCTTGTGTGAGCATCCCTTATCCCTAGCACTATCCTATCATGTATTATTTCTTCTCCCAGACTGAAGAATCTACAGATGAGTAATGAGGTTAAATAGCTGTCAATTGTTTCATTCATCTTTTGCTCTCTTTTATTCAAAGTATATCGCTCGTATTTCACATTCGTCAAACCTATGCAAAAGTTTCTAGTACTTGCAGTCCTTTGATGATGTCTTTCGGATCTTCATTGTTTTCAAAATCAAGACCATTATAAACCAACAATGCCTTTGCGCCTATGCAATTGTTTATAAAGTGGCTGCACATAATTCATTGTTTTTCTCTTTAAGTTCTGTAGCAATTTCATAATTCTCCCATACCCATTTAAAATAGTGCCAATTTGTGGCCAAGTTGCTTTGGATGTTGAGTTTTGAGGAAATTTGTTGGGACATACCTCTTTGTTGGACTGCTGCAACTCCCATGTACTGCTTGATTTTCCCTATTTTTGTTACTCATGCCAAAAAGGAGGACAGCATTCACCAAAACAAATGGTACACGTATGTACTTCTACACCATGTAACGTTTATTCAGTAAACATCAACTTGAATTGAACACCCAATCATAACAATAGATCTAGTTAACAATGTATTGTTACACCATCATTATCCAAAGTGGTAAGAAACAAGATGCATATGTCAATTTTTTATTGCTATATATTATTCTTAGTCAATTTAATTAGGACACAGAATATACACCTTTTGATTCTCTGTATTAACAGATAATGATCAGACAAGCTTCAGTCTTATGGTAGGGAACACTTCCATCAGTTTAGGAAACAAAAATCAATAGCAGCCAGTCATGGAAGAATGGGTAAGATACAAATGAAATATGATGAATCCACAGCCTTTGCTATTTCATATACTGTAAACGTACTTTTTTCCACAGGGTCATTATTCTGCGGAATCTCAATTTCTGTTTAATCCGTGGGAAATTATGTGGATTTTATAGATTGTCACTATATGCCTTACATTTATTTTAAGTACGCTTGGACAAATTTCCGCGAAAAATTTGTGACCATGTACATAGCGTAAATTAATACCATGGGGAAAGTACTTCTACAGTATGATAATGATTGGGGCCATTTTATGTGCTCGTCTAATGAGACTCCTTTATTGCTTCATCTTAGAGTCATACAATTAAAGTACTATAAAAAACTTTAAAAAACTGGGTCCAAATTTTCAGGTGACAGCAGACATGGACAGATGCCAAATTGTGGAGGACCACACAATGAGGAATAAATCATACAGTGAAAGGGAGGACCACCAATGAAGAAGAGGACCAAACGAGAGAGAAGAGGACCACATATAGAAAAGGAGGGCAACACAAGGTAGAAGGGGACCATACACAAGGAGGAAGAGGATCTCACAAAGAAGAGGACCAGGTAGCAGGCTAGGAAGGCTTATAAGGCTAGGAACCACACAAGGAGGAAGATCACACAGGGAAGAGAAGACCTTTGCCAAGATACAGGGTATCGACTTCACCAACAGGCTATCATTGGCAAACGTGGTAAGAAATTAGCTGCATATGTCAAAATTTTTGACTGCTATGTATTGTTCTGAGTAAATCCGGTAAGGACACAGAATACACTTGTTGATTCTCTGTATTAACAGAATTATGGTAAGACATGCTGAAGTCTATTGGTAGGGAACACTTCCATCACTCATTAGGAGGAGTTAAGGAAACAAAGAGCCAAAGCAGCTAGCTATGGAAGAAAAGGTGAGATACAAATCAAATGTGCTGAACCCACAGCCTGTGCACTTTCATATATGATAATGATTAAGGCCATTTTATGTGCTCGTCTTTACTTAAGTAGAATGATGACTCCTTTGATATTTTATCTCAGTATCCTACAGTTTAAGTACTATAAAGAGCGTGAATAAATAGTGTCCAAATTTTCAGATGACATCATGTATTTTCAGATGCCAAATTGAGGACAACACAATGAAGAAAAGGACCACACAAGGGAGAAGGCAGAAAAGAAGAGGACTACACCAAGAAGGAGGACCACACTGTGAAGAGATGAATTAAAAAGAACATGGGGATCATAACATGTTTATTAACATAAAGGTAGGGTAATTATTTGACACAATTCTTCCTTATTAAATTTATGTTTGAAATTTTATTTTTTCTTTGCCATCAGAAAACATTATTTTGTTATTGACAATCCTTTGTTCTTTGTTAACAGACGAAGAGTTTGACTAGCTGACTACACCAGTTATAGAAGAACCTCTAGGACAGAAGAAGATTTCATATTGGTGGATTGACCAGAACATCAGAAGGTGAGATAAAGATTTTACTCTATACTCAAACTATCTCTGTAGGTCATTTGAGTCCTTACTCAATAAGTCACCTGAGTCCATTCTCAAAATTTCTCAGTAGGCCACTCAATGCTGATGCTGATAAATGGTACCATTCACAATGCCATAAAACATTGAATTCCAAAATTTTGAGAACAGAAATTTCCATCTAATTAAAATATTCATTGTCTCATTGTAATTCATTAAATATGAAAAAGCTTCCATTTCTGGAAGTAAATATGAGAGAATACATTAAATTTCATTCCCACAAACTTGTAAAATTTGAACAAATCCAAAAATTGGTCCGCATGAATTTTGATGATTTTACAGTAACATATAGCTGGTTTTATTGGCAGGTATAAACTTTGGGGTTTTGCCTGCTCAAAGATATGCCAATAATGTTGATGTAATTTAATTTAATGAAAGCATTGCAGATGGACACTAAGAAGAGTACTGACTATTTAAGCAATTAAAATTTTAGCAGATTATCATCCAAATGTCAAAATAAGCCAAAATTAGCATGCTACTGAAATAACCTGCTAAACAGTATATTGCAAGTGTCTTGCATCATAAAACACATGAAATTAAGAGATATTTAGACAATAAGATTTTGGAAGAATGGGGATTGAAATTTCAGCTGTTGCAGAAAAAATACTCAACCCATCATTATATTAGTTTTATGTTATAGATAAAATATGCTTGGAATTTAATTTATAATTATTTTGATCCTGTTTTAATTTTGGGATGTTAATTTATAGAACATTCTTAATATAATATGCATATTTTGCTGCTATTTCTGTCAATTAAATCACTGTTGCTACCATTCCTACTTGGGGGATAAAAAACCCCCTGGTAATTATGATTTTATGTTTAATACAGGAGGAAGAGAGAATACCAGACTTACAGAACTCCGAAGAAGGAATAACAACTAAGGGGTGGACTTTATGGAAAATATCAATGTTTGGACATTATTCATCTTAAAGATAAGTAATTTATATTTCTATACCTCAGAATATTCACAGTGAGACTGAGAATTTTAAATAGGATACCTTTTGATGCAATGCCTCACACTTCGAGGGGAGGGGGGTACCTCCTTTTGGTGTAGCTCTGCAATCACTGCTTGACCCTTGACTGGATCACATAAGTGAGACATAAGATTATGAGGTTAATAAATTGAATGTTGACAATTTGTATGGCTGTGATAAGGATATGAGCTGTGGTTTCCCATTTATGATGAATTTAACTAGGGTCTGTGATGGACCATTTGATGTTACTCCATACTCCATTATGGCCAAAGTTGTTTTTTTTCAAAGTGGGCCAAACTCCAAACTCTATGGCCAAGGTCAAAGGATTAAATATTTTTACAGCAATTTAAAGGTCTTGTCACAGTGAATAAACATGTGAAGTATGAAAGCCCTATAGCACCTTCAATTTAAAAGTTATAACCAAGGTTAAAATTCAGAAGTTTTAAAAGTGGGTCAAACTCCAAGGTCAAGGTCTCAGGGTGAAATTTGAGGATCTTTACACAAGGAACATACCTGTGAAATATGAAAGTAATAGCCCCACCCACTCAAAAGTAATGGTCAATGATGAAGTTTTTGGGGACAAACAGACAAACCAATGGACAGGGCTAAATTATATACCTGCAATTCGTGGATTACAAGGGCTTAAAAATTAATAACTGTTAAAAATTGTTTAATAAGTGCATTTTTGTGTTGTATTTAAGACAATCTTGAATTGGGAGGAGGTATTATGAACTAACAAAGTGTTTAAATCTATCTAATTAAGTGGTAGGCATATCAAACTTGTACACCTCTGTATTTTTGCATGACTGAAAGCCAAGGCATAAAATTACAGTATTTATATGGTACATGCAACTCTTAAAGCACCATTGGTAATAGTACAGATATGATTTTGTATTCCTAATAGTGATGCACCTCATCTTAATGGTACCATTGCCATTCAAACATCTGTAGTAATCAAACTGGTGTACTAGATGTACACAATGGCTGCACTGTGACTAGCTATTTTTGTTGAAATAAGGCCCTGATTCTGCATCACTTTTCTCAGGACATCATTTGATCTGGCATTGTGCTGTAATCTTGTGGAGCAAACAGAGCATATACATCATATTCTTAAATGTAAATTTCCACAGAGGAAATAATTCTGCAAAGTCTGAGCCAGTGAGGTGACATATTTGTGCGCTGAAATTTTCTTGGATGCTAAAACGGTGTGTGCTTATTATTTTCATGGATTTGAGTTTGTGTCCTTGAAAATATTTAGTTAGCATGAATGTTTTGCCTTTCTGACTTGGGTTCATCATGAATCCCCATTCATACGGAGGTAAAATATAGGGGGTCATGATTCACCCTTACAGTAATTCGCAGTGATCGACTTGCATTTAGTGTTGCAGAATTGGAGGAAAAATACTATCGATTATCTAATCAAATCCGAAGCACCATTTTGATTTATAATCGAAAATAATCGGACATTTCTCATGTGTGGGTCAAACTCTAAGGTCAAGTTCAAAAGGTCAAATATTTTAATATCTACTGAAAGATCTAATCACAGTGAATATACATGTGAAGCATTATAGCCCTAGCACCATCTATTCAAAAAGTTATAAACAAGGTTAAAATTCTTTGGTTGAAGTTGGTCTATATCCAAGGTCAGATATACGAAGAAAGGTCTTGTTACAAGTGTTAAGTGTTTGATATATACATGTGCATTCCCTGTGCTGTATTAAAGACAATATTATATTGGGAGGAGGTGTGAATATGAGCTTAGTAATTGTTTGAATATACATGTAGTACTATTTCTGTAATTAAATGGTAAGCATATCAGATTATAAACTTCTGTATTTTGCATGATTGAAAACTAAGGCATAAAATTACAGTATTTATATGGTACATACAACTCTTATTAAGCACCATTATTTAAAGTACTGATACCATTTAGTATCCCTGATAGTGATGCACCTCATCTTAATGGTACCATTCCCATTCAAACATCTCTAGAAATCTAATTGGTATAGATGTACACAAAAGCTGCACCCTATTTTTTGTTGAAATAATGCCCTGATTCTTCATCACTTCTCCGAGGATACCACTAGTTTTCATTTCATCTGGATTTGTACTGTCTTCTTGTGGAGCAAACGGAGCAATATTATACATCATATTTCTTAAATGTAAATTTCCACAGAGGAAATAATTGTGCAAAATCTGTGCCAGGGAAGTGACATACTTGTGCGCTGAAATTTTCCTGGATGCTAAAACGGTGTGTGCTTATTTAATATTTTGTGGATTTGAGTTTGTGTCCTTGAAAATTTTTAGTTAGCATGGATATGTTGCCTTTCTGACATGGGTTCAGACTCCTCATTCATAAGGAAGTAAATTATAGGGCCAAACTTCACTGTCACCTATAAATTAAAGTTAAGCTCTTACTGCTATTTCATATAATCTAGTAAATTAACCCAGTCAGTTAAAAAAATTACTGTAAATGTCCTTGTCACTTAATTTTGAGGGCAAAGTGTGTCATAGAAAATTATGTCACAATGACCTCAAAAAATGTCTTTAAAGATAAGCATATTCCTGGAAATTGATTTTCACTACTATGAGATGCAATTGTATGAACTGATTTCATTCAGCAAATATCAGGAATTTAAAAGTATGGGATGTGTTTGTAATTAGTTCCTGAATTCTCAGCAGTGCTTCCACAATTTTTGGATGGCTTATATGGGGAAAATTCTCAGAGCAACAACAATAACCAAAACAACAAGTTATATAGCAGAATGATCAGATCAGGCCCACTAAGTAGGGAGTACAGAAGTAATCAGTAATTTACTGTTGCGTATTTGATGTACCCATTTGTCCCACTGCTTCGAGGGGATTTCAAGTTGCTTCGAGGGGATTTCAAGTTTCTAATTATAAATATTTGGGTGAAGCAATATTGATCTTTGTGCACTATTCTATTCCTTTTTATGGAGAGGCAGAGGTTAATATTACAGTATATGGTATTAAGCCTATCAAACTCTATATAAGCATGCACCTCTTGTGCTGGTATAGGCACTATGCTGTATTCATGATAAAAGTATGCCTGGTTTGGGTATAAGCCAGTGTCTTTGAACATCTCATGTTAATTCTCAATATATTTCAATTTGATACTATTTTGAAGCTGCCATGAAACCAAATACCCTGATATGGCATCAAGCACCTCTTGAAGGAGAGTCTTAACTTTGCAATGAGTTGTGCTATTATTAAACAGAGCAGCAGTATCCTCATATTTTGAATTGCCAGTTTCCACATATTTCTGAATTGCCAGTTTCCACTGTGGAAATTGTGTACAATTAAGGATTAGAAACCTGGGCCAGTGAGATGACATGTTTATGCGCTGAAATTTTCTTGGATGCTAAAACGGTGTGTGCTTATTTTTTTAATGGATTTCAAGTGTTCTTGAAAATATTTAGTTAGCATAAATCATGTTGCCTTTCTGACAAGGGTTCAAACTCCTCATTCATATATTGGAATTAGCATAACTCCCTTGTAACAAGGTCACAATGGCTTTTCTCATTAAAAAATTGCATGGCTCTTATTGCTGTTTGCCATTTTGGATTGTGATTTTCATTGTAAGACTGGGATATTGGACCCTGTCTTTAAGAAAACTGCATGGGGATAGTGTGTACATCTACCTAATATTGTAGGTTGTAATGGCCTTTTTTTCTGGCATTGGATACTTAAGACAAGTAGTTATAGCAAGGCCTTAATTTGCTCTTTGACAGTTGATTTGTTTAAGGACATTGATAAGGCTTTTTGGTGATCGAATTCATTAAGAAGGTTACTAAATGACCTACTTCACTTTGGAATATAAGATAAATGAATAATAAACCACTTGAGGACAGTGTGAGTACAAGAAAATTGTACGTCTATGTGCATTTTGGAAATACAAGTTTATGAAAGATATAGTGCTGATACTAATAATATACATTTCATTATTGACCATTAATTGTACTTTGTTATGCAGGTTTCAGGTTAAATGAAACCAACATTTGTATCAATGGATTATTTACAGTATATCTGATAGTGGTTAGTTGCCTGAAATCTCAACAGTAGGGCTGTGAGAGGATGTGGGATAATATAGTATCATTGTTTAGGAGAGTCACGGCTTAGGCTTCAATTGCCACATTGACAGTTAAGCTGTACTTTATACTTTAATCAATTTCACTTTACAATCACAGCCATTGAAAAAGTCAGGTAATTGCATGCTGATTGAGCAATTGTTGTGTGCATTTTTTTGTGCTACATTGAATTTCTAAGAAAGTGTGTATTAAGTATTGCATATACCTTTAAACTATAAGGCTTTAGCCATGATTTGGTTCAATTCTTGGAGGACATGCAGTTAGGTAGTAGTAATAGTTGTCATTTGCTATGGGTTTAAACTCTATATTATTTTTTTTTGTGTTCAATTTAAAACTGAGTATACTAAGTATGATGAGTATTCCTCATATTTCTGAATTGCCAGTTTCCACTATGGAAATTTTATACACTTATTAAGGATTAGAAACCTGGGCCAGTGAGATGACATATATATTTTTGCGCTGAAATTTTCTTGGATGCTAAAACGGTGTGTGCTTATTATTGTTTTTATGGAATTTAAGTGTTCTTGAAAATTTTAAGTAAGCATGAATATGTTGCCTTTCTCACATGGGTTTAGACTCTTCAATCTAACCATATCAAAACAAAGAATATATATAACCAAGAATTCATGGTTGAGTTTGACTTTTCCACTTGTCAAGCCGAGTTTGACACTGTTTTTTTTAATTAAAGGAAATAAAGATAAGCATGCTATATATGATTGTGTAGATAAATTGTCTTAGAGGACAAATGAAAGTGTAAACGCTCTGTCAGTGTATTTCCTCTGAAAGTATGAATGAGTGCATTCTAGGGTAGGGGGGTACTCCATGAAATACGGAGTTAGATACCTTGTGCTATTATACAATGGGAGTATGGGTTAAAAATTTATTACCAAAACAAGAGCCTGTGAATATGATAGAGGAAGCTACAAATTAAAATTACAGTATTTTTATGCGCAAATACTACTTCATATTCATAATAATGAAAGTATGCCTGGTGTGATGGGTAACCAGGAGCTCTATCGGAATATCTAGAGAGTTCAACTGTGTAGTGTGAGATGCGTTTATTCTCTTGTGTTTATATCTGTTTCCATGAATTGTTATGAATAAATTTATTCTAACCATCTGTCAGTTCCATATTTTTAGGGACTATGATATGAACTCAAAGTGATGCAAGTTGAAAGAAAAAGAGAAATCCAATGCCCAGGTACCAGTAATACCAGTGGCAAGCATTGCCTTATACAGACGTCAGACCTCATTACCTCGAACTCAAAGGGACCGAGAAAAACTTTATGATAACCAAGGATTTGAGAAATCTAGGGTAAAATGCTTAAGGACAAAGTGGTTGGGACTTCTAAATGACTTTGACATATCCATGGTATTCAAGATATCCATGTTCTAGATACTGAAGTTCAACAGTGGTAGGTATTTAGATGCTGTATTTCTTGCACCTTTGGATTCCTATTTGGTGACCTTTTATTTAATTGCTCAAGCCTCAACAAATGCAAGTGCCTCATATCACAGATGAAGTTTTATATGTGAAATAATGAAGCATTAATTTGCAACTGAACATTAGAGAAAAATATTTTACATGAAATTTAGGTACCATGAAAATATAAGTGCAAAATGATGTCACAAGTGATGCTTCTTGAAAGATTGCTATAATTCCTCTCATAAGAAAAAAGTAATTGATCATTTGTCTTATACTTCAACCAGGAAGAAGGCAAAGTTGATGAAAGGCATGAAATGAATTGACACTGAAGGAATATTCATCAGTGGAGTGATCAGACACATGAAGGAAGATTCATCAATGGAGGGATCAGACATGCGAAGAAAGATTCATCAATGGAAGGATCAGACACATGGAAGGATTGGACACGCTGAGGGATCGGACATACCAAGGAATCAGTCACATGTAGAGAACGGACACATGGAGGGATTGGACACACAGAGGGATCGGATACACGGAGGGATCGGTCACACCGAGGGATCTGTCACACTGAGGGATTGGACACACTGAGGGATCAGACACATGTAGGGATTGAACACACGGAGGGATTGGAAACATGGACAGATTGGACACATCGAGGGATT
Source organism: Saccostrea glomerata (assembly GCA_003671525.1). Classification (NCBI taxonomy): domain Eukaryota; kingdom Metazoa; phylum Mollusca; class Bivalvia; order Ostreida; family Ostreidae; genus Saccostrea; species Saccostrea glomerata. Next base: position 694,847 of record PRKT01000141.1, read on the forward strand.
GAACACATGGACACATTGAGGGATCGGGCACATGTAGGGATCAGACATACGGAGGGATCGGACACATGAAAGGATCAGACACATGGAGGGATTGAACACATGGATGAAGATTCATTGGTGGAGGGATCAACCACGACTTTCCCTGAGAAGATGGTAAATTCAATCTTTGTTTGCTAAATACAAAAATATTCCTATTTCTTATTTGATCTTAATTAAAAACCATTGTTGGAGTTGTCTATCCATCTGTTGTCTGCAAGCTTCACATTTTTCACTTCTTTTGAAGAGCCAGTAGTAAGGGGGTTAATACAATACAATACAGTAGGGGATAAAAGTTACATTGAAATATATTGGAAAAGTCTATAAAAACCTTTTGGATGTAAGATGAAAAAAATTAACATATAAAAGCATCCTCAGGTTATGAATGAAAAACTGTCCTGAAAGAACCTGAAGAGCAGAGGTCTAACCATGGAGTCAGCACCAAGAGCAGCTGCAGACCAAGCCAGGTGGAAATCCCTTGAAGCACCCGATGACGCAGAGAGGATTGAGTGAGTGAGTTTAGGTTATGTAGATAATAATATGTGTAAATCCTGGCCTCCATAAAAAAATGTTTCACAATACTTGCTCATAGTTTTACATTATAGGAATTTATAGGAAATGATTTCAAAATCTCAAGAACAGGACATCCATGCTTAGCCATATTTATATGCAGAAGCATCCTCTATTAGCATAGATTCAATTTGGATCAAATCATTACCTCCAGGTGTAAGGTTGAGCTATATACAAAATATTGTAAAGTTATTGTCATAAGAATGATATGAGAAAATACCTGTTGATGGAAAATAGTTGGGCCAAGTGACTCTGGTGAGATTGGGGCCAATGAGCCTCTTGTCATTTTCACTCTCACTAGATTTAAAGTCTTAGTATTTATTTTTATGTCATTTTTGAAAGAACAGAGAAGTTTAAGCTGACCAGAAGCCATTGTTGAGGAGAAGTGTAACACTCACCTATAATAGCCATCATTGAAAGATAGTAAGATGTAGGCTCTACTTCTTGCATACTATTATAAAGATCTCACCAGCTGATGCTGACCAAATAAATATAGTTCATGTTTAAGCTTTTCTAATGACTGTTTAAGAAGAAAATTTAGCAAGGATTCAGTTTTCACATTTTAAACAAGGGTGTTGAGATCACTTAAATTAAATATCACTAACAACTCATTCCCACATTTGAGGCTACTGCTATCTTCCAAGGTATCACAAAATTGCTAAAATTACTTAAATTAGAACCCTATTTTAAAGAAGAATTGCTTAATTCATGTATTGAATCCTTTCTAAGGTTCTTGCACTATTGTATTTTTTCAGACGCTTAGAATTGAACGCAGTAGAACTTCTGTTCAGTAGAAGGAGAGGTCATTACGTGGATATGATCAGCAACTAACATTGAACAAAGAGGTAAAATATGCATTTGTTTAACATTTTTATGATCCCTGTTTTCAATCTAACTGGAGCAAAACAGAATACTATTGGTTCATACTGACAGGACTTTAAACTGAAAAAGTTCTTCAAATTCTTGTTTAAGTCCATGTTGGCAATTGTCAGTAAATGATAGAAATTTTGCAATTCTTTTTATTGTCTTCAGATTTATCATAGTTTTCTTTTGACAGCTTTTTCTCTGATTTCAGGAGTGATCTCCTCTGTTAAAGAATTAACAATGCAGTTTGGTACCTATACACCTGTGTTTCTACCAATCTTCTCTGTTAACCTTTGGCATGTTCTTCAGACAGGTAAGAAAATTAAGAGGCTGAAGTTCTAGGTCACAGGCAAATAAAAAGCATTTAGTAAACAATGTGTATTGTAAATAAATGTATGTTATAAATGGACTTTGGTTATTTAGGTAAACAACTAGCATAAATACATGACTACAATTGCTGATGCTCTGACATTTAAAGTTTTTATTTGGTAGGTTGAGAAGTTTTGGTTGTTACTAGATGAAATCAGCCAATAGGAGCCTTAGACATCCTGGTGAACAAACTTTTCCAAACTTTGGGGGCATCAATGCAGGTAACAACAGCTTCTGATAATTTTACTAATCTTTTCAGTGCTTGCTGGGTTCAATCTGAAATTTACTTCAATTTTGTTTATAGACAGGATATTAAAGTTGAACATAGGAGGCAATATATTTAAAATGAAGGAGATGCATCATTTTACTGAGCCTACAGGAGAAAGCAAAGGAGACTTTTCTTTCCTTTCCAAATGGATATGTTCAGTCAACATTGCTGCGGAATTCAAAGTTGTTCTTCATGTTACCAATAAACTTCATCAGTCCTTCATTGCCAGATATGTAACATTCATCATCCAGATTCCAGATCAACCAGATTCAGGAATTGGTCCACTACCAAAACACCAGATGTAACTGAACGACTTCCAAGAAAGGAGAAATCATGCACTAGCTATTAAAAAAAGAGGAACAACCTCAGTGCCTGTATACTTCAAATGTTTGCTATAACTTGGAATGTGTGTCGAGGAAGCTTAACAACAGACCAGAATTCCATGTTGTGTACTTTTGAACAGTCCAAAAATATGGTGGATATATCCATGATGGATTTGTCATTTTAAACTGAATTTGTCAAAGAAATGACAATCAAGCTGACACAATTTTTTAAATAATTTGAATGTGATGCAAAAAATTCGGAGAATGGCACTGAATGTTTCAAAGATTTGTTCCCTAATTCCTTGTAAGAGAACAGACTAAAGAAACAATGGATTGCTCAAGACACCAAAAGAAGTACACTGGAAGTAAAAGATCTACTATTAATCAAGATTACTTAAGTTTACTGTTATACCTGAAAAAGTTGCACGGTTCATTTTAGAAAACCTTTTGATGATTTCTTATGTTAACACCCCCAACACATAAAAAGTAATGGGATTTATTGATTATACTTATTTTATTTTTCACTTTTCAAAAAAAAAGTTTATTCAATTCCTAAAATGATCTAAGATTGCTTCTGCATTAATTTGTATATCTTTATTTTTAAATGTCATTTTTCTTTTTTTGTTTATCTTTTTTTTTATTTTCATAGATTTTTTTTCAGAAAGGGAGAGGTATTTTGACCATTGCTATTCTGAATATTGTGTATTTTAGTTTTAGTATTTCCAAGATAACCTTTGATTGTTTTTATACATGGGAAAATCTAGATAACTGTTAATTTTTTTCTTTTTTGTTCTGTTCATTACAATTTTTTTTATATATAAAGTTATTCAAGTGGAAAAGAAAGAAAGAAACTTTATCAGCTTTTTCTTAGTATTAAAAACTTTTGTTAAAAGCAAAGGATGTATTCCTTTTAATTATGATGCTTTAAACAAGAGAATTTTTTCTTAATCAGTGTTTGTATAAATATTTCAGATTTAGTACAAGAGAGGTTTTTCTTAATTAGTGCTAGTATAATTATTTGAGTATATTCATGCAAGGAAGGTTTTTCTTATTTAGTTCTAGTATAATTATTTGATATTTAATACAATGGAGGCTTTTCTTTTTAGTGCTAGTATAAACGTTTAAGATTTATTCAAGGGAGGTTATTCTTAATCAGTGCTAGCATATATATTTAAGATTTAATATATGGAAGGTTTTAAGTGCTTATACTCACATCCAAGTTTAAATGCAAAGGATTTTAGTGCTGGATCATATTTAATGCTCGTCTTAATATTTAAGTTTGAAAATGAGGGAGGTATTAAGCACTTGCTTAAATATTCATTTTAAAAAATGAGGGAGGTATTTAGCCCTTGACTGAATATTTTAAAGGTTAGAAATGAGGGAGGTATTTAGCTTTTGAATGAATTATTTTAAAGGTTAGAAATGAGGGAAGTATTTAGTGATTGCTTGAATATTGAAGTTTTAAAATGAGGGAGGTATTAAGTGCTTTCCTAAATATTAAAGTTTAAAAATGAGGGAGGTATTTAGCACTTACCAGAATATTTAAGTTTAAAAATGAAGGAGGTATTTAGCCTTTGACTGAATTATTTTAAAGGTTAGAAATGAGGGTGGTATTTAGTGATTGCCTGAATATTGAAGTTTTAAAATGAGGGAGGTATTAAGTGCTTTCCTAAATATTAAAGTTTAAAAATGAGGGAGGTATTTTTTAGCACTTGCCAGAATATTTAAGTTTAAAATGAGAGAGGTATTTAGCACTTGCCAGAATATTTAAGTTTAAAAATGAGGGAGGTATTTAGTGCTTTCCTGAATATTCAGTTAAAAATATGAGGGAGGTATTTTGCTTGCTTGAATATTAAAGTCTAAAAAAGAGGTTTTTAATTACATGTTGGTTTGAAAATGAGGGAGGTGCTTGTCAGAGAATTGACATTATTTTAATTGAGGTATTCGGTGTTTGCCTGAATATTTAAGCTGGATAGTGAGGGAGGTCTAAATATGATAGTGTAACACCTAAGGTAGCACATTTTGATTATTAAAAATTAGGGAGGTATTCATGAAGTGCTTGCCTAAGTATTTACATTTTAGCTATAATCAATGGATGTATTCAGTAGTCACCCTTGCTAAGATATTTTATTGTGAGCAATGATTTATATTTTTTGTTAAAATATATTTAATAATCATATAATGGGTAATATCTGTGTCTTATTGTTTGCAGTATTTTGTGTATTTGAAGTTGTTAAACAGCAATACAATTTAAATTACAAAATTCTTCAAAAATTGAATAGATTTGAGAAGATAATGAACAGTCATTGATCCAAAAAAAAAAAAAAGACTATTAACTATAAAAATCTGTGAACAGGATGTAAAACATGGATCAGTGGAAATAAAAGAGGAGGGATCAGGTGCCTGAAGGAGACAGCATTCCATGTAGACTGGTCACACCAGACATGAGCTCCATATATTGATAAAGTGGACAGAGTAGTTCTTGGTCAAATTCAGTGGAAAAACAAAGACCTGATGATTTATAAAGTATTTCAGTCATAGTTAACATAGATATTACCCATTATGTGTTTATTTTTTGGGCTATATATTCTATGTTTCTTCTTCCTTTCTCTTGTTAATTTTTTTTTCTAAAGCGAAAGAAGGAATTTCTTTTTTCTTCTATCTTTTTTAAAAGTTAAGTACTTTTTTTTGGATATATATTTTTGTATCTAAGTTATTCTCTCGATTTCAAGGACCTTTTGATAAATATTCTATCTATTTTTCTTTCTTTCTCTTATTATTTTTTTTTTTTAAGTTTTCTTTTTGCTTCTTTCTTATTTTTTTTTCTTAATTAGAAGATTTGTTTGCGTTTTCTCTTTAATTAAGTTGGCAATATTTTTTTATGTCAGGGATACTGAAGTGAAAGGTATTGATCAGAAAATTTTCCTCTCATTTTTTTTTCAGAGGAATAGTGTAACAGTAGATATCTCAAGGGCTCTTAAAATCTCCCTCTATAACTCATCATAAAAATCAATGCAAAAGTTTGATTTTTATGAAACAAATGAAGTCACCCTTGGTCAGATTTTTTTTAGTGAGCAAGTCATTTTTTATTTGTATAAACTTTTCTTTTATACCAAATAATGGATAATTTCTGTGTCTCATATTGTTTGCAGTGTTTTCTACAATTTTATTACTTTTTTAAACCAGCAACATTCTACAAAAATTTAAGAAATGAAAATTAAGAAGATAACGAACGGTGATTGATCCAAAACAAAAAAGGCAAATACAGAGAAAATCCTTGAACCCGGTGTAAAACTTAGATCAATGGAAATAACAGAGGTGGGATCAGGTGCTTAAAATGAGTAAATATTCCATGTAGACTTGACACACTAGTTCATGAGCTCCATATTTAATAAAATAGTCGGAATTTCCGTGGTCAAAGTCAGTAGAAAACAAAGGCCTAACAATTGTAATGAAATCTTTTAGTCATATTAAACACAGAAATTGCCCATTATTTGGATTTTAAGGTTTTATATTCTATCTTTCTTCTTCCTTTCTCTTTTTTTTTTATCTTCTAAAGGTAAAAGAAGCAATTCCTTTTTTTCCTTCTGACTATCCTTTTTTTTTAAAGTTAAAAACTTTTTTGTATACATTCTTATCTTTGTTTATTGTCCTCTTTTTCAAGGACATTTTATTAAATATTCTATCTTTTCTTTCTTTCTCTTGTTTTTTTTTTTTTTGTAATGAAGCATAGATTTTCTTTTTTTTTCTATCCTTTTTTTTAATAACTTGTAGATATTTATTTTTCTCTTTCTCTTTTAGTAAAGTTAACAGTATTATTTTTACTATTAGGGATTTCAAGTAAAATATCATTGATCAGTAAACTTCCTCTCATTTTTTTTCAGAGGACTAGCACAACATGAGAAATATCCAGGACTATTTTAAAAATCCTCCCTCAATACTTCATTATATATATAGCTAAGAATATGAAAAATATGATATTTTAGAAACAAAAGAAGTCGCCCCTGCTCATATTATTTTAGCAGGCATATTTTGTTTTTTTTATTTCTTTTCCATATAATAGGTAATTTCTGTGTTTCACATTGGTTGCAGTGTTTTCTGCAATTTTATGTGGCTTGAATGGCAAAACTATTGCTTGCTTTTTTTAAAAGCAAAATTCGACAAAAATTGAATAATAGATAATTGAGAAGATAACGAACAGTGAATGATCAGAACAAATAAAAGTCTTAACTATAAAAGAAATCTGTGAACAGGGCGTCACTGGAAATTACAGAGGTGGGATTAGGTGCCTACAAGGAAAAAGCATTCCATTCAGACTGGTCACATCAGTCATAGTCGTCATTCATTGATAAAATAGACGGAATATTCCGTGGTCTAATTAGTGTGAAAAAAAGCCTAACAATTTTTATGATCTACTATAGTTATAATAGACACAGAAATTACGCATTATGTGGTATTTTTTAAAGGCTAAATATTCTGTCTTTCTTCTTCCTTTCTCTTATTTTTTTAAAAAGCTAAAAGAAGCAATTTCTTTCTTTTTCTTCTGCCTATCTTTTTTTAAAATAAAGATTTGTTTTAAAATAAATTCTTATCTGAGTTAATTGTTCCCTTTCTGTCTTTCAACAACCTTTTGTTAAACATTCTATTTTCTTTCTTTCTCTTCTTTTTCATTTTTTTATGAAGCCTACATTTTTCCTCTTTCTTTTATTTTATATTTTGTTAAAACCAAATAATGGATAATTTCTGTGTCTCATATTGTATGCAGTGTTTTCTGCAATTTTAAGTTATTTTAATGGCAATTCTATTACTTTTTTAAACCCAGCAAAATTCTATAAGAATTTAATAAATGAAAATTAAGAAGGTAACGAACAGTGGTTGATCCAAAACAAAAAGAATTGAATCTAATACGCATATCTGAACAGGGCATAGAACATGGATCACTGGAACTTACAGAGGTGGGATCAGGTACCTAAAGGAGACAGCATTCCATGTAGACTGGTCACAACAGACATGAGACCCATTTATTGATATGGTAAACAGATTATTCCATGGTCAAATTCAGTGTAAAAAACAAAGGCCTAACAATTGTGTGAAATATTTCAGTCGTAATGAACACGGAAATTGACCATTATATGGTATTTTATTTAAGGTTTTATAATCTATCTTTCTACTTCCTTTCGCTTTTTATTTTTTTTTCTAAAGCTAAAAGGAACAATTTCTTATTTTCTTCTGACTATCTTTTTTTTAAGTAAGGAACTTTTCTAAAATAAATTCTTATCTAAGTTAATGGTTCCTTTTCTTTCAAAAACCTTTTGTTAATATCTAAATATTCTATCTATTTTCTTTCTTTCTCTTATTTTCCTTTTTTTAATGATGCCAGCATATTTTCTTCTTTCTTTCTTATAAAATAAATTATTAGTAATTGTTTTATGTGCTTTCTTTTTTTTAATTAAGTTAGTAATATATGTATTTACTATCAGGGTATTTAAGTAAAAAGTATTGATCACAAATTCTTCCTTTATTTTTTCAGAGGAATAACATAATAGGAGAATTAAGGGCTATTTAAAAACCCTCGCTCAGTATTGATTATAGCTATGAACATGAAATACATTTATGATATTTTAGAAGCAAATAAAGTCATGCCTGCTCAATTTTTTAGCGAGCATGCTTTGTCTTATTTTTTATGAAAGTATTTTTTTTTTTAAACCATATTATGGGTAAGTTCTGTGTTTCATATTTGCAGCGTTTTCTGCAATTTTATGATATTTGAACTACAAAACTTTTGCTTTGTAAAAGCAAAATTCTACAAAAATGAAAATTGAGAAGGTAACGAACAGTGGTTGATCCAAAACATGATTGATTAATTGATTGTATACTGTTTAACGTCCCTCTCCAGAATATTTCACTGATATGGAGACGTCACCATTACCGGTGAAGGGCTGCAAATTTAGGCCTGTTCTCGGCACTTACGGCCTTTGAGCAGGGAGGGATCTTTATCGTGCCACACCTGCTGTGACACGGGGCCTCGGTTTATACGGTCTCATCCGAAGGACCGCCCTATTTAGTCGCCTTTTACAACAAGCAAGGGGGTACTGAGGACCTATTCTAACCCGGATCCCCACGGGAACAAAAAAAAAAAAACGCTATAAACTAGGTAAAAATATGTGAACAAGGCATAATATAGGGATCAGTGAAAACTAGAGAGGTGGGATCAGGTGCCTATCGGAGAAAGCAACCAATGTAGACAGCTCACATCAGTCGTGAGCTCCCTTAAGTGTTTACTGAACGGAATATTCCATGGTCAAATTCAGTTTAAAAAGAAAGGCCTAACAATTGTGTGAAATATTTCAGTAATAATAAACACAGAAATTACCTGTACCCACTATGTGGCTTTTATTTAAGGTTTTATAATCTATCTTTCTTCTTCCTTGTTCTTATTTTTATAAAACGATAAAAGAAGCAATTACTTATCTTCTTCTATTTTTTATCAAGTCAAGACCTTTTAAAAAATAAATTCTTAGGTTTTATAATCTATCTTTCTTCTTCCTTGTTCTTAATTTTATAAAACGATAAAAGAAGCAATTACTTATCTTCTTCTATTTTTTTTTTCAAGTCAAGACCTTTTAAAAAATAAATTCTTATTTAAGTTAATGGTTCTTTTTCTTTCAAGAACCTTTTGTTAAATATTTAAATATTTTCTTTCTTTCTCTTTTCTTTTCTTTTATTTTGCCTACATTTTTCTTCTTTCTTTTTTATTAAACTATTTGTAAATGTTTTACATACTATCTTTTTTAATTAGCAATATATGTTTTTACTATCAGGGTATTTAAGAAAAAAAGTATTGATAGATCAGGAAATCTTCCTCTTCTTTTCAGAAGAGAACAAGGAGGAGATACTTAAGTGCTGTAAAAAAACCTCCCTCTCTAACTCATTATAGTTATGACCATTGAACAGTTTGATTTTTTTGTTACAAAAGAAGTTAGCCCTTGCTCAGATATTTTAGTGAGCAAGTTCTGTTGTATTTTTTAAAACTTATTGATTTACCAAGCAATGGATAATTTATGTGGCTATATTGTTTGCAGTGTTTTATGCAAATTCAAATTATTTCATTGACAATACTTTTATTTTTTTAACCCGCAAAAATCAGATATTCTATCTTTCTTCTTCCTTTCTATCATATTTTCTAAAGCCAAAAGAAAAAGCAGTTTCGTTTTTCTTCCTACTATCCTTAGAAAAAAAAATAAACTGGATATTTTTTTATGTTGTGTTCATTTTTTCAAGGACCGTTTGTAAAATCTTCTATAATTTTTTTTTTATCTTTTTTTCTTTCTTTTTTTTTTTGTAAGGAAGCGTTTATTTTTCTTCTTAATTTTCTTTTTTTTAAATAACTTGTATTCTTTTTTACATTCTCTTTTATTAAAGTTAGCATTTTTTCCGTCAGGGATTTCAAGTAAAAAGTATTGATCAGAAAATCTTCCTCTTTTTCAGAGGAAAAGCATAGCAAGAGAGATCTCCAATGCTGTAAAAAAAAATCCCTCCATACCTCATTATAGCCCTGCTCAGATTTTTTAGCGAGCAAGTTTTATTATATTTTTGTAAACATTTCTTTACCAAATATTGGATAATTTCTGTGACTTATATTGATTGCAGTGTTTTCTGCAATTTTAAGTTATTTCAGTGGCAATTCTATTACTTTTTTTAAACCAGCAAAATTCTTCAAAAATTGATCAAATGAAAATTGAGAAGATAACGAAGGGTGATCGATCCAAATATAAAAGACTACAATATAAACTATATAAATCTGTAAACAGGACGTAAAACATGGATCACTGGAAATAACAGAGGTGGGGTCAGGTGCCTGAAAGGGAAAAGCATTCCATTCAGACTGGTTAAACCAGTCGTGAGCTCCATATATTGATAAGATATACGGAATATTGCATGGTCAAATTCTGTATAAAAACGTTACGTAGCTAACAACTGTTAAGAAATATTTCCATCATAATAAGCACAGGAATTACCCAATATATGGTAATTTTTAAAGCAAGATTATCTATCTTCTTCCTTCATTATTTTTTTTACAGCAAAAGAAAGAATTTCTTTTTTTTTTGGGGGGGGGGGGGGGCTATATGTTCTTGCCATTGTTTTTTTTTCTTTCATGGTTCTTTTATTGAATATTCCATTTTTTCTGCTGTTCTCTTATTTTTCTTCTTTTAAATGGTGTTCTTTTAACTTTTTTTAAACAATAAGATCTTATTTTTATTATCTTTTTTATTGAAATTAGATATTTTTTTACTGGCAAAGATGGTTAGTGAAAATAACTGTTCTGTAATCTCTTATTTTTTTTCAGAAGAATAAGATAAAACGGAGATATCAAGGTCTATTAAAACCTCTCTGTATACACTGTACGTCATTGCAGCTATGAATATGACCACTTTTTATAATATTATGAATTTTTATTTATAACATAACATCTTTTTTTTAAGCTAATACTAGTAGTTCTTTTTATTTCAAGGATCTTTTGTTCAATTAATTTCTCTTCTTTTTTCTCTTATTTATTTAATTTTTTTAAGTTAATCTTTTTTTTTCTTTTTTTTTAATTACATGTAGGATATCTTTTTATGTTTTCCTTATTAAAGTTGTAGCTATAACTTATTTATGACATGGGTGTTTAAGTAAAAAGTATTGATAAGTAAGCTTCCCTTTTTTCGGAGGAAAAACATATTAATTCAGAATATTTATCTTAATTTGATGTTGATGTGTGATTTGTGAATGTAATGTCCATTTAAGCAATAGATTGTAAAATACTTTGTGTTGTTTTAATAAATCTTCTGTGCGTTTTGAAATGTGTTTGGTGACATATGAAGTGCAATTGTAATCAGTTAAATTTAATTCAAAATTGACCTATGAAATTGCACTGCATCCGAGCTGACTTGCAACATAAGGAATCGTCCACTAATCAAAGATTGGGTTGCTTAATAGGAAGTTCCAGATTTTCTTGAAAGATGAGATTCATCACTGTAATACTTTGTTGTAAATATAGAGGGCAGACCACAATTACTATTTACTTTTTATGCCCACGCCAATATATGGCCAAACGCATATAGTGTTACCCTGTGTCATTGTGCCATTCTGTTATCTGACTTTCTGTCCAATATGGAGGCGTTCAAGGCAAGGACAATTCCCGTGCTCTGAGAAAAGACGTTTATCAATTCTAAAAGTTCATGAAAACTATACTTTCCAAAATCATATGGTTTATATAATCTTGTACAGATTTAATTCTGTATTTCATTGCTTTAACATTTAATTAATGATTTATGTTTTCATTCATGTTTTTGAGATATGTGAAAAAAAGCTTCACGTATGATTCGAACTCTCTCGTTATCGCAGGGTTTGGTGCAAGACCCACCGCGTTAGCCACTACGCTATACAGTATATGCATGATCGACGTCTGTCAATGTGATTTAAATGATCGGATTTGTTGAAGGGTATATTTTTTTTCAGAGATTTTCATATAGAACGGGATCAGATTCCATAGTTTGGTCAAATGAAATATATTTTACATTTAAGTTGCCATTATTTAAGCGTTAATGAAGAATGGAGACTTGACAAGGCCTTAGAAAACCAAATTTCCAATAAACATGCTTAGCTGTCAACTTTGAAATTTAGATTGTCAAATGATAAGTCGTTCAGTAAAAGTAAATAAAATATTTGAAGATGACATTACTGAGAACATGATATTAGAGAAATATATTTTCCGAGAATTTTGAAAATTGAGAAATATATTGTCTCAGATCGGGGGATTGTCCACGCCTTGTACGCCCTCTTATATTTAGTAAGTTCATTAGAATTTCCTAATAATCAGAATCACTTATTCTGGCTTTAATATCACGTCTTTTTCCAACGTGTGTATGCAATTGGTTCAAACAGACACATAATTTGAAACATAATATTAATTTGAATTGATCCATATATTTAACCCTCTGTATATACACATGTATCTATATCCTTTGTGTCATTTGCGCAGCATTAAGGAAATTACATTTTAAAAAAAATGAACTAGCATTTAACCCAGACTTTGAATAATAGCCCACTTCTTATGTGAGAGATGTTCTTAGAAAATTTTGATTATTTGGGTCTCAACCTATAACATCAAATTATCCGAATATATCTGAAAATGCCACATGGGCATAAACGGTGAATAACGACAAAGAAATTTGAATCAGAATCCATGCAGGTTGGTACTGGTGATCTTTTTCAAAGAGAGAGAGAGAAAAAAAAAATAACACATGGAAAAAATACTAAATCAGATCTAATTACAAAAATATATAAAGCAAAACAAAATAAATATAAAAAATAGAAATATACTATCAGACTAAACAAAGCAACAATTGATTGCACACTATTAAATATGAGAAAATAGCATAATACAGTTCTCATCAATAGAATGTATGAAAATTAATATAGATCTAGACATTCATTATTTACATGATATACTACGAATAGACAATATACAGTGTACTTATCATAGAACGGTTGAAGATTGAAAATCTAGTTAAACATGGAAGGTCCATGTCAGCTTTAGACAGGATAAAAATTATCGGTTACTTGTAAATACTCGTATAATCTTTTAAAATATACTCACCGTCAATGAAAACGCAACACTCTAATTTTAGGGTGAAAAGTATATACGGGTTATAACTATGTTCAAACAAGTTAGGACATCTTTTACTTTGCCAAATCAGTTATTTAACGGTTGAATGAATTTCTTTCCTCTACCGAAAGTTGATTTTTTGCCCTCTTCACAGAAATCAAATTTTTGCATTTTTAATAAAATTTTTAACAATATTTTGGGTTTTCAAGGTTTTGTAGCTGTTTATCATAAGTATCGTATTAAAATCCCGGGAAAAAATCCTTCTTTCTTTACCGGATGTGATGCCTATATTTCCTCAAAATGACTGATTTTCATTGCTAATGCTGGAGATTCTCAAAATAAAGGAAAAAAAAGAGCTGCAGATGCAAATATTTAACGACTCATCAGGCTCATGTGTTTCAAAAGCAAAAGTAACAGTTTCTTGACCGAAACTCCAAGAGTTACTACACTACGCCAAGTAAGAGAAAATTCGACCGCAGTATCTGAACAACAGACAATTAAAAATGCCCAAGAATATTCATTTCGCTCAGATAAAGACATTGATAAACCTAATGCATGGTAGAAATCGGACTGCGTTCATGTATGTTGTACATGGCGGATTAGCATGTTTTGATTAAATGGTCGGAAGGGGGTGTTTTATTTAAATGTTATCTGTTAAGAGGGCTAAAAATCAACTTTCGGTAATGGAATGGAAATCATTCAACCATTAAATAATTGATTTGGCAAAGTAAAACATGTCCTAACTTGTTTGGTACATAGTTAAATCCCGTATATAATTTTTCACCCTAAAAGTAGAGTGTTGCGTTTTCATTGACGGTCAGTATATATATATATATATATATATATATATATATATATATATATATATATATATATATATATATATATATATATATATATATATATATATATCTTTTCATTAAGATTCACGTTATCATATACTAAATGTATATTCAACGTAATTATATGATACATGTATACATTAAAATAAGACATATAAAACAGTCATCCTCTGCATTATATTCCTGCTTCAAAATTAAATAAAGTAATAGGATGGGTGTTTTGAGGATGAGTGGTTTGAAAACCCATCTCACATAGATATAAACTGAATGTTAGACCGTATATTGTACACATGTATAACAAATCATTTCGGACCTAGTTGGTTTTGTCTTCATTTCCTTATGAAAATCATCGAACACTTTCCATTAGAAAATAAATGAATATGAAAACAAATACAAAATGTATCTAAACAGTATTCTAAAAACACTGTAAATAATTATTAATTGATTAATAATGTTTTTATAGACTTCCTGTCTATTATAAACACATAAAGTTTTTATACAATATTATTATTATGATATATTAAAAATCTAGATAAATGTACCGGTATATATAGGAACGGAAACCATCGAGCTAGGAAATCTCTATATCTCTACATTGAATAAGAAAATGATTTCACATGAATGTCTTTTTAGAGACTCTCATGATGTGATTCAATCCTTTTTCTAAAATGTAAACCGGTTAGCATAACGTATAGAGCACAGCAAATATGTGTCTCTTTTTGCACTTTAGAGACTCATCTGCACATGAGAATAATTGTTGTGATTAGACCAGTAACACTTGTAGTTACACTCGCAGTCATCAAGGGAGCTACGTCGGTTATTGTAGGACCTGAAATGGATAAAATGATTGATTGATATTTTATGGAAACATGGTGAAATACAGGTATTATAAAATCATATCATATATTTTTACCGTATATTTACTTATATAGGGAAGAACTAAAATATAAGACAGAATAAAATATTATATGACAATAAATAAAAAAAGCAAGATAAAAATTAAATAAAATTAAAAAATTAATGATAAAAGTGCTTTTGGATCAAAGTCAGTTCCCTACCAAAATGCGTCTCCTTAAACCTTTTCCTGTCCATATTGCTGACGCTGTGCTTGACCGTGACCTGTATCGTAGTTTCTCTTTTACTTATCTCTGAGGAATCATCCACAGAAACAAACGATGAAATGTGTAAGGAAAAATTGCCAACATATCCCGCCGGGGGCATATAAAGAACATCGCCAAAATCTTTTGGACCTAAATGAAGTGTATCCTCGTTGACGGTCCCTACTGAGAAAAGGGATTGGTCGGGGAACCCCTTGCATTGAATAGATATATCCGCGTTTTTCACATTCGTAGTCAGTTTTGAAGAGAAATACAGTGGCAGAGTTGAATTGCCCTGGTCTCCAGAAAACACATCCAGGAGTGGTGGATCCAAGGGTGGCGAGGCTACAATGGAACATTGGTAGGTAAAATATCTTTATATAGATATTCGTATGTGTAACTACTGATTTATAAACTCACTTTCCGCACAATTTCTTCCATAAAATCCATCAAAACAAGAACAAAAATTGAGGGCTTCGCAACGACCATTCCCAGAACAGTTGTTCAGAGCATCACATCGCACTGTAAGAAAACCAGTAACTGTATTTTATGATGGTTTTCTATTGCTTGGAAAAATTATGATATGCACGAGCTTTACAGTATAAGAACGGTTACCTTCTGGCTGTGGGTAATAGAAGGTGTAGATGTTGTCAAATGAAATGGTTTGGAGTGACTCAGAGTTTCCTATATTATCCACGGGGTAAATAATAATAGTGTGGTTTTTCCCCGGATCCACAGAGAGGGATACTGCATTTTCTCGTACACCACTTACCAAAAGAACGAATTCCGAATCTGAATAAAAAACAAAAAAAGTGCTAAGATTCTTGCCTTCATAGTTTTGTCAGGAACACACAACGAACATCGCTTATTTTAATGTACTAACCCGAATAAAGTATATCAACGTAGTCTAACCCGCTTTC
This sequence comes from Saccostrea glomerata, assembly GCA_003671525.1. NCBI lineage: Eukaryota > Metazoa > Mollusca > Bivalvia > Ostreida > Ostreidae > Saccostrea > Saccostrea glomerata. The sequence continues at coordinate 710,787 of PRKT01000141.1, forward strand.
TTTGTCTATAACATCTAAATTTAATATTAATGATCCATAAGCCATAGCCTCCTTATTAACAGAAACATTACCGACACGTGGAGGGTCATCATCAATCTACAAAACAAAATGATATTATAAAGATAATGTGATACAATAAGCTAAAATATGAGAAGTATATCACGCAATTAGGAAATTCTATCTTTCTTCCATTAGAATGATATCACAAGGGCCCTTTATTCAGCTCATGGAATATGCACGACTTCCTTTGAAACTTACTGTATTAAATATTTCAGGTGTATCTATAGGTTCGTTTTGGTCAAATATGATGACAGCTTTTGCGGTTATTTTATCCAAAGACTTGACATCAGAGCTCGGTCTAATGGAGAAAGTGACAAAGCCTTGTCCTGTTGTTCCGCTGTTTGGGGGAAGAAACCCGACAGATGGATCCGAAGGAGGCAGTCCTGAAAAACGATATTGATATATATATTTATAAAGGAGAGAGAGAGAGAGAGAGAGAGAGAGAGAGAGAGAGAGAGAGAGAGAGAGAGAGAGAGAGAGAGAGAGAGAGAGAGAGAGAGAGAGAGAGAGAGAGAGAGAGAGGGGTTATATGTATTTAAAAGAAATAGGGATTAAATACACAAATTCGATAATTATTATTTATACCTGTGCTTCCATTTATAGCCTGAAATTCCCAAGTTGCCTTGTTGTTTATGATGTCTAATCCACCCCTCATTTGAACAAAAACGCCATACTCCTCAGTCAGGTTCACGGTTTCCTGTAAAATTACTCCAAACTGTATCTTGTAACAATTTAAATATGAAGCAAATAAATGATGCCATCCTTGGGGAAATTTTTAACTTGTAATATTTCATTACAGCCTTTGAAAGATTTTAAAAAATAAGAACTGATCAAGAAAAGAGGATAGTCATGTGCATACCTGTAAAAAAGATTGCTTGAAACTCAATTCTTTCACAAACGCTCCAAATCCGAAGCCTCCCAGACGAAATGTCCTCGAATTTAGTTTATCATGGAATATTATTTCAATTAAAACTCTTTGAGCTGGCGCTGTTGCATTTTCTATATTTTCAAATCGTATCTTGTAAACCAGCTCTGCTTTGGAGGTTATAAATCTGGCAGCTCCGTATCCTGATGGTCCCAGTATATCATTCTAAAAGCATTGGCAGACATTGACATGCCATTTTGGTAAGTAATCTTTGTTTCAAGTAAGAGCCTCCAACGATTTTCATTTACTAATTCAAAGTGTGGAAAAAAAATTTTCTGTCAGTGACCTTGATCTTGACGGAATAACCTTGTGTCTGTGTCAAGACAAACCCATAATCTCAAACAACTTTTAGTAATTCATAAGCCTGACATGAATTTTACAACTCTTTCTTCCAATGACCCTGAATTTGTTTAAATGGCCTTATTTTAAGTCATCTGAAATCGGCGGACCAAAAGCAATTTGTACCAACTATGAAGTTAAAAAATAAAGTCAAGATTAAATGATACTATTTTCTGTGTCAAAATCTTAGAAAACCTTTTTTCTCAACAGCAGTCTGTATCAAGTACAGTGTATGAACTTCCATAGATTCTCAATTACATATAAATGACTGGACAAAACATTAATTTTTTGCAGTGAACTTAAATTTGCCGTAATTGCCTTGAATCAATACCATGAAACAACCTAGGGTCACTGGAAATCTTTGCATCTTTGGGCTTTCATTTTCTCCATAAAAGTTATAACCTGGCCTTCTGGGCTAACATAGAGGGACAAATGGGCAGCTGGGCAGTTAAACAATGTCATTCCTAACCCATCCATTCCCCAAAAGACACAATCACTTTGCGGGGGGTATATGATTTTAAAAAAAGTAATCTTTAATATTTCAGGAGGCTTTCATAAATATGTTTTCTCATTCTTTCACAGAAGTTCGAGAGAGTAATATTTTAATATATATATATATATTTCATTAGCGAGAAAGGCTTCTGAATACATAGAGATAATTTAGTTTTTTAGGGAAAAGTTTGTGTTTTTTTTTATCCATATAGGTATTTTCATTCGTTGCTTTGCACTTCCCCACTCATTAAATAAATTGCAATATAAAACCATTTACCCAGAAAAGGTATATCTGAACGTTAAAATTTACAAATCAAGTAACAAGCACTTAGGAAATTGGGCAATAAGAAATGAATTTTTAGTTTAACAATTTTGTATGCCATAATTTACTCCATGAAATTGCACATGGTAGAAACATGATTTTTTCGGGTGTCATACGAACTTTGGAAGACAATGTCTGATTGGATTACATTTTGCCTATAAAAATAAAAACAAAATCAACTGCATTTAACAACCCTACCCTGCACCTACGTACATGATCGTGCAGTTTGTAGTTGCAGTACCGTGCACCTTTTTTATCCTTTGTTAAGATATATGGGAAAAAAGTTAATAAGGTAATTGTATATGAAAAAAAATCAAGGTATAGCAATACCGGGTCTAATGATCCAATCCATCGAACGAATGCCTCTGCTATATTGTCAGGAGCATCATCACATATATCCGAGGCAGACTCCAATATATCTTCGAAATATTTGGCGTGCATATTTGCTTTATCCTGCATACGTTGTATACCGTCCTTGAAGCTGAGAAATTGGTTGTTGATCACCGAACCGGTTTCCTTGCAATACGAAAGCTGTGACAAACACACAAGTGACTCTTACTAAAAATGTTGTAATCTACTTTATAACCAGAAACGTAGTATCGGGGTAGGGGATGGGGTGGGGTGGTCTCTACTTTTTGTCTAAACATATATTTTAACTTTTAAAATGTTCTTTAAATGCCTGGTTGGCTCCCACCACTTATTGTTGTAGTAGAGTTAAAGCTTGCTAATTTGATAATGTTTTAATTAAAGTTGGTTGTTGAAGGAGTTTGAAACCTACACCTCTTCCCCCTTCAAAATAAATAGAATTTTAGGGGTGTTTTTTTTTAGGTAAGATGTCATTTTTTAGACTACCCTTTTTCAAAAAAGATAGTACGTGCCTGATAATACATGCTCTAAATGTTCATTTAAAAAAGTTGACAAGGAAAGACACTGCATGCATGTTAATTCAAAAGCTCTTTAATCTATTTTACGTAAGAAATGATCATAATATTATTAAAAAACTGTATTATCTTAATGTCATGTTATCATGCTTATTACGAATTGATTTGTGTACGATGTAATGATTACCTGAGCATGCACATACATCTGTAACAATTATAAATGGCTTTTTATTGTTATTCATGATCCCACTGAATCAGCCAGCATCCTTAACACTGAACATATAACATGGTGTCAGAATAATATACAGAAGATTACAGACATTACACAAAATGGATCTGGCAGGAGTTCCACAGCCACAGATGCATTGGGACGCTTCAAACCCACTCGAAGCGTGGAAGAAATTCAAGCAGCATGTCCAGCTCATTTTTGAAGGGCTTCTCACAGAAAAAGATGAGAAACTAAAGATTCGATACCTCTTACTATGGGCGGGAGAAAAAGAACGAGATATATACAACACTTGGACTTTAACCGAAGCTCAGGGTAAATAACCAGAAGGTCATTATAAAAAGTTCCAAGAATATGTACAACCAAAACAAAACCCAGTGTTCTCGAGGTATAAGTTCAACAATGAAACACAAGGGTCACAACCTTAGAACAGTATATTACCCGGTAACACTTGCTTGCTAAAGACTGTGCATTCGAGGGAGCTGAAGACGACATGATTCGAGACAATCTTGAATTTGGTACTAACTCAGCAAAAGTTAGGGAGAAACTGATTAACGAAGGTGCACAGCTTACACTTAACAAAGCAATCCAAATAGCACAAAAATGTGAATATTCTGAATGTTCTCAACAGCAGCTGAAGACGATTGGGCCTCTTGTAACAGGAAGTTCCGACAGTACAAGTCCGCGAGATGTAAGTGCTGTGAATAGTGGCAGACCACAGCTAAGGGGGCGAGGCAGAACAAATGTGCATCATCGCAGATCGACAGCACCGTTGCGTGGGAGAAGCACACAGAGTAAAGGGCAAGATGATCGTCGATGGCGAGACAATTCAAACGCGCATCAGAGCAGGTAGTGTTCGAACTGTGATTTTGATCACAAGAGAGACGCACGATGCCCTGCAAGAGGAAAACAGTTCAGCAAATGCAGGAAGTGGAACCATTTCTCTAAAGTGTGCAAAAGTGTTAGTGAAATTCGGGAATCTGAATATTGTGATGGTGATGAGTATGATGATATGTATGAAAATGTTGATCTCAATGATAATGTCAATGATGATTATGATGGTTTCTTTATTGATTGAACCGTTCACCGTAGCTCAGTCGGTAGAGCGCTCGCTTCGTGATCGGGAGGTCACGAGTTCGAATCTCGGCCACGACTGACCAAAGTCTATAAAAAATGGGAAGCAACTGTTCCCTCGCCATGCGCTCGGCACTTTGAAGTGAAAGTTGCAGGTCCTTCGGATGAGACCATAAAAACCGAGCCCCCGTGTCAGCGGCAAGCGTTGGCACGATAAAGATCCCTCACTGCTCAATGGCCCTGAGTGCTGAGTAAAGGTCAAAATTTGAAGCCCTTCACCGGCATACGGTAGCGTCTCCATATGAGTGAAAAATTCTCGAAAGGGACGTTAAACAATATACTATCAATCAATCTTTATTGATTGCTTTTCCAATTCAAGTACCAGTGTTAATAGTGAATCATTTGCTGAATTGAATGTAATGCATGCAGATTCATGGAGCATTGTAAATTGTAAATAAGATCCTGGGTCAAAAGTGAATGTCCTACCTCTAGATGTGTTTAAACGCATGAAAGCAAAATACCCTCTCCACCCAGCCCAAAATCTCGTAGGGTATGGGAGTTCCCCACTCAAGTCAATAGGGGTATGTAGTTTAGATGTCGATTGTCAAGATAAAAGGATACAACCAGATTTTCATATTATTGAAACAGGGGAGAAAAGATCCACCTATCCTGGGACAATTCTCTTGTAATTACAGGAAAACCTAATGGGTTCCTAAGAATATTTCTAGACCCCAGAGATCTTAGTAAGGCTATACGTCGCCCACATCACCCCATGAAAAACCTTAACGATGTACTTCCTTAGCTCGCTGAAACAAGATTTTTCAAAAAGCTAGATGCTCGTAGTGGTAACTGGACCCTCAAGTTGTCGGACGAGTCTAGCATGCTTAAAACTTTCAACACCCAATACGGTAGATATAGGTTCCTTAGACTCCCATTTGCTCTTAAGTCGTCTCAGGACGAATTCCAACGTAAAATTGATGAATGCTTTGACGATCTACCTGACCTTTTGCAAAAGTTGATGATGTTCTCGTCTATGGGAAGACTAAGATGGAACATGACGCAAACTTACATACTGTTCTCCAACGATGCAGGGAGAAAGGTATAAAGCTGAATTCTGAGAAATTATCTGTTGGTCAGACGGAAGTTGACTATTTTGGGCACACAATTTCAGCCCAAGATCTAAAGCCCGACCCTAAAAAGGTCAAGGCGATCAGTGAAATACAACCCCCCCCCAAAAAAAAAAATCGAGGTGAGCTCAAAACTGTGTTAGGTATGATTACCTATTTGGCTAAGTTTGCCCCTAGCCTGTCACAGGTGACTGCTCCCATGAGGATGCTCCTGTCGTCAGTCTGAATTTATTTGGGATGCTGCCCAAGATGAAGCCTTTAACAAGGTCAAGACTATTCTTACAAGATCTCCAGGTCCTGGTTTTCCTATTATAACCCATACAAGGATATAGTACTACAAGTAGACGCTTCAAAGCATGGTTTAGGTGCCACTCTTGTTGCAGGATGGTGAGCCTGACTCCTAGTGAATTCAATTATGCCCAGATTGACAAAGAAATGTACGCAATAGTATTTGGGTGTCGATATTTTCACCAATACATTTACGGTAAGGAGGTGACCGTTCAAACCGATCACAAACCTTTGGTCTCTTTTATCCAGAAACCCATTCATTCGGCACCAGCAAGGTTGCAACGTATGATACCTCAACTCCAGAGATACTCACTTCACTTTACACATGTCCCTGGTAAGAAAATCCCTGTGGCAGACATTTTGTCCAGAAAATACTTACCCGATACCTTACCATCTACATGTATATCAGAGGACCTTGAATCCCAAGTTCATATGATATCTAGCTCTATCCCAATGAGTGATGCCTGTCTCGATAGAATTAAGTATGAAACTACTCAAGATTCTCAGTTAGTGGTCTTGACAAGTATTACCCTGAATGGCTGGCCTGAGTATTTGGCTCAATGCCGATACTCCATTAGAGATTTCTGGAATATTAGGGATGAATTATCTGTTGTAGACAAGTTAGTGATGAAAGTTCAAAGTATTGAGTATTTTCATTGCAATCTGAAATGTTAGAAAAACTGCACACAGGTCATGCAGGGGTAGAGAGAACTTTTTAGACGAGCTCGTGACTCGATGCTCTGGCCCAGGATATCACAACAAGCACGTGACATGACACTTACTTGTCCCACATGTCTCACACACCGAAATTCGAAACCCAAAGAACCCTTGTAAATGAGCAATGTTCCTGACTATCCATGGCAAGTAGTTGCTACACATTGGATGATCAGGATTTCCTGGTAGTGGTAGACTATTATGGCCGCCTCTTTGAAGTGTTCAAGCTTAAAAAACACAACTAGCCAGAGTGTTATTACTAAGCTACAGTTATCATTTTCTAGACATGGCATTCCTGAGAAGGTAGTATCCGATAATGGTCCCTAATACTCTGGTCATGAATTTGAAAATTTTGCCCATCAGTGGAATTTTTACCACACAACTTCTAGTCAAAGGTACATGCATTGCAATGGACTTGCTGAATTCAGACTGCCAAGGAAATGTTGACGAAATCTAAAAAGGATGGTCGCAATTTGTTTCCGTCTATCCTCGCTTAGCGTACCACTCCCCTCAACATAGTTCTCTCACCCTCACAATTGCTTATGTCCAGAAGGTTAAGGTCAGACTTGCCGGTACACCCCTCCTTGTTAAAACCTCATGTTCATAACCAGATTGATGTCAGACATTCTATGATGAATGAAAAGGTCAAGTCAAAACAGTATTATGATAAGAGGTCAAGGTTGTCTAATCCTTTAGATACAGGAGAAATGGTCAGAGTTCAGTTACACTCTAAGACATGGACTCCAGCTGTAGTCTTAAAACCTCACAACGAAAGGTCATACTTGGTAAAACACCCAATGGTTATGTTTATAGGAGAGAATAGTAGCCACATTGTTAGTTCAAATGTACACTGTGACCATAAGACCCCAGACTTCACTTTGTTCGCTTCACAACCCACTACTCAGAGATAATCTAAACATACAGGGTGAAAAACTTTGACACCAATTCTGCCCGACCTACTTACTCATCAGGAATACAGTCCAACAATGTTAAACATTAGCCAATACAGTCGAACATGCCATATGTAACTAGGTCAGGGGGAATTGTAAAGCCCATTGATAAACTTAATCTTTGAATGTTGTTGTTTGTATGATTCATTTACATTTGTGACAAATAGTCAAGAAATGCAATTCTAGTCAAAGAGAGGCATTGAAATTGAAAAGACTCTTAACTGATTGTAAATTGATTGTAAACCCAAGTATACGAAAGCCCAGAAGGCTCATTCGATATTCGAGGTTCGAAATACGAGATTCGAGTTTCGAGATTCAAAATCCAGATTAACCAATCAAATGCGGGTTCAACATTTGATTACTCCCTTTTATTATGTTTTATCTATCAATAAATCGTTTAATATATTTATAACAAATGAGTCATTTGATTGAATTACAATGCAAGAAAGAGTGTTATATATATAAGAAGGAAAGTTTAAATAATCATTTGATTTTTGATCAGCAATACATACTTCAATTTATAATATGACATCTTAAATATTAAATAGAATACATATATCAGGAATATATATATTTTTGCATTGTCTAGCTTATTTAAAGGGTTGTTGAAATAATAAAGTTATAAATAGTGTCTAAAGATTAACTAAATCCACACCCCTACCCGCAACACCTGCCCATTTTCCCCGACACTGAAAATGTTACTTTAAAAACTTGAAAGGCAATGTAGCCTTGATAAATAAAAACCGTATTCGTTTTTCTTATAGAGGGAATACATAAAAATAAAGTTTTCAATTACTTATCTTCATCTAAGGCTTTGATTTCTTCAATTAATTAACAATTATATATACAATACAGATTGCCAATATGAATAAAAATAAATGCAGCATTCATTTTATCTGATATCAAACAGTAAATTAGCTGCAGAACTATAGCGTTATGGTTTTATATTTTAGTCTCTGACCATAGCGTTATGCTCAAAGATTAAAATATGCTCGTAAGACCTTATAAAGCTACAGTTCAATTCAGCAATCAAGTCTCACTGCACAAATTTAACCTTTATAAATGTAATGGAATAGAAATCCTGGCATTACTGTACAGTGTAGAGACGATTCATGATATTTCATAACTTATTATAATCAATAACAATATTCTCCCTCAGCAATGATCTGATTGAAAAGTCAACCTAATTATACTGCAAGTCAACGATAAGACAATATAATGTTCTATATAAAGGTATTTACTGTTTTGTTTAATGAGAAAAATAAGATTATATATGTATTTTTCAAATGTAATATAAATTTTATTTTAATTTCGTTTTAATACATAAAACATTTTTTCTTGCATTATCATTTTAGCAAATGGTTAAATTCTTATAAATATAATCAACGAATCAACGAATTCTTGATAGCAAAAACACAATAAAGGGAAGTAATCATATGTTGAACCCGCTTTTGATTGGTTAGTATGGATCTTGAATTTCGAATCTCGTATTTCGAAACTTGAATCTAGAATCTGGGCTTTCGTACAAGTATTTGTCATTGATTGTGTCAATATTGTCATTAATTTGTATGTTTATCCCTAATTTATATTTCCGTCACACCTTCAATTTATTTTGAAAAAGGGAAATGTTATGTTATCAGTTTTATTATGAATTGATTTGTGTACAATGTAATGATTATGTGAGCATGCACAATACAAATCTGTAACAATTACAAATGACGTTCTATTGTTATTCATGATCCCATTGAATCAGCCAGCATCCTTAACACTGAACATATAACACTTAATGAATTCAGAATTACATTCTAGTCTTATCTTAATAAAGAAAAAATATATTAAGGGCCTATATTTTAAAAGATACATGTAATTTTAAACGTATTTAGCATATGACTTTTAATACGTACCAAACTGGCTGTCATTTCACATGGAGGTATCCAATTATCACAATATTTGTCTATGGCGTCTTGACGTGCTTTAGCATCGTTCATTAAGGCGTTCAGTTCTTTTTTAGCACCATAATATATCTGAAATAGTAATGAGATTGTAGTAGGTACCTGTTTGTCTGACTCTAACGATTTTTATGTTTAAAAAAATTATGCAGACATTTCAAAGCCAGATACATGTAATACTCGTGTATACTGTATGCAATTTGATATGATCCTTAGATTTTAAAAATTACCTTTTTTGCATTGCCTAAGCAATCACATGGGGATAGTATACATCTTAATAAAAGATCACCCATTTGAATGTATGATATTGTGTCATCAATGACAGGTTTTGTCATATCTATAGTCACCAGGAACACCCTTGGCAGATGCAACATCTTTAAAAGTGAAACTGTCACTTCAGCACCTATACTAATTCCTACATCTGTAAGCCACTTCTGACAGGCTGATAAGGCTTTATATCTTTCATCTGATTTTATAAAGTAATTAACGACATCTCTCAACATTTCCCCCGATGGAGAGCGCTTCCACCTATTTGATTCATTATTGGATTGTACTTTATGGTCAGCCAACTTTTGTTCCAGAAATTTATATAGATTTTCATTAACAGCCCTCTTTCTTCTTTTGATTGCAGGATATACATTTTTATTGCCCCAAACAACCTTCATGTAGTACTGATCTATCTTTGTCTTAGCATCTACAAGCAAGTGATATGTACATTCAAATTATTCTTTACCATTTTACATGTATAAGAATTCTTTGAAATGTAATTGCTTTAACTATAAGATATATATTTGCTTGTCAATCATTATAATAAAAGTCTTCTCAAAGTGCAGATTGAATAAATTAATATAATGCGTATTATATTAGTTAATAATGTATTATAGTTTTTTTCTTCTAATGTATTAGGACGGAAACTGGTTAAATAAATTAAAATACCTATCTCTTTAAAACTACAACGATGAGCATCATTGATATTCTGCAAATGACCCATTTTTAAAGGATTGTTTCCCTTGAACATATAAAGGTTAGGCTGTTGACAAAAAAGTCCATCTCGATCAATGGTGAGAAATCTTCCAATACTAGAATCATAAAGTCTCGAATCAAACAGGTACATGTTGGGTATTTCATAAAATGATAAGGCACCCCATTGTCCTTGATATCGAAAGTGATTCTGAGTTCCTTTCAGAGACGATAAAATAGTTCCGAATGGTTCGTAAGTAAAACTATCCAAAATCTCCCCAAATCTGTCTAAAACATCCACAACAGACCTACAACAAGAAAAATAGTATTTTTCAAGTGGACTAAATTGTACAACGTTCATTTGAGGCATGCTATTTTTTCCGACATTCTCCATCATCTAAAAACTATATGACCCATGCAATTTGAATATACGAGGGACGTTCAATAAATAATGTCATCGATGCTCGGAAAGAAACAACAAACGTTTTTCTATTATTTAGTCTTGATAATTAAACTTAAATTTGATGATTAAAATATTGTTTTTTGATTAAAAAACATGTCCGTAACAGTTTTATTCAATTTCTAATTGATTTTAGAACACATTTTTGAGTATCTTTGTATACTGGAATATGGCTGGTCCATAGGCGTAGTCACAGGGGGGGCAGCGGGGGCACTAGCCCCCCCACTTTCAGATCTGGGGGGGCAAGAGTATGTCTGTGCCCCCCCACTTTTTAATGAAGAACAAAATCAAAGCTATTTTGAAATAATATTAATACAGTAGTACATAGTTGTATAATAAGATTGTGTAGAAAAATTGCCTTTGAAAAAAAAGTTGCCACCCCCCCC
>PRKT01000141.1:722100-784587 GCA_003671525.1 Saccostrea glomerata
CTTTTAAGGTTTTTTTTTTTTTTGCTTGTCAAAGAATTTCTGGACTTGAGCCCCCCCACTTTTAAGTTTGTGACTACGCCTCTGGGCTGGTCCTATGTTTTCCTGTCTTTGTTTTTTTTTCTTTCTGTAAGTTGTTTTTTCAAGTTTAGGAAATAAAACAATTCAAAGGTTCAAAGTGCTGGCCAATGTTATTGGTGTGACAAAACATTAACTTTATTTTTATCCCCAGAACTTCTTTACGCTTCATGGCCTGTGCGTTTGGACGCTGTCATGAAGAAATTTAATGTAGTGAATTCCTCATTCGGCTCCTTCCTCTCATAAACCTTTCACTTTATTACAAACAATTTGCTTTCTTGACTCTTGTAGAAATTGAAATTACTCTTCTAATAAGAATTATGAACAACAAGACCACTAATATTTAAGAAAGTAGCATATAAAACTGTTTTGTGCTCTTACAAGTATTTGCTCTTTACAGACCTTTGCTGTTTTGTCAAGTGTATCTCAATGTTTTGAGGGTTGAAAGAAAAATGAATTCAAGTTTCATTATATGTTTGAATTTCAGAAACACATGGATAAGTACAATTTTTTTTACTTATTAAAATAATTGTTTAGATATTCCTACACGCTGTCGTTTTTACTCATTTTTCAAAATATTGGGTGACCTTTGAGAATAAAACTCTTTTTTTTACTATCAAATGTTTCTTTAAAACAGTGTGAACTACATCCAAAATGATGCCTATCGATTTTGCTATGTGTCTAAAATCAATCTTTCGCAGTGTTACTGTAAATGTATGATATACTCACTTTCAATGAAAGCGCAACACTCTAATTTTAGGGTGAAAAGTATATACGGGTTATAACTATGTACCAAAAAAGTTAGGACATCTTTTAATTGCCAAATCAGTTATTTAACGGTTGAATGAATTTCTTTCCTCTACCGGAAGTTGCTTTTTAGCCCTCTTAACAGAAATCAAATTTTTGCATTTTTAATAAAATTTTTAAAAATATTTTGGGTTTTCAAGGTTTTGAAGCTGTTTATCATAAGTGTTGTACTAAAATCCCGGGAAAAAATCATTCTTTCTTTACCGGATATGATGTCCATATTTCCTCAAAATGACTGATTTTCATTGCTAATGCTGGAGATTCTCAAAATAAAGAAAAAAAGAGCTGCAGATGCAAATGTACACTATTTAACGACTCATCAGGCTCATGTGTTTCAATAGCATTAATAACAGTTTCTTGTCCGCAAGTCCAAGAGTTACTACACTACGCCAAGATAGAGAAAATTCGACCGCAGTATCTGAACAACAGGCAATTAAAAATGCCCAAGAATATTTATTTCGCTCATATAAAGACATTGATAAATCTAATGCATGGTAGAAATCGGACTGCGTACATGTATGTTGTACATGGCGGACTAGCATGTTTTGATTAAATGGTCGGAAGGGGGGATGTTTTATTTAAATGTTATCTGTTAAGAGGGCTAAAAAATCAACTTTTGGTAATGGAATGAAAACCATTCAACCATTTAATAACTGATTTGGCAAAGTAAAAGATGTCCTAACTTGTTTGGTACATAGTTATATCCCGTATATAATTTTTCACCCTAAAAGTAGAGTGTTGCGTTTTCATTGACGGTGAGTATATTTTTGCGCGTACGATATTTGGCAGAAATTTTATATTTTGAACAAGTGAGCGTGGATTGATTTGGCATATCTTAATGTTCTTCCTTATAGTTATATATGTATGAGAAATTTGTCATTGTACTTGAATTAACGGATATTTCTTTCAGCCAAAAACTCTTAAAACAATACACAGCCAAATGTAATATGTTTACAGTAATTTGTTGAATATTTGCAAATATACATTGGTTGTTGTGAGTCTTTGTCTCCAAGGATTGTACCACTTTTTGATGCCCAATATATCAATTTTGTTCATTGAAATACGCCTGTTCATGTGTGTATAAAACAGATATTGGTTGCTGTAAATTTCACATATTTCAGTTAATATATCTTTGGGATTTTAACAAGTTTTACAGCAGCTTTAATGGACCGTTTAATTTTCACTCTAGTTCTGATTCTTGACTATTCATTTTAAATGCAGTGTCTCGAATAGCCCTTGTTTTTCAGCTTCTCACAATGGAACTATATGATGAAAAGTGGACAAATAAACTGTTATCAACTCATTAAAGATTCAATAATTAGAGGAAGTCAATTCGCATGGCAGATGATTTCTATGTTGTATGTTATCGAGCTTATGACATTATTTATTGAAAGTCCTTCGTATACAACACAAGGATGCTTGTAACACTATTTTAATATGCTTACATATTTTACCTAAGTGCATAAAATTACAATTTTTCCAATGTGAAAATGTGAGATAAACCCTTTGGTAAAATTTATATTCACTTAATGCAGAAGCATCGACTTTGATAAAACTTTACCCAGTCTTGGTATATGACACCAGGAACATATATCAAATAAAATTTTGTTGCTATGTGTCTTGGTTGTTTTGCCATTGTGACGCCGAAAAAGTTTTTAAAAAAATGAGATTTTATGCTACTTTAAAACTTTATTCAGCCTAAATAAAAACTAGGAAAAGCAATCAAACCAATATTACAAAAACAAGATACCATGTTGCTACGTATGCTGTAAAGAAACTGTTTAGAGTATATCTTCAAGTAAGTGGTAACCAAGGGTACATTTGGATTACATTTGAAATGCTAAAATGTGCCGAAAAACGCTCAGTATTTACTAATGATAGGTATTACTTTATCAAAGCTGATCAACAGCTTCAGAAAGACAGTGAAAATGTTAAACTTAAGTAAATATGTTTAATCAATACTATTCTACGAATAACTTTTATGGTTGCCATTGTTACACTGTGTGACCAAGCAAAATCAGTGACTAAGATTGGGTTAATGCTATTATCTTGAGAAAAGCATGAAAATTCAAGACTTGAAAAAATGCATCCTTAGAACCTTCCGGAAACAGCGTTTCAGTGTTTTAAAGTGATATCTTTTTCTGCTTTAAGGTGCTATTGTAATAAAAAATATAATATTACACAGCTTAAATAGTACTTATCTGATAGAACGAACGTTGAGCATCATTATATTGATAAAATTTGTTTAAGAAAACAACACTGTTGGTATGGTTACTTAAAAGGAAAACTGTCAATTGTGTAATCTTTATATCACTATTAAACATGGGGTTTTAACATGTTGTAAAATGCTATTTCCAAACTTCAAGACAATTAAGTTGCCATGTAACCGTTATACATAGCAACCAAATTTTGCCTGATTTTAGTTTAGGGTATCAAATACTTTTATCCAAGAGAATTTAGAGAAATTCTGAGACTATGCGTGCCGCGGCTCTGATATGAAATTTCAAGTCATTCCAGAGAATGGCTCTTAATTTTTGAAAAAAATGTCTAATATACAAAAGAGAGATGGCAGTTTACGTAGATTATTTGGAATATTACAGACATTGCGTGTTAAATGAAGCCTTTCAGTGGACAGAGATGAACAGTCATTTATTGTTTTTTAAAGTGAATGAGGAGACGAAATCTTAAGCCACCAAGGGAGCAGGAACACTTCTGAATAAAGCTTTAGAAATGATACAGCTTTTTGTGGTCCCGAAGTAGAAATCGGCCCACAATTTCAATAGATTTTGATCAATGCTCTCCCCCTCTCACTATCTCTCTTTGAAAGCATTTGTCCTGAAGTTGAAGACAGCGAAAATATGAAATCAGAAAAAAAGATAGACTGAGGAACTTTTAGTAGAAAAGCTCACTGTTTTCACTGTAGATGAGTTAGAAATTGCATATTAAGAGCAACTGATGATCTACGTAAACTGCCATCACCAAACAAAACTTACCCAAAAGCATCATACTGGTAATATAAATATTTATCATTCTCTTTTGTTGCAACCAAACCAATTCCATCTGCATAGATATGGTACTTAATAAGTCCTTTAGCGTCCTCCACCTATATGGGCAAAACTTTTCTTTGACAACATAGCATACTTTTTTTTAACTGTGATATAATGCATCCTAAATAATTTACCCAAATACCTTAATTGTTTGATTATTTCTCCGATTTGAGTAACTTTTATCCATCTTCCGTTAACTAGATCTTTACCTTTAATAAATGAACCAAGAAGTTTTGAAAAATTGACACATAACTTACTAATACTATTTCTCTATATATACCTGTTTTAATATTCTTCCAGATATATCAGTGAAATATATCGCAACACTATCACTGCAGTTCTTTTTTCTCAAATGTCCAAGTGGATTGTATTCTAATTGACACGTTATATTTCCATTTGCAAACAGAGAAAGCTTATCATCCAAATCATATTCCATTATCAAATCTTCTCGTTTGATTAGATTTCCATTTTTATCGTAGGATACTTGTTTGCCATCGATTAAAATATACTGGTTTAAATTATTGATTTTATATAGTTCTGAAACCCCTTCTTTAGTAACGGATATTCTGTTTTTGCTCTGGTCGTATTTTATGAGCAAAGTCTCGTTCAGTGGATCCTTTATGGCAAAGAGTTGTCCGGACAAATCATAAGAAAAATTCCAGTAGCCCTGGGAAGTCTTTATGGAAGAAAGCCATCCTCTTCTGTCATATGTATATCTAAACTCCGAGGATATAGTCCCATTTGGGTAAAAATTTGTTAATACCCTTGGAAGCCGTGTTTTCTCATAGTATTCATAGTGTGTACTGGCATTATTTCCCAAGGTTTTTGTCTTTATTAACCCATTTTCATAATAAATTACTCTTACAATCATTTTTCCATCAGTGTTGTTCTTCACAAATCTTATGCTTCCATACAAATTATAATCATAAACTATGTCATACGGTTCAGACTCCAGACTCATTTTTTTAAGATGGTTACTATCATCGATACTAAGACATAATTTTACGTTGGAGTCGTCTTTAATTTCTTTAAGTTTTCTAAATTCATCATACGTAAAGGTGATTTTGTATTGTGAATTCTTGACAAACTGTATCTTATCGTCATCTGTATATTTGATCTCGAGATAGTTGCCTTTTGATTCACGCAGTTTCAATCTTTGAAACATATCATAATAATAAGTAATCTCTCTTCCTCTTTGGTCCTTGTACACAACGGTTTCTCCTAAGTTAAGATATGTCTCATGTGAGTTGTCAGGATATTTGATCGTATGTATAGAATTGTTGAGTGACCTGAACAAATAGTAAGGATTTGCATTACCATCCACATAAATAACACGATATCCTTCGTCGTTATTTAAATATGCCATGCCATCGCCATTTGCATCTTGCACTTTTGTTATTTTTCCACTTGTTATTACTCTGTTCACGATCTGTAATAAAACGAGGTGTATATGATATCATCTGACACAAATATTTTTTATGCATGCAAATGAGAGAAAAACGCAAAAGTAATGAAAATATTAGGGTCGTTGGTCATGTGAAATTTGAAACTATTAAACCTCTTAGATAAAATTTCAGGAAATTTGCATAAAATTCAAAGCTTGAACTTTAATCAAATTACTTGAACATGAGCTTGTTTTCTTTACTTTGTAACAATACAATACTAGAAAAATTATTGAAAATCAATGAAACATAATCTTAGTTTGTTGGGTATTTGCTAAACAGTTATACTTGTACTCACTAAATCCCCTTCCGTGGTTTCTTCTATACTTCGTTTCTGTAAGGTTTTCTTGATTAAATACCCTTTCTTTTTGTGTCCTATGATCTTTCCTTCATGAGATATCCAGTAAGATTCTACTGTATTTTGTGGTAGGTTTGTTATGTCAAGTCGTCCATTTTGATAATCGTGATAAAATTTCTTTGAAATTAGTTTGTCATCTATAAAGCTTTCTTCTGATCTAAGAAGATTATTTGGAGTATACTTGAAAGTTCTTCTAATACTATTGGCCTTGTTAATTGTCACAAGATCACCGTTTTCACTATACTTATATGACAAGTACTGATTACCACAATAAATAGAAGATAAATAACCCCTTTCGTTGTAGCCATAGGAACTGGAAAAAATAGGCAAATAAAAAGTGTAAATGGCAGGTTGAAAACATGATAAATATTCCAGAAAGCTTGATATTTACTGATGTGACCAAATAGCATAACATTTATACATTATGACAGGAGACACAAAAAGTAAAATCTTAACTTATTTTATTCCTGTCAGATTCGTACATCATGTGAGTCAACTTATAAAAGATGAATATACTAGATATTGAATATGATCACCTTGTTCCATGGCAGGGTAAACAATGAAATGATACTTGATTTTTCATTACACCTACCACTTTTCAAAAGCAGTAACCGAAGTGTCACGTCTAGATATTTCTGCTATATTATTATTTTCATTGTAAATAACACCGATTTCCATATAATCAGAATAAAGAGTAGAGAGGCGACCATTTATGTCGTAGGTAAACTCAATTTTCCCATTTTCATTGATAACATATTGGATCTTTCCAGTTGTGAAGTTGAAGTGATAAACGTCGTTTGTTTCTGTATCCGTAAATGAAAGTGTATCTAAAATATATAATAACTCAACATTTTATTAACCTTTAAAATCATCAATCATGATCAATTTCAAAATGCCTAAATAAAACAAAATGTACTGAAACTGTAAAACTGCAAAAAGATACAAATCAAACTAGAGGTACTGTGAGCGATGAGCTCACTAAATGATACCCCCGACTCCACATAGCTATAATGGTAAAGTCCATGTTTTGCTGTGGCCGGGAAACCCAAAATATGTGTCGGATCAAAAAGTAAAATAGGAGGTGCACAATGGCAATATGTAGTAAAGATTTCATGAAAGTTTCATCAAATTTCATCCAGTGGTATGAGAGGAGTTGCGGATAAGAGATGGGTACCCCAAAGCTGTTACAGACGGACGGACGGACAGCTAGACGGACAGACGGACGGACGTACAGACGGACGGAATTAACAATTACTATATACCCTCCCGCTTTTAAGCGGGGGGTATAATTAAATGGTTTTGTAAAATTGAATTCTAAACTATGCGCTATTACCCAGAAAGGAGAGTGTTAGATTTCCAAAGTTTGCATTTCCGTACATTCCAATCCCATAAGCTGTAAATATTATCTCCTCTCTTTTCCAAATAAGTATTGCTAGACCTTCATCTATGACAATCAAGGAAGTTTCCCTAATTAAAAGGAAATGTTTTAAGGCAACTTTATTACAATGGATAATTTTATAAATATTTCGTGTATTATTAATCATTTTTTAAAACTTAAATAAATTTGATATCATACCAAAATGGCATAATCCATCCTATACCAAACGGACCTTTTCCTCTTCTTAAGCCAAGGGGTCGAGGATATAAACGAACGATATCTGATTTTACTTTGTTTTGACTGTCAAAATCATAAGTTTTTTCCATATATTTTTCCTCGTAAAGACCCTCAGCTATGTTCAAGATATGCTTTATTACATGGTCCAAACTACACTGACGATATCCTATAATAGATATTTCATTCGTCACCTCAGAAATTTTATTTTGAAGAGAAATCCATGATTCACCAACAAGTCCGATGAAATTTTGCCAAATATCATCCCAAGCTGCTTCCTCTAAAAATGTTGGTTTCATTGCATGCTTCATCTTTAAATATTGGTGTTTTTTGTTTGAATAACTCATCCTTGAAACAATTACTTTCATTTCATTTGATACGTTTGGAGTGGCTGATCTGAATTCAAATTGTAGTCTGCTTCTTTCTGACGGCAATAAAATTCCAGCAGGACCATCAGGAGATCCAGTTACAATTGTCCTACTACTTGTCCAATCACCATTTTCAAAATCATGAATATACTTTAATTGTCCACCAATTGCTTTAATGTGAATCAGTGGAGAATGTACATCAACGTCACCAGAATTTATAACATCAATATGCACTGTATCTCTTTGCTCAAGGAAGAGAAATTCTGGCATCGATATTTTTACTGTGATTAAACCCTCTCTACCATTTTTTATACTCAAGGCCTTTTGAAAACTGGATACTACCAGAGAATCATGATCAGTCAGGTTTAAGCTGTACGTTGAATCCTTGCGCAGTTGTGTGACATCAAATGTTGCGGCAACTAACGACGATGAAAACCAGTATTCCTTTTCACTTTTAACGCTGAAACTTGAATTATATAAACAGGCAGAAAAAAATTCAGGAAGAAGAGTTCCACTAATTTTCAAAGTTACATTTCCGCGAGCTGCTGCTATTTTTGGAAAGCTATCAATTACTTCAAATTTAGCAAGCTTTGGTAAGAGAGAAAGAAAGATGGGATTGTTGACATTTCTTGAATCGGAAGTCTTCAATAAAATATAGTAATTTCCTCCACGTGTGTTTGTCACAACAATTTCTTGACGAGATTTAAATGGATCTGCAACTGAATAGTCGAAATCATACTCATTTGGTGCAGTTTCATATTTGATAAAAACTTCTTGAAAAACAAACGAGACATTGCATTCTGTTCGAATGAACAGAGTTTGTGCTACAGGAACAGAGGGTACTAAAAAGATCTTAAGTTGATTTGGAAATATGATAAAAGATTTATTTTGCCCAAGGCTGCAGATTGGATATCGAATGAATGTGCTATTGATGGATACACCAATGTTGTTTGTATGATTGTAGTCTTCAAAGTTTGTGCGACTCTTTACAATTGTTTTATAGGTCTCTGATGCTAATGGTGGCAGAATGGCTGAATATGTCTCGATAATACCCCCTGAGGTCCTGTTATGTATGCTGATACGACCACACTGTATTTTACCGAGAAGTTCATCAGTAACGCTCCATTGATTGTCCTGTGACAGATAAATAGAATCACATTTGTATCCACTTGCATGCTGGGAACCGTTATTCATGATTGACCACTGTACTGTTAACTTCTCACCGTACTCAGTCTCTTCTGGTGCGCTCACGTTAAATATCACTATATCTGTCCGAATGTTTTGTTTTATTTTCAACACAGATATTGCAATATTATCATTTTCGTTTAATTCAATTAATTCATGTCGGGAGTCAACTTGCACCACCAGAAAGTAGTCCTTAGTTTTCATATTAAAAGGAAGTTGAATAAGGGAGGAAGCAGATTTCGTCTCATTCTTGGATATAGTATCCGATATTTGCGTTGTGTTGATTTTCCACTCAAACGGATCATCTTCAATACTACTACTTAAATATATTGCAACATAGAATTGTCTTTTCACACCACAAAATCCTGAATTATATATGTTGTATTCAACATTAATAAGTTCACCCGCTGTAAATGAATACGCTTTATAGACCATATCTACTTGAAGATTTGCACAAAATGTTCGCATTCGATACTCTAGAAGATCTTCAATCAAAAAGTGCCCTTGAGTAACAGAGCAGTCAGTT
This sequence comes from Saccostrea glomerata, assembly GCA_003671525.1. Classification (NCBI taxonomy): domain Eukaryota; kingdom Metazoa; phylum Mollusca; class Bivalvia; order Ostreida; family Ostreidae; genus Saccostrea; species Saccostrea glomerata. The sequence goes on from PRKT01000141.1 coordinate 731,521, forward strand.
GTCTGGAGTTTGTTTCTTGACTGGTCGTTGTCGATATAATCAGGTAGTACTATAACGTACGTGTAGTTTTCTTCATCGCTTATTTCAAACGGCAAAAGTACAGATGTATTCACAGAGTAAGATTCCCCAGGTGATAATTTTCCAATATGATTAATGAGAGCAAGCTTAACGAGTTTATGGTTGCTTTCGACATAACTGTTGCATATAAATAAAGCGTCATTCCACGATGTTTTTGTTGATATCTTTCCCTCATTTTTAACTTTAAATGTAATGCAGAAAGATTCAACATCATTCAACTGGCATGTACCCGATGACGTAACAGTTCCTTTCAAATCGACGTTCGGGAGTTCGGGAAAGAAAATTGAGCTATCGCTCAGTTTCCAATTGTTATTTTCTCCAATCACCTCCTGTACTTCATTGTGAATGTCTGTTGTCACATTTATGTAATAATGCCCAACTAGTGATGATGGAAGTATCAATGTCTTATTAACTGTTTGCTCTGCACCACTCTGAAGTTTCCAAGACTGTCTCTGGAACGCTATAGAAATTTTGCTGAAGATACTTCCTATTGTTTGTACAGTAATACCATCCACCCAGTTTTTCTTTTCCTTCATACCATTTCCAGTATTTTTAATAGTCCAAATAACTACCAGCAATCGGGATTGCTTCGATACAAGATAGCAATGAATGTCTGTCACAACTAAATCTGGCGATGGAGGGGATAAAACTTTAAGTGATATAATTCTCGAATTATCAAGCAAATCAGTTCCTTCAAATACTTCTCTATTGCTGTTTACGTCCAGATTCAAATGTCCAAATCCAATAAAATTTTCCGGAATCTGTACTTCAACAGTCCAAGAATAAGAATCGCCAAGTAATAGAGGTCCTTTCATTTTTTTGACATAAGTTTTAATCATGAAATCATTTGGTTCAAATTTTATCTTCAATGTATCCGTCCAAAATAATTTGTCTGATATTGCAACATTTGTAATGAGAACTGTCCATTTTATGTACATATTTTCACCACTATAAAGAATGTTATTAAGGACTTTAAAGCCTATAATTTTGAGATTTGGAACTTTTAAGGGGATAGCGATTTCTTGGTTGTCTTCATTGTTGTTTTCGTCATGTTCATGTACTTGTCCAAACTTGTCAATATGCAGAAAAGCAGATATTTGTCCATATATTCTTCCTTCCAGTCTTACAGACGCTGTTTTAAAATACTTTTGACTTGGAATTAATGACGTTAATCGTATAGGTGTGTCAAAAGTATAATTCAGAGTGTTGGAATTCTGAATGGCAATACTATCCGTCCATGTGTTTATCAGTGTTGCTCCGTTTCCTATGTTCAAAACAGTCCAACTGACATTTAAATAGTTATAACCGAATTCATCAAAATGTAAACTTAAGGACATATCCTCAACTCGTAGATCCGGAAGTAACTGGGATACATTGAATGGAATGCACTGCTTGTTGTTTTCACGGGATTGATATTCAAATACTCGTTGACTTTCATCAGTGATAACGCATAAATTGTAAAGTCCACTCTCAAAAGTAGGGACAATCATATACAATATCGACTCTGTATACTGTTGATATGGCATTACTGTGTGATGAATATAAGTTTCTTCTAGGAACATTCTCCAGTTCGATTTGGATTCTAAAACCTGAAAATCAGAGGAGTCTGAATTTTTTAAAAATTCTCCATCAAAAGGTAGAGCAAAAACATTTCAAATGGATATTTTTGTTAAGATTAATTAAACAGGCATTCTTTAAGCAATAGCTAACAAACACAAATCAAGACTTTTTATCCCTTTAAACTGATTTTTGTTGTTTTCAGAATAAAAAAGAAAGGGATCTTTAAGGGTCCTCCACACCTTGTGACTTGTGACGTTTATAACGAAAAAATACTTTTACTTCCGGTTTTATCTAGTAACCCTGATGACAATTTGACCTTGCACCGCCTGTAAGACAGTCTTACAATCCCTTTAGAGATAAAGATTTTGCTAAGAGAAAAGTATGCAGTACCCTAATCATAAAAAAGGAACACAAGGCATGATCACGGAGTGACCGATAGAAAAAGATGTGCGGTATTTTTTAAAATAAAAGAACAACAGACGTCTGAGATTATGTCACATAATAATTCGTAAACAATGGAAGCCGGAATGACGAGAAACCTTTAGGATATTTATACTTTCCAGCTAATCTACCGAGTCTGTTTTGATAGTTGAAATTTTTGCACACTAAATTGTGCGTTTCAATAATACATTATCTCACAGTGTATTTAGAGATATTGATAAAATAGGTTGCGTTTCCAGTTTTCCTCTTTTACATCGCCAATAATAAGTAAATATAGTATGGTGACGTATGCGGAGACTTGCCAAAGTTTTTGAGTCCCGGGGCTAAAGGAAAGATAACTCCAGAAAGGAACTTTGATACTTAAGATTTCGAAATATTTTTTTTACAACAGTGCATTTACTTTTAATTCAATTTTTGGGGTGTAATCTGATTCATTAATGTTTCTTCTCTGCAAATGGAGTTTTTATTGATTTTTCTCGCGATGTATTTTAGAGAAAATGAGTTTTATGTACTTTTTATAAATAAAATAAATTTCTGTAAAAAAAATATGTTGATCGATGAAATTAATTTTTTATGGTTATTATGTGAGCTTAAAAATATACGAAAGGGAAAGACAAAATTTGTTGTGCTAGGTATGAAAACGCCTTGGGAAAATTTTTGTTAAAACTTGTGAAATTATTATTTTAAAAAATCAGTACATATTACATTTTAATCCCTGGACAGTTTTTAAAGGTTGATATGCTTGTTAAAAGTAATGCTCAATAATATGAGAACATAAGCTGTGTGTATGAAGGACCCTTATGGTAAATAACATGAAATTCAACAAAATTATCTTTTTAAACTCACAATTACGTCGATCCATGTGGAAACATCAGGTGGACGAGATCCCTCATTTCTTACTGTCCACTCTATTTGTGCGATTTCTCCAGTAAAAAACGTAGATTTAGAATTGATTATTTTAAGGTTTACTACACAAAGATCTGGAGGAGGCGATAATGTAACTTCAAGTGGTCTCTGAAGCGAAAATCAATGCAATATTATATATCAATTCCATGTATCAAGAAAGTTTGATAGAACAAGAGACACTCAAAGGATAGAATTACTATTCTATCCTTCGAATTTAATTTATGATAAATTTGCAAGAAATTTTAATATGTACCGATGTCAACCAATTATTGTCTTCATCGGTGTACTCAAACACATTATCATTCGCATCGGTTCGAACAAGAATGTGGAAAACTCCATAAATATTTTGGGGAATTTTCAGAAGTTTCTCAGTACGGTATGAACTTCCAGCCAAAAGAACTCCATTTGTAGTTGTTGAAAACATTTTTTTGTCCGATCCGTCTGTTTGTAAAATAACAATACGAAAATTTTAGCAATCGAATTAAGAACACAAATACATTTTTCAAAATAAATGTATGCCATAAAAAATTTTCCAGTCATGTATTCGAACTCAGTTAAATACCATATATGGAATCTTTCGACCAATAAACGGAGTCGGTCCAACTGCCAGACTTTGTTGACCCTTTACCGACATTCTTTACCACGTACTGCAATTTGATATTTTGTCCTAGAAAATATTAATATACAAAGAGTAAAGAAGATGTTTCAAAATCATTTTGAACCCAAATGATTAAACGAAACAGTGTTGTACCAGAAAACGTTGATGATGGAATATTTATATTCTCGATTATCAGGTCTGGTGGAGGTGTAAGCTGTACATTCACAGTTTTCCTACTTCTGTTAAAATTGTTTGATCTGTCAATATCTTCAAGAAAATGAGAAGTATCCACGCTTACAAATATAAATCCTGTTCCAATGTCTTTATCACGTAATCTGACCTGAAAAATATATTGTTTCAGTCATAATTTCTAGAATGTGCATGTATTTTTTTGAAAACTCACTTTTAATGTATTTGTAAAGATATCTTGATTAGACTTCTTTAATTAATAGCTTCTTACATTACCTCAGTTATGCCTTGGTATGTGTCGTTTTCTGCAATTATCTTCCGATTAATAATGGAAGCGACTAATCTTGCGCTTCTTATATCTTCTGAAAATCCGAAATAAACTTTGTCATACCAGTACTCATCGTAGGAAGTTGCTGCTTTGCCAATGTTTTGAACTATCCAACGAACTTCAAAGGATTGTCCTGAGTGGGCCACGGGAGGAGTCGTGATTTCAATTATAGAAAGATCAATGTAAGATTTTGTTACGAAATTCCATCGGGGGCTATACTGTGTAGTATTGTCATTGGTGACATACTCAACCTGCCAGTAATATTTTTCATCTTGTCGAAGATCAACACATTGAAACCACGTATTTGGTCCAAAGTAATTATACATCGTTGGTCTATTTGTTCGTGCATTCCATACAAATAATCTATATCTTGCAGATTTTAAGCCTTCGGGCCAGCTAAGAAGAGGTCGCAAATCTGTTATCTCGCCTCTGTTTGGAGTTATTGGGTCTTGAGGATCCATAACTGTTATTGTCTGAAACCCAAGAATTGTTTTTCCACAATTATCAGAGATGGTCCAATTTCTTACGAAAGTGAACCCACAGCCATTTCCTATTTCTGGCGGATCCATAAAAACAACGGATACCTCAAAACCACAAGGATGATACACTTGAACGGAGGGTTTTAGAACATCTTCTGTAATTTGCAATAAAGATCCACATGCAATCACAACATTTGAAGGCAAAACAGCAACTGGTCCACTACTAGATATGATACTGATGATCTGGGCCATCACATACTTATTCCCTGCAAGGTCATATGCAGTCCACAATCGTCTTACTTTGCAATTCTCGATCATGAGATCAGTGTACGTAAGGTTTTTAATACCAATGTTGTCTGTTGCATTTGGTTTTCCAGTTACATTCAGGGTAAGAGCATTTTGACATTCCACAGAGAGATCAGCCAATTGTTCTATATACGGTAGTTCAAAATCTGAAAGAAAATATTTAACATTATAGAGTAATATTGACTGGTGAAATTATTGATAAATAAACATAAAATTGTTTAACTCTTGATACATAAATATAATGCACGAAATATCACCAACCTGTTTCAAATTCATAGAGTAATGTTTTTCCACTGTTTCCATATTCATCAATACCCATTACTTCAAATGTGTATTCAGTACCACTGATCAGATGAGATTTCGTAATCAAATGATGACTTTTTAGTTGAGCACTACACGGCGTAAATGAAGATAAGCTGTTTTGGGGTGTAAGACTACAAGAAATTCTGCACCGCTCGTTGCAATTTATCTCAAATAATGCCGTATTTTGATTGCTCAGCCTTGTTGGAGTTTTCAACATTGTTAAAATTGGACCTGTCTTATCTACAAATCCAAATTATAGCATTAAAATATTTCGTTGATGCTAGATTAATTTAATAATACGTTTGCATTTAAATTTCTTACCAACGAACCATGTAAATGGTTTTAAATTAGCTGTATTATTTTCAAGATCTGTTCCTTGAACAAACAAAGTGTAAAATCCTTCTTTGAAATCTTCAGATGTCCATGACGTTTCTTCACAATTTGTATTGGAAAAATGTGTTTCGTTCTGTAGAGTGCAATCAACATACAAGACAGGTTCATCAAAATTCCATTTCACAGTTATATTACCACCCGTCACGGTTGGATTACAAGCACAGAATGTCAGAACTGGTGGTGTAACATCTCCTTTGAAGTAAAACATAACTTTGTATCAGAATAATCCTTATGCTGTTGTATTTAAACAGTTGAAAAGTTAAAAGTCCTTTGTCCATCTCTGATTTTTTCATGTCATATCTAATGCAAGTAGTGTGAAACAGATTAATTAGAGATTATCCGTATCTATCCGTATCTAATTATGCCTTTATTGTAATTTTTATGGTAACTCTGGAATGGAGATTGAAATGTATTTAATAATTATTAATGCCTGTTTTTACTATATAGCTAGTAGTTAAAAAGCTTGAAATTTGACGAGAAGATCAACAGTCGCCCGCGTGACGCAGTGGTTAGAGAAGGAGTTGATCCTTTCGTCGCGCGGTAGAATCTCACTGTGAGGCATAGAGACCAAGTTCGGAAGAGGCCGTATAAACCAAGGTCCTTAGTCCCAGCAGATGCTGGCACGAAAAAGATACGCTCAATGGCCCTGACTGCCGAGTATAGAAAATAAAATTCCAGCTCTCCACCGTAAGTAATGGCTTCTCAATATGAGTGTAAAATTCTAGAGATGGACATTAAACAACAATATTTCGCTCAAAATATCAACATCAAAATGATATAGTGAAAGTGATACTATTCACAAACATATTATTTTGTTGGCTTATTTGTTGTTTAATGTCCCTTTAGGGAATTTTTCGTCATTTTTTAGGAGGTCATTTTTCTACGTAGAAAAATGACCCAGGATCAATATTCTGCGACATTAGCCTCATTTTTCGACCGTAGAAAAGAATTCCAGACCAGTTATTCTACGACTCCACGTTGAAAAATGATCCTCATAGAAATTTGACCCCCTTTTTAAAAAAATAAAACCTTATAACTGTGTCTCCTGATATTTTTTCTATACTTTCAAATGTAAGGAGGGAATTTTTTTATGCACTTTACTCCTTTCCAACCTATATTGGATTGCATATCTTAATAGTAGCATCATAATCAATGTATCTGGGGTTTTTTTGCTTGTAAAATCCTAATGAATATCAATCATTGAGGAGCATACATTTATGATAATATTTTTTTGTGCTCTTTTATCATTTGAGGGTTTTATTCCAAAAATGGCATATGTTGCTGATAACCATAAAATTGTAGGGAGGCCGCCGAAATAACCATAAACTTTTAGGGAGGCCGCCGAAATTAGCAAATTTTAGCTCACCTGAGCCGAAGGCTCCAGTGAGCTTTTCTGATCAAAATTTTTCCGTTGTCTGTTGTCATTCTTGTTGTCATTGTAAACTGTTCACAATTTCAACTTCTGCTCAAGAACCACTAGGCCAATTTCAACCAAACTTGCTACAGAGTATCCTTTTGTAAAAAGGATTCAAATTTATTCAAATGAAGGGCCACACTCTCTTCAAGAGGAAAAAAAATTATGAATTAATGAAAAATAAATGGCTTTTTAAAAAATCTTCTAAAAAAACCACTGGGCCAGGAAGAATGAAACTCATGTGAAATCATCCTCAGGTACTGTAGATTCAAGTTTGTTCAAATCATGGTCCCTGCGGGTAGGGTGGGGCAACAATGGCTGAACAAAGTTTTACATAGAAATATATAGGGAAAATCTTCTAAAATCTTCTACTCTAGAACCACTGGGCCAGGAAAGATGAAACTCATGTGGAATCATTTCAGGTAGTGTAGATTCAAGTTTGTTTAAACCATGACCCCCGGGGGCAGGGTGGGACCAAAAAGGCCGATCAAAATTTTACATATAAATATATGGAAATCTTCTAAAATCTTCTTCTCAAGTACTTCAAAGCCATGATTAGTTATATCTAAATGGAATCATCCTGTAGTGTAAATTCAAGTTTGTTCAAATCCTGACCCCCGGGGATAGGTTGGGGCCACAATTGGGGATGAAAGTTTTAAATAGAAATATATTTAAAGAATCTTCTTATCAAGAATAGCAAAGACGTGATTAGTGATACTAGTATTTACTCGTATTTATATGTAATCATTCTCAGGTGTAGAATTAAATTTGTTTAAATCATTACCCCCAAGGGAAGGGTGGGGCCCCTAAGTTGAATCAAAGTTTTACATAGAAAATAAAGGGAAAAATCCCAAGAAAAGAAAAGCTATGTTTAGTCATATTACATGTAATGTACTCAGTAAGCATCCTTATTAATTGAAGATTTAAATTTGTTCAAATCATGGTCCTTTGGGGTAGGGAGGGAAATAATGGGAATCAAATTCAAATTATTACGAAATAATATCTAGGAACAAAATGTTTTAATTTTTTTTTTAATCAAGAACAACAAATTCATATGCTGTATTGAAATGAAGACATTCTCAAGGGGGAAATCTGGTAAAAATCAGAATGGTCAAAGATTCTCAGGTGAGCGATGTGACCCATGGGTCTATTGTTATAATAGTAATAAAAAATTCACCCAAAAGGGCAAAAATTTACATCTGAGTGAATAATAGTTAACAAATATCTATAAATTCATAAAAAACTTTCTCTTTTAACACTTTTTAGCCAACGAACACCTGACAAATGGTTGATGTAATATCCCCTTGATCTTAGATTTTTCGGACACCAACTTTGCAAATACAAATAGACTCTTAGTCTATCATGTCATTACTTCGATATCTAAATTCTTAGTACATACCGTTCAAAAGTTAAGGCCAAAGTAAAACTTTGGAATTTTTGTGAAAAAAATTGTCAAATTCCAAGGTCAAAATTGGTTGTACCCAAAGAAAGGTCTTGTCACAAGAAATACACCTGTGTTCATGAAAAATAGTCCCATCCAGTCAAAAGTTACGGATAAGGTTTAAGTTTTTACAGACAAACGTGCAGACGGACGGACAGGTAAAAAACTTATTATATTAGTTATTCAGGTACAATCAAGAGTGTACGGAGATTTATTACGGCATTTTTTCCATACACCCTGAGGGAATGGATCTGGATAGCAAATTTATTTCCTATGTACCCAAATAATTCTTTATAAAACTGTGTATCAAGCTATCGATATAAGATTTACATGTACTACTTTCTTCAATGCAGATAGTGACGTCATGTTATTTTCTTTTTATCATAGAGAAACTATGCATCGTGACGTCAGGTATTTTACCCCCGGCTGAAGTCGGGTGTACGGAATTTTACACCCGACTTTGTAACCAATCAAAGCTCGTGTTACAAGCTAGATAGGAAATAATATACCCCCGAAACATCGTTTACGATGGGCATAAATATAATATGTAAACTGACAACTTTTCATAATCCAACATTTGTTTGTTTTTCAATTGGTAAAACAATTCTTTAAATCACCACATGTAAGTACATGTATAAAGGGGAAACGATACTACATATGCCAATTTTGGTTATGACGAAAACGTCATTTTTTAGTTAATTATTTTTTATGCTACAATCCAATTTTGTTAAGGTTTTGTTGACACTAGCAAACGACAAAAGACATTTTAAAGGTTTTTAGCAAACCATGTTCTGTTTCTCTGGTATCATAAGTCAGAAGCAATTTAATTAAGTACTTATTTTTACAAATTAAATCGTCCCTATTTTTTATGAGAAGTTTGAAACTTCATCCATAGAAAACTAAATATTTTTATAAGGTCTAATTTTATAAGCAAGGGGACACTTTTGCACCAGTTTCAAATAAGGGATCAAAAACGTTAAACTTTTGAAAAATAAAACTTTATTTTGATTTTTGCAAATTATTTATCCAGGGTTAAATCAAAGAGATTTAAAATAATGGACACTTTTTAAAGTTTCTTTTACTGACATCAGCTAGAAAATGATCTTTTTAAAGATTACAATGGCAACTGTGGAAACTTGCCGTATAAAATGTAAACAAGAGGCCAATATGCCACATCGCTCACATGAGAAGCTTTGACCTTGCTGTTCTTTAGTAGATTTCCCCTTTGTAATACATATTGTGACCCAACCCTTCCCCACTGATCATTACTTAGACAATTTGAAATCTACACTCTCCCAAGATGCTTCCACATAAGTTTCAGCTTTTCTGGCCCAGTGGTTCTTGAGAAGAAGATATTCAAAGATTTTTCCTACATATTTCTATGTCAAACTTTTATTCCCCATTGTGGCCCTGCACTACCCCTCCCCCCCCCCCGCCCTCGGTGTCTTGATTTGAACAATTTAGAATCTACACTCTCCCAGAATGCTTCCACATAAGTTTCAGCTTTTCTGGTCCAGTGGTTTTTGAAAAGAAGATTTTCAAAAAATTTTTGCTATATATTTCTATGTAAAACTTTGATTCCCCATTGTGGCCCCAAATTACCCCCCGGGTGTCATGATTAAAAATCTATACTACCCCAGGGTACTTCCATATAAGTTTCAGCTTTTATGACCCAGTGGTTATCGAGAAGAAGATTTTTAAAGATTTTTTCTATATATTTCTATGTACAACTTTGATTCCCATTGCCCCACACAACCCCCAGGGGTCATGATTTGAACAATATAGAATATACACTACCTCAGTATACCTTGAAATAAGTTTCAGCTTTTCTGGCCCAGTGGTCCTTTTGAGAGGAAGATTTTTAAAGATTTTTTTAAAATATATTTGTATGTTAAACTTTGATTCCCCATTGTGGCCCCGCCCTACCCTGGGGGATCATGATTTGAACATCTTAGAATCTACACTACCCCAGAATGTTTCCATATAAGTTTCAGCTTTTCTGGTCCAGTGGTTCTGGAGAGGAAGATTAAAAAAAAATTCCTATATATTTCTATGTACAACTTTGATTCCCATTGTGGCCCCACACAACCCCCAGGGGTCATGATTTGAACAATATAGAATATACACTACCTCAGGATACCTTGAAATAAGTTTCAGCTTTTCTGGCCCAGTGGTCCTTTTGAAAGGAAGATTTTTAAAGATTTTTTAAAATATATTTGTATGTTAAACTTTGATTCCCCATTGTGGCCCCGCCCTACCCTGGGGAATCATGATTTGAACATCTTAGAGTCTACACTACCCCAGAATGTTTCCGAATCCATATAAGTTTCAGCTTTTCTGGTCCAGTGGTTCTGGAGAGGAAGATTAAAAAAAATTCCTATATATTTCTATGTACAACTTTGATTCCCATTGTGGCCCTACACAACCCCCAGGGGTCATGATTTGAACAATATAGAATATACACTACCTCAGGATACCTTGAAATAAGTTTCAGCTTTTCTGGCCCAGTGGTCCTTTTGAAAGGAAGATTTTTAAAGATTTTTTAAAATATATTTGTATGTTAAACTTTGATTCCCCATTGTGGCCCCGCCCTACCCTGGGGGATCATGATTTGAACATCTTAGAATCTACACTACCCCAGAATGTTTCCATATAACTTTCAGCTTTTCTGGTCCAGTGGTTCTGGAGAGGAAGATTAAAAAAAGAAATTCCTATATATTTCTATTTACAACTTTGATTCCCGATTGTGGCCCCGCCATGATATGAGAATTTAGAATCTACAGTACCCCAGGATACTTCCACATAAGTTTCAGTTTTTCTTGCCTAGTGGTTCTTGAGAAGAAGAGTTTTAAAGATTTTTTTTATATATTTCTTAGTAAAACCCATTGTGGCCCTGCCCTACTCTGGGGGTCATGATTTTAACATTTTAGAATCTATCTAAGGATGCTTCCACATCAGTTTAAGCTTTTCTGGCCCAGTGGTTCTTGAGAAGAAGATTTTGTAATGACCCCACCCTATTTTTGTTCTTTTTGATTATCTGCCCTTCTGAGGGTACTTGGTCCTTCATTTTAACAATTTAAAATTCTCTTCACCTAAGAATACTTTGTAGAAAGTTTGGTCAAAATTGGGCCAGTGGTTCTTGAGAGAAGTCAAAAATGTGAAAAGTTTACAGACGGACGGACAGCTAGACGGACGGACGGACAACGGACAAAATGTGATCAGAAAAGCTCACTTGAGCCTTCGGCTCAGGTGAGCTAAAAACAAATCTATAAATGCACGTATCTTTGCTCTAATATCCCTAGAACATTTCATTGTTTTCCTTTCATGGGGATAAAACGGTTTGTATTATTAAACCCCCTGCTTGAAAAATATCCCCGCTTGAAAAGAGGAAGGGTTTATAACGTATAAGTAGAATTTTTAGCGAGGATTTAATTTTGGCATTATTAGCGAGATGCCGAGATCGCTAAAACTGAATATCGCTAAAGATTAATTGCATTTTATTATACCCCCCGCTTGAAAAGCGGGAGGGTATATAGTAATCGTTAATTCCGTCCGTCCGTCTGTTACGCTTCAGGGTACCCATCTCTTATCCGCAACTCCTCTTATACCACTGAATGAAATTTGATGAAATTTTCACAGAATCTTTATTACATATTGCCATTGTGACCTCCTATTTTACTTTTTGATCTGACACATATTTTGGGTTTCCCGGCCACAGCAAAACATGGACTTTGTCATCATTTATAACCATATTGGAGGCGGGGGATCCGACACATATTTTTGGGTTTCCCATAGCAAAACATGGACACTGCCATTTATACACATATGGGAGGCGGGGGTATCCTTTAGATAGTCCATTGCTCACAGTACCTCTAGTTTTTAATTTAGCTTCTTAAATGTGCATTTTAAAATCGCTTAAATAACATCTCGCTAAAAATCAATTACCATTTTTTTAGGACAAATCGCTCAATTTGAGTCTCACTGAAATTTCCACTTATACGGTAGTAATCGGAATGTCCGTCCGTCTTTTACGATTAGGGGTACCCATCTCTTATCCGCAACTCCTCTCATATCACTGAATGAAATTTGATAAAGCTTTCACAGAATCTTTATTACATAATGCCATATCGTGCACCTCCTATTTTACTTTTTGATCCGACACATATTTTGGGTATCCCAGTGCAAAGCATGGACACTGCAATTATATTCATATAGGAGGTGGGGGTATCATTTAGTGAGCTCATTGCTCACAGTACCTCTAGTTAATGCAAGGTATAGTAAAGCTTTGATTTAAATGTTATTATACCCCCCGCTTAAAAAGCGGGAGGGTATATAGTAATCGTTAATTCCGTCCGTCCGTCCTTCTGTCTGTCCGTCCGTCCGTCTGTACGCCCGTTCGTCCGTCCGTCTGTTACGCTTTTGGGTACCCATCTCTTATCCGCAACTCCTCTTATACCACCGAATGAAATCTGATGAAACTTTCACAGATTCTTTATTACATATTGCCATTGTGCACCTCCTATTTTACTTTTTGATCCGACATATATTTTGGGTTTTCTGGCCACAGCAAAACATGGACTTTGCCATTCTAACTATATGGAGGCGGGGGGTATCATTTAGTGAGCTCATCGCTCACAGTACCTCTAGTTTTATTTAAGCTTAAAGACTTTCAGAAATGAACACATCATATCATAAGGCTGCTTGATATTACCCGTATGCATACGCCTAACAAGAATATTCCTAAAAAAAAACGAGTGTTTTCGCATCAAAAAAATGAAAAGGGGTCATTATACCCCCCGCTTGAAAAGTGGGAGGGTAAACTGTAATCGGTATGTCCGTCCGTCCGTACGTCCGTCTGCACGTCTGTCCGTCCGTCTGTTACGCTTTAGGGTACCCATCTCTTATCCGCAACTCCTCTCATACGACTGAATGAAATTTAACGAAATTTTCACAGAATCTTTATTACATATTGCCATTGTGCACCTCCTATTTTACTTTTTGATCTGACACATATTTTGGGTTTCCCGGCCACAGCAAAACATGGATTTTGTCATCAGTTATAACCATATGGGAGGCGGGGGTATCATTTAGTGAGCTAACTGCTCACAGTAACTCTAGTCATACCCCCGCTTGAAAAGCGGGAGGGTATATAGTAATCGTTAATTCCGTCCGTCCGTCCGTCTGTACGTCCGTCCGTCCGTCTGTCTGTCCGTCCGTCCGTCCGTCTGTTACGCTTTGGGGTACCTATCTCTTATCCGTAACTCCTCTCATACCACTGAAGGAAATTTGATGAAACTTTCACAGAATCTTTATTACATATTGCCATTGTGCACCGCCTATTTTACTTTTTGAACCGACACATATTTTGGGTTTCCCGGCCACAGGAAAACATGGACTTTTTCACCAGTTATAACCATATGGGAGGCAGAGGTATCATTTAGTGAGCTCATCGCTCACAGTTCTTCTAGTTATTCTACGGGGTCATTTTTCTACAATGCATACGTGGAAAAACTCCCCCAAGGATACGATTTCCACAAAATGGTGGGCCATTTTTCTACGTAAAATATTGACCAGGTGGTTAAATTTATACATAGAAAAATGACTCCCGGTCAATATTCTACGAGGGTCACTTTTCGTTGTTACACCGGCGTAGGTCTAGGGCTGCAAATTTTATCCAATATTCGGCACATACAGCCATTGAGCAGTGAGGGATCTTTTTCGTGCCAACAACTACTGCGACATTGGATTTCGGTTTACAAATGTATGCTTACGGTCTCGTCGTTAGGACAGATATCCACAATCCACACTTGGATTCGAACCCTCAACTCCATAAAAGTATTCAGCGACCTTAGAGTTCTAAGCACTGCGCTACCCTCTTGACCAATCATTTTGAAAACCATCATTATTGTTTAATCCATAAATCAATCGTTCAAACGGATGATTATTAACAGCGATTGAAAATGAAATCCCTAATCTTCATCTGCTGAAACGATGGTAACATCTTTTCGGGTTGGTATCTGAGTTTAGAAAATTAGAATTGATTTGAAAAATTGACAGAAAGAGGTTGCAACGTATGTGATTGGTCTTGATACGCAAACGTTGAAAAGAGATCTCTTTGCATAATGTATTTAATTGAAGACATTACATTACATAGTGCAAACAGATATCTTTTCAACGTGAGGCGTATCTTGACCAATCACATAACGTATTCAATAGGATAAATATCTCATTCCTTAGTATAAGTTGTTTATTTATGCATCACTTTAAATGTAACAACTTATTGCAATCCACTACTCTGACCTCTGATATCTCTCATCCTAATCAGTATTAGTATATGTTACCCTATGTTTGTTTATTCAAGCAAGGGGGGTAACAAAATCAGATCAGATCGGATTAAAAAAATACAGGTTGCTAGGTCAACAAATTAACCACCATTTATATAACTAAATTTTTGGGATGTAATATCTCAAGCTGTCAATTCACATTTGACAAAAATCATACATTTTAGTTTTTAAATTTGAACAATTTTGTTTATCTTCATATGGAGCTCTTCTTCTAAAGGAGATCAATAAAGCTTAAAATAGCTTCAACTCCCAAGCCCTCTTAAATAATGTATAATTTTTTATAGCATCAAACATAAACAAGAAATCTGTGAGCCAATGCTCACTAGTAATACCCCCGCTCTGATGTAAATCAACAACTATCATGTTAATTTACACAAGTTTAATAACAGGCAGATGCACAGAAAAATTTGAAGTTGACATCAGATTCATTTCAAAATTAATCCCACCATATGGCTTGCCTCAACAAAGAATGTACTAAAATTAAGCATCTGCTATGAATAGTTATGAGAAAAATGCAACGAAAATTTGTTATGGATGGAACGGACAGACGCTCAGACAAACAGGAAGTTGACATAAGATTTTTACAAATATGTATCCCAACATATGGCATGCTTTAGAGAAGATTTTGTTAAAATTTCAAGCATCTGCGAGGAGTACTTGCTGAGAAAACTGCGACGAAAATTTGTTATGTATGAAACGGACAGACGCTCAGACAAACAGGAAGTTGACATTAGATTTTAACAAAAATGTATCCCAACGTATGGCATGCAGTAGAGAAGATTTTGTTACAATTTCAAGCATCTGCGATAAGTACACTCTGAGAAAACTGCGACGAAAATTTGTTATGGATGAAACGGACAGACGCACAGACAAACAGGAAGTTGACATCAGATTTTAACAAAAATGTATTCTAACGTATGGCATGCCTCGGAAAAGATTGTGTTAAAATTTCAAGCATCTGTGATGAGTACTTGCTGAGAAAACTGCGACGGACGGATGTGCCTGAGTTGTTATTTTCAAATTCTTCGATAATAGTTTGTTTGTATCATCTGTCCTTAAGTCCAGTAAAACCATTAAGAAATGTAAGAACTTACTGACGCGGAATGTCCAATTATTAGGATCCCAAAGGGCAGACGATTCAGCTCCACAACCGGTTACGCCTTTGGCAATACCTGCAAAATTAAGTTTTTATTTCTGTATAATAAAATTCAAACCACCTTAGATTACTCTTCTTTCGATAAAGATATCAACAAACGGATATCACAACACGAAAAATACCCATTCTCCGAGAAAAAAAGTTTATAAATGAATATATATTCCCGTGCAAGACATATTTATCTATAATTAATATTCCGAATCCAGTGAATCGTGAGCTTTATTAACACGATTAATAACCTTATTCAATGGTACAAGTATTCAACTCTGAGTGTAAATTTAAAAATATTTACAATTTTAATTTCATTCCAGACATCATTTTACAAGGGTTGTTCGAAAAGTTCGTGGACGATGTCAATTTTAGTTATATTACACACTAAAAATATAAAATAAGCACAATACAATATGTGAAAACATTTGTTTTGTTGATGTGTGAAGTGTTTTTATTCCATTTAACAGGAATCATTTTACTTCATTTTTAAATCAACATGTTTTGAACCTGCGACGCAAACTTAACGGCAATATAACGTCAAAACATAGTTTCAAGAATTTCTTTAAAAAAAAATAAAACAAAGCAAAACAAACAAAAAAAAAAAAGCAGAAAAAAAAATTATTCCCATATCACTGGAAAAAAATAACTAGTGAAAGTCACTAAGAAGACTAATCACTACCTCAAAAGTAGTTTTACTAGGTATTGGGTAGATTTACTAGACAACACTAGTAAATCTACGGCCTCATGCGTCCTCAGGGGCACGGAGAGGATAAGTAGGTAAGTAACTAGTAAATCTAGAGTTTATAAGTAACTTTCACTAGGTATCTAAGTATCTTCGCGACCTTTTTCACTATCTCAGCTAGTAAACAGAGTGATTACTAATCACAAAGAACGCTATACTAGGCACACTAGTTATATCAACTAGGTATTTATATCAGTGTACATTCACATAGTACTATCCAATGTCCACTCATTAAATCCTTTTTCTTATACCTGGCATTTATTTTTTTAAAAGAATTGCTCTCCTTGTATTATTTCCTTTGTTAATGTTTTATTTTTTTAATTACTGAACACTGCTTTCACGGGGTAAATAACTCTGAAGTGCCTAAGTCTTTCCTTGATGTT
Organism: Saccostrea glomerata; assembly: GCA_003671525.1. Lineage (NCBI taxonomy): Eukaryota > Metazoa > Mollusca > Bivalvia > Ostreida > Ostreidae > Saccostrea > Saccostrea glomerata. The sequence continues at coordinate 748,573 of PRKT01000141.1, forward strand.
TCAGCTTTTAACATAAAAAGTCGTACGTACGACATAGTAAGTCGTACGTACGAGATACTAAGTCGTACGAACGAGATACTATGTCGTATGTACGACATACTAAGTCGTACGTACGACATACTAAGTTGTACGTACGACATAATAAGTCGTACGAACGACATAATAAGTCGTACGAACGACATAATAAGTCGTACGTACGATATAATATTAAGTCGTACAAACGACATAATAAGTCGTATGTACGACATAATAAGTCGTACGTACGACATACTAAGTCGTACGTACGACATAGTAAGTCGTACGAACGAGATACTAAGTCGTACGTACGACATACTAAGTCATACGAACGAGATACTTTGTCATACGTACGACATCGTAAGTCGTACGTACGACATAATAAGTCGTACGAACGAGATACTAAGTCGCACGTACGACATAATAAGTCGTTCGTACGACATAATAAGTCGTTCGTACGACATAATAAGTCGTACGAACGAGATACTATGTCGAACGTACAACATAATAAGTCGTACGAACGACATAATAAGTCGTACGTACGAGATACTAAGTCGTACGAACGAGATACTATGTCGTACGAACGAGATACTAAGTCGTAGGTACGAGATACTACGTCGTACGAACGAGATAACATAAACCCCTTGTAGCCATGTGTTTATGTTACTTATACGATATAATATGTAGTTATTCGGTTTTCTTTATAATATCATGAATAGACGGGCGTGCCAATAGTTGTGCTTTTGATTACTAAAACGGAAGAACCTAAATTTCATATACATATGTAACTTCAATCTATTTAACAGTTAAAAAAAGTCAATTTTACATTTTGACTAAGAAGTCCTATCCAAAAATGCCCCCCTCCACCCCTCAAAGAATCTGATAATTTGATACGTTTTTATCGAAAGAATATTATAAATTAAGCTTTTCAGGGTGTACCGATGTGGGAGAAAAGTACAAGAATCCCGAAAATGAAAAATATTTCTTTAATTATATATATGGTTTATATTTATGTTTAATGTCCTTTTGATTAGTAAAGCTCGGATGTTTTGAGACTGACATTCAACATTTTTACTGTGGCCTGGTTCGAATCACCTGGTGGCACACGTTTACTTCTATAAAAACAGACTTGCATATTTCACTTCATTTTCCTTTATAAATGATTTATTTTTCTTTAGAGATAAACGACATTTATGAGAATGTAGACCAGAAATATTATTCTCTAAAAATTATCCCACAGTATAAGCATTCATTGTTTGAGGACAAGAATTATTCATCTCCTCACGATGAAGGAGTCACATATAAACGCCCCCCCCCCCACAAAAAAAAGAAAAAAAAACAAAAAAACATGAATGACATGCGGTTGATGAGACATATCCCCTGCAAATGTACATACACTGGATCGTTAATTGAAATCATTACAGTTTTGACTTCTTGTCAGTTTAATTGTACCAAAAAAAACCCAAACAAACAAACAAACAAACAAAAACAATAAATGCGTGAATAATCTAATACATTTAATCTCGGAAAAGTTTCCAAACGATTAAATTAAAATGAAATCGCAGAAGTAGTAAATGATCAAGATGCGAGGGACAGAATATTTTCTAGATTTGATTTTAAGAAGATTATTTATCTATTAAGCGAAGATAACATTTTTCTAACAGGTTTTACGTATATGATCAGCTTGAAGGCCCGGGGCCGTAACAGAAAGCATGCTAATGTCGTACGTACGACTTATTATGTCGTACGTACGACTTATTATGTCGTTCGTACGACTTATTATGTCGTACGTACAACTTAGTATCTCGTTCGTACGACTTATTATGTCGTACGTACGACATAGTATCTCGTTCGTACGACTTAGTATCTCGTACGTACGACTTATTATGCCGTACGTACGACTTAGTATCTTGTTTGTACGACTTATTATGTCGTACATACGACTTACTATGTCGTACGTACGACATAGTATCTCGTTCGTACGACTTAGTATGTCGTACGTACGACTTATTATGTCGTACGTACAACATAGTATCTCGTTTGTACGACATAGTATCTCGTTTGTACGACTTAATATCTCGTACGTACGACTTATTATGTCGTTCGTACGACTTATTATGTCGTTCGTACGACTTAATATTATGTCGTACGTACGACTTATTATGTGGTTCGTACGACTTAGTATGTCGTTCGTACGACTTATTATGTCGTACGTACGACTTAGTATCTCGTTTGTACGACTTAGTATCTCGTACGTACGACTTACTATGTCGTACGTACGACTTATTATGTCGTACGTATGACTTACAATATTTTTTATTTCAGGTGGCAGCAATACGCTTCCGTACGGTTTGGATGAGATTCGTTGATATAAATTATATTATGATATAATATGTCAATTTTTTCGAGATGAATTGTTTGAAAACTTAACTAGAAACATCTTTAACGAACAAATAAATGGTAACATATCATAACTTAATAAATCATATTTCGTAAAAAAAAGGGGGGGGGGGTCACAAACAAAACCTACGAAAGGATGACTTGACTGTACTGCAACCCCGCTAAAAAGAGAGTAGGGTTACAGGCCTTTTAATGAACAAGTTCCACAGCAAGAATATAATTATGATTTAAATTTGGGGGAAATGGTGTAAGAAGCCGACCCCCCTTTTTAGCCATTAGTCAATAAACTGTTTCCCTTTTTTTTAAATTTCATTCTCTTATTACGTAATCAGACAAGTTCGGTTTACATGTACAAAACACATTATTCTCAGAATATATTGATTCATGCTTGTAAACGGGATGGATTTTCTACAAAATTGGGTACATGTATTATTCATAAAATCGCGTATTATACTGGATATTAGGGTATCGTTGAATACGCGAAATCTAGTGAAGGCAGTGTAATCACTTAATAAAACTTAAACAATTGGACGGCACATTTTGCGGAGTCAACTTTCACCTAGATACAAATGTTTTCTAAAAGTATCACCAGTCAAGTAAGAATTTGGAAGTCAGGATTAATGCGCACTGGACAACAAATACCTGTAGAGCTTACTACATTTCATGATCCGCACCCAAACAGGCGTTTGTTCTGCTTAATATTTTTCATAATGTTGGAAGTATATGCATCTTCTTCATGTCCATACCCAACACAACAGAATTGTTAATTAAAAGTTGAATGTGCATGTAGATCTACGCATTGATATTTTTGAATGCTTGTATCTCAGCTCCTTTAGTCCTGAAGAATTCAAATTAATATAGTTTAGTGCAATTTGAGTGGTTTAACCTTTTGATGAAAAATAAAAATTCAGTAAATTACATAATCAAACATTAGACCACCATTACATAAATGAACAAGATGCGTTTGTGAAACACTGATGCCCCCGTATGGTAATATAGCGAAGATTATACTTTTCTTAAATGCAAATTTAATATATTGGTACCAAAAGTAGGGTATTCTTACTGGAAATACAATTGTGAAATATTAAAGTAGGCCAAGGCTAAAGTTATTCCATAAGTACGGAAATCTCCAAGGTAAAGGTCAAAAGGTCAAGATTGTTGGCATGAATGGTCTTTCCACAAAGAATACATATGTGAAGTATGAAGCCCTAATCCTTAAAAATTGTGACCAAGGATAATTTTTTTAAAGTAGGTCAAACTCCGAGGTCAAAGGTCTTGCCATCAAATGAAAGTTCTTATCATAAGGATTTAATATGTAAAGAATGAAAGCACAAACACTAAACCTTGACAAGAGGCCCGCGGGCCTGAGTATCATGTAACAACGTTTTAACCCTGTTTTAAACCAGAGGCCATGACATTCACAATTTTGAAAGAGGCACCATTGCTTATCATAATTATAAACTTAGCATGCTTATTCTATTTACTTAATACCAAGAGGTATCAATAAGTATCAATTCATACAACTTTTTCACAGGCACATATATGAAAGATGAAAGAAACCAACGACACTACGTGCCTGATCACATAAAATAAATGTACGATATGTTAAGTTAAATGGAAAAAAAGTAAATTATATAATGTATATCCCGTCAACAGTGAGTTACCAAAGAGTTACTCAGAGGTAGATCAGAGTAACAAAGAAAAAATGCACTTCCACTTTATAACCAGTTGTGCACCCAACCCAAAGGAAGCACTGACCCTTATGGAGCCACATATTTCAAAATTTTGGAAATTTTATCCTAGATTTTATTTAATAAATTAATGAAATTAATTGATTAAAACCAAAAAGCATATTTCAAAATATTAACTTATTTTCAGATTATGTAACCCCCCATACCCCTGACCCAGGGGGCATGAAATAAACCATTTAACCATTTTGCTAGATGCACCTTTCTTCCTCAAAAAATACATATACTTTGACCATAAGCATAATACCCAGGAGCAAAGGACAAGATTTTCAAAGAATTAATGTATTTTCACTACTTAATCAGAAGAGCCCCCTCCTTACACTGAATTGCAATATCCCTGGTACAGGGGCCATGAAATTCACAAATTTGGTTGAGGAATTATAACTTGATAATTAGTTTACTAAATACCCAGGAGCAGAGGAGAAATAATGCATTTTCACAATATAATCAATTGAGCCCCACCAGAACATTAAGAACACCAGAACCCGTGACCCTGGGGCCATAAAATTCACAATTTTGGTAGAGGCACTCTTGCTCATCATAACTATGTACATGTACTTAGTTAGTTCATTGAATACCCAGGAGCAGAGAAGAAGATTTTCAAAGAAATAATGCATTTTCAAAATATAATCAATAGAGCCCCGTTCAGCAAGAGAACCCCTGACCCTGGGGCCATGAATTTCAAAATGTTGGTAGAGGACTTCATTGACATTACATTCATGCTAACAGTTTGACTGCTTGATGTCCAGGAGTAAAGAAGAATATTTTAAAAGATTGCATTAACTTTAGTGGTTTTGGCCCCATCCCTCAGGCCCCAGTGGAGCAGCGACCATGAAATTCACAATTTTTGTTCCCCTTCACCCATAGATGCTTTATGTCAAATTTGCTGGAATTTGGTTGAGTGGTTACAGAGAAGAAGCTGAAAATGTTCAATTGTTAGTTTACCTGAATTTACTCAGGTGACCTAAAAGTTGATGTCAAGGTTTGCTTTTTAAAAATAGGTCAAACTCCAAGGTCAAAGGGTCAAAGTTCTTGGTATCCAATGAAGGGTCTTCTCACAAGGATTACATATGTGAATTATGAAAGCACTATCCCTTACCATTCAAAAGTTATGGCCAAGGCTAAAGTTTTTTTTCATAAATATGAAAATCTCGAAGGTCAAGGTCAAAAATCAAGGTTGTTAGTATCCAATGAAAGGTCCTTCCACAAAGAATACATACGTGAAGTATAAATATCTTGGTATCTACTGTTCAAAAGATATGGCCAACCATCCTTAGGCAAAAGTTCGGGTCAGAATATGAATAAAAAATTCCTAAAGAGACAAACAAACATGTCTATTCCCAGCCCCCGTCTATCAGTATTTTCAGTACTTTGATTACATTTTTTGTTAAGATTTTTACAGTTTCTTCACAGAATGTCCGTATCCGATACTTAGTCTCCCTCGCTCAAATACTGCCTGTACTATTTGTACACACAAGCACATCTCGCTTGTGAAGTATTTTTTATTCATTTAACATTTTTAGAATTTATTCAGGATTTTTCCTGAGTAAAATACAAAATCGCATCGTTCCTGCTGCTCGGTGACGGTCTAAAACAACGCCATCGGTTTTGTTGTTTTCAATGAGCACTACCTAACTTCTCAAATTGATTTCTTGTTTTTCGTTTTTGCTCCATTTTACAGAGAATATGACTTCTTTAGTGTATTGTTTGTAACTGTTTTAACGAAGTCGTGCTATTTAAAAATGAATACAAATCATTTTAATCAATTGTTAGAATATTTCTACCAAATTTGAATAACATATGACGTCAAATAAAAAAGAAGTGACAGAAGTTAACGAACTTTTCGAACAACCCTCGTACAATGTTTGTTACCACACTCTAATATAAAATTGTACTTTACATTCATATTTAGCATGTGACCAAAGAAAACCAAATCACAAAACGAAAATAATTATCTCTAATGAAAAAAAGGTCTTATAAAAAATATGAAAAGTTTAGATACATGTATAACTAATTTGACATATAATTCGTCTTAACATTTCAAATTAGAAATCATCTTCTAAACAACTGTTTGAGGGAAAAATATAAGCTTGGAGATCGATGTTAAAAGACACCAGAAGAAAAATCCCATCATATATGTCACATGAGGCAATTTTATTTTTTGTAATTGCCAAATATTCAAAATGATATTTACAGTAAACGACAAATAAAATGGCATTTCTGAGCCACCGAGCATTTATTATTATTTTTTTATGTAAAGGAAACACCGTTTAATAATAAAATCACATAGTTTCATTTTCAGCAGAAAAAGAACATGTTTATCCCGCACGTATAACAGTATTTAACCTAATTTCACTTTTCGTTAAAAGAAAAGCAGAAGCAGATTTACAAATAAGCTAATTCGTCCTTTGTATGACATTGACTTAACATTACAAACTTCACTTATCTCACGTATCAACTTCATGCAGCTAAAAATGGAAGGAACCAATGGTTGAAAAGGCCTCTTGAAAATCACGAAAATATTAGATCCTTTTGATTTTTTTTATTATCTATGAATAAAATCGAAATAAACAATTTAAATTAATGATTATAAATTAACTTGGAATGGGCATTAAAAATGGTTTATTAACCTTCGCTAGATACATGTATTATAAATTTTTTTTAATAAAATATACAGCAGTGTTTCACTTTGGAATATTGCAGAACAAAAAGATGCAATGTATAAAAAGAAGGACAAATGATACCTGGGTCAAGTTTGATGTAATAATATTCTTTTTCTTTGAGGTTAAAATCTGTTGAAATGCTCAGAATCCAGTTTCCTGAACCAGTGCTATCTAAGGAATATACAGCTAAATCACTTTTTGAAACATCGATTTTGGAAACGAGGTTGCCATTTTTAGTGTAAAAATAAATGAAGGCTCTTTGGACTGGTTGCATGACCTGAAAACATAATGTCCAATTATTTTGTATTATAGATATTGGGTAAACTTGAAAAAAATATTTTGACATATACGTAAGATTTTAAGGTATGTCACTCGTGAAATTTGTTATAGGCCTATCAAGGATTTTTTAGATGTACAAAGTACTCAAATGGTATGAGTCAAAATCGCAGTGAAAATAGGGGGTCAGTGTGCATTTTACTGAGGTAACATTTTGCACTTAAAGTTTAACTCTTTGGTTAATCACTTTAACCTTAATCATATTTTATAAGATGTTACCAAAAACATGCAATAAATTTAATCTCATTTTATGTAAAATGGTTCGAATATGTATCATTGAAAAAAATCTTGCAAATTAATGCGCGCTAATTATTCTATGACCTTTTTTGCAATAAAAAGTCAGATTTGGGTGTTAAAAATATAAATAGGCAATAAAATTTGTTCTTGTTTCAAACATTTTACGACTTAAGGACATACGCAACCTACCTTACATACTGATAACTTTTTAAGATATTCTTAATTTAAGATTATTGTGCTATCAGATGTTCATAGACAAAAAATCAGCATGCATTACCAGGTGTTTTTGGAAGAAATCTAATTATGAAAACTTTTGCATTATTCAAAGAAAAATGCACAAAAATTACAAAACATAAATTCCAGATGTTTTCCCATAAAAATTTATTTTACATGTAGAAGAGGTATACAAATCGATATATAGACTTTAAAAGTATTGCACACAGGTCCTTCATTTAGAGGAACTCTTCAACTCCAGGGAAGAACCCAATAATGCTCAAACTACGTTGTGTATGACCTTAAGTGCTGATCAGTCACAATTATCGAGCAGTTTAAAATACTAGTAATGAAAAGAAACAGTTGAGGTCAATGATGTAAATTTTGAAATATTGGTCAAAATATGCGATTTTCAGGCAAAAAAAGGTGTAGATTTTATCTTGACTTCTTTGATATCTTCATTTCTCGACTAAGTTCGTGGACTGATGGTGTACAATTTGTTTTTAATTTATAAATTGAGACATTTATTTAGTATTCCTAGAATATCATAACGGAACATATTCTCTCTGTAAAAGGATATGAAACTAAAGTTTCAAGATATGAAAGTCAATAAATGTGCAGTTTTGCAGATTTTTCTGCTAAATATCCTTCCACCACAAGAAACAGTCCCTTATAAATCTTGCTTTATGAATTTTTTAGCAGTTTTTTTCATTGTATTTTGAACAATTTACGTTGTTTAATTTAAATATGTTATAAAAATTGAATAATGAAAATTAGTTCTGAAGGATATGGAGATAACGAACAGTATTCAATCTCAAAGTCCATTAAACAATATACAAAATCAAAGTAAAAATCAAGTAGAGCAAACACGGACCCCTGAAACATCAGAGGTGGGATCAGGTGCCATGGAGGAGTGAGCATCCCCTGCCGACCAGTCACACCCGCCGTGTGTTCGTTGTCATGATCAGGAAATAACGAAAAAAAAATCCATCGTCAATTCAGTGTATAATTAATGGACTAACAATTGGCATGAAAAACGTCAGTCAGCATTTGACTCAATGATAAATTGTACTTGCTGACAAGGTCATTGTATCGACCATAGAACTTATGATGACTATAAACGAGACTGCTGATATTAAGTAAGAGGTTCAGTCTGAACTTTTCTAATAAGCTGACAAGTGATATACCCTAACTGAAATATGAATTATTAAAATTACGACTGTTGCCCTGTATAGTGAACAATAAATGCTTTCCCGAGGTAGAAGCATATCATGTTTATATATTTATAAACATTTCACATTTGTTTCTTAGAATCGGATTAAATCATATCATTATTGATTCTTCTAATGTTACAGGTTATTGTTACCTAGCGATCACGGAAAACTTTTTTAAAAGTACCTGCAGATCAAAGCTGATAATGAAGTACGTCTGTGTGGGTAGTATTTCTCCAAACGGCTGATACGAAATGATTTGTGGAGGCTCCACTAGAATACAATTTGGAAAAAAAGTTTTAAAGTCTAAATTTGAAGTGGATGGATAATTATAGTCTGAATGTTTATATTCAGACTATAAGCCTCCACTACACTTTATTCAATGTTTAGGTTATATTACCATAAGAATACCATAAAAAATCTTGATATACGTACCCCCAACAAAAAGCTTGATACAGGTTTTATCTGACACCAAACTGAAACAAATATCTTATTTATAGTCTTCTCTGGAGGAAACAAGGCTAGAAAGAAGTTGTTAACAAACAAACATGCAATTATACGCAATAAAAAAAGAGAGAAGATCATGTGTAAATCGTCCGCATAAACTGAAAATTTTCTCTAGTACTGGTAGCATGGATTTTTTGTCGACAAGGCGTGTGAAGTGTTCTCTAACCTGTCTGAGTCGCTGGCAGTATAACAGAAAGTTTTTTCGCCAGCCTGATGTGGTGTTGGTGTCCAATAAACATTTACAAACGCTTCCCGGTTTGACATGGCGTATTTCTGTAGAGTTGAGGTCGTCAGGCCAGGTGGTGACACAGTGGTTATTTCAGTGATACTTTGAAGAGTCAGGAAAAAGAAAGCAATACGTAAACATTATCTACAGCAAAACGGCTTGATCTCTAGTATATTTAAGTACAGCTCCCTATAAAAATCATGCAAAATAGGTATATATGTGATATATGAAAGTTCTCAGAATTTGCTGATTTTCCACTCATAGTTTTCTCTCGCACTATGAGGCATGTAATCTATGTAAAATAAAAAAAGTTTTGCTCCATGATTACTATGGAAACATCAGTAAAGAAATTTCCTTGGCAAGCAGTTGATTTTTAGCTTTGATTAGCAAAAAAAAAATTATTTTTCAGGCACTAATTAAATGTATTTACTTGAGGAATTTCTTTTTTATTGCTTTTATGCTCAAGGTAAACATCTTAAGTGCTCTCATAATGAAAGACAAAGAAATAAGAATTAAGATATTGGTATGATAGATATGGGTGGGTATATATACATGTTTTATCTTTCTTGCTGACTCAGCATTTTCTTTATTTTTGGAATTATTGAATGTCAAATTTCTCAAATGATAGACCTGATACAGACATCATGTGTTTAAAGTATAAAAGCAGAGGGTGTTTTCTTTTAGAATTTGAATTCAGAAGCGTATAATTTCTGAAATTCCAATTCGTTGCCTAGCAACATAAATGGATGTTTTTATGAATAAAAAGAGGAAATATGTAAAATCCTGAAGTCTTAGATCACATAACTTCTTATCTTTAAGTATTTTAAATAAATTTTACAATAAGGTAAAATTTTTGACACTTTTCTGCAAGCTAGGGACCCTTTTACAATTTCATATCTCCATGGTAACAGCAATTTCTCCTTAGCAACACACCATAGAAGGATAATTGTAGCACGTCTATGTACAATTGTTAAAGATTCTTCAATCCATTGAAAAAATTTAATCAGTAAGATGTAAATTGCAATTAGCATCTTATGATTTGTTCTATTATTTCATTAACTCATGGCAACAATTTTGAGCACATAACAACCAATAAAATCTATCAAGAGTTGAGAGTCATACTCTGTAAGGACTTCAACAGTTTTGGTATACAAAACCAATATTACTGAACATTCATTTTTGACATTACAATGATTGCTGGTAGAAAATATGCATTAATATAAACATTCTACAAACATGTCTTAAAAATCAAAGAATGTTACCATGGTAATGGGTATAAACATTTTTGTGTATGTCATTCAGTTTTGTCTCTCCTTTTTCACGCAGAGTTCATTCATGTTTCTAAAATAAAATAAAATGAACATACAGTCATACACACACAGATTCACAAGTTTTGAAAAAAAAATATATTAATGAACGTTGTTATTCGGCATTCAATGGAAAGCATGCTCTACTCCCTTAAAAAAGAGCTGGAATGAAGATTAATTAAGATTTATTAACTATTTCAACCTAGTTTGAAAAATTATTCAATTATCATTGAAATCCTATCGAAATGAAATTCTATGCATTCAACCAAAAAAAAAATAGCCAAATTGACAATTCTATTGAAATAATTGGGTGTAAAATGTAGTCGGGAATCGTGAGTTAGCATACGTAGTTCTTGAAATAAACTTGCCGCTATGTAGTGAGAGGGTTTAGCATAATCAAGGATTGAGGTTAAAATGTACGATTTTATAAGCAACGGCAAAATGACTGACAGATTTGTGACGAACTTAATACAGGTTCTCAATTTAAAGTAAAATTTAGCAAATGGAAAGTTACGGTCAAAATTCTTTAACCAATGAATATGAACACCTGTATTCATGACAACATTCACTTCAGTTTATTAGAACATTTTTGATTTGGGTTTTGAAGACTTGATTGCATAATATACACATTTACGTGTATATATATATATTCTACAGGTGATCATTGTTAATGACAATTTGATGGTGACATTTATTCTGTATACCAAAACTGTTGAAGTGCTTTCAATTTTTCATGGATTATATTGGTTGTTATGTGCTCAAAATAGTTACCTTGGGTTAATCAAATAATAAAAAAAAACTTTATAAGATGCTAATTGCATTTTTTATATCTGCCTGATTAAATTTTTACAAAATGGATTGAAGAATCTTTAACAATTGTTAATGGACGTGCTAAAAATATCATTCTATGATATGTTGCAAAGAAGAAATTGCTGTTACCATAGGTTATAAAGTAAAATGGTCCTTATTTTGTAGGAAAGTCTTTAAAATTAATTTTAATTTAAAATTCATTTAAAGTACTTAAAGATAAGAAGTTATGTGATTTATGACTTCAAGATTTTTACATATTTCCTCTTTTTATTTATAAAAACATCCATTTTTGTTGCTAGGCAACGAAAAGGAAATTAAAGAAAGCATACGTTTCAAGTTCTAAAAGAAAATGTCCTCTGCTTTTATATTATATACACATGATCTGTATCAGGTCCATCATTTGAGTAATTCGACATTGAATAATTCCAAAATCAAGGAAATGCTGAGTCAGCAAAAAAGATAAAACATATATATACATCCCCTTTTCCATATCACATCCTGTATCAGCCCGAGACAAGCACTTAAGTTGTTTATCTTGAGAATAAGGGCAATCAAAAAAAAGAAATTCCTCTATTAATTACATTTAATTAGTGCCTGAAGAATAAGAGAATTTTTTCTTCATCAAAGCTAAAAATCTGCTGGTTGCTAAGGAAATTTCTTTACCTATGTTTTTATAGTAACCCCGAACCAAAGCATTTTTTTGTTTTGCATACATGCTTCATAGGACAAAAGAAAACTATGTGTGGAAAATCATCAAATTCTGAGAACCCTCATATATCACCTTTTGCATGATTTTTTACACGGATCTGTACTTAAAATACCATTATCGTTTAGATCATCATAATTTTAAATAAAGAATCAGTGTGAAATTTTAAAGTTTTTTGAAACACGGAATATGCAATATTAGAATTATAAATATAAATCACTTTACAAAATATACACTTATCTTACCAATGTTATATAACAAAAATAGTGCATGATTTTCTTGAGTAATTGACTTTTCTGTTTGAAGTAAATAAAATTTTCAAGTCACTTAACAGAAGGTATTTGTATATGATATACTAGTGGAGTTTTATGAAGAGGCTTACTTTTACAATCGACGACTGACTTCTACAGTTTAAACATAGACCAACCCCAGTTACTAAAATGTAAAAGTCAGCTGCCGAATGTAAAAGTAAGTCTCTTCATAAAACTCCAGTATTCTCACTTTACTCCATCCGCACCACTCCGAGCTATGATTTGTTCTGTCCAAGTAGAATTGATTGGAATACCGACACACGCCCCGTCTAACCGTGTTGGCATAACAAACTTCGGTTTGTCTTGACAAGGTTTATTAGAAGAGAAAACGTTCACCAGAAACTGAAGGGAAACACTACTAAGCGCATGTGTAGAGTTAAATGGACTGAAGTCTTCAATTTGAATGGCGACGGCGTACCATCCAGTCCTGTATTTGGCTACGTATGAAATTTCACATCGTTTCTGAAGAAAAGAAAAATCGCTTAACTTTTCTAAATTGCCATAGATTAGGGAGCATATATTTTTACAGATATGGTCTGTGGGTAATTAACCCATAGTTAAACAATAAAAGATAAATGCTCAAAAAACTGATCAAACATATCAGACAAAATACGACTAAATTGTAGGTGTACTTAAAGGTACTTGGACACAGATTTGAAGTTAATATTTTCTCTATAATATTACGATTTATATATTTTAATAGCATTTCACACAAAAATTAAAGTTATTAAAACTTTAAATTTTTTGGCGGGTTTGATTGACACATCCTTGCACTTTCACAAATTTTAATATTTTTCTTAATACATAGGAAAAGTGGCAATCTTGTTGTATATAAATGAAAAATATAAATACTATAATCCAGAAAATTCAGAGTAGACATGTCTAAAGCAAAACAAACACACAATATATTGTCAGTCCGTGCAATTGTGATGAGCAGACTTTGACGATTGAACGTACCCGATGAATCGTAAACATCAACAATAACAGAGCTCGTGCTCTGTTTACAAAAACTGTGTACATAACACGAGTGTGATCGATTTGCTAAACTCTGTACACAACACTTAGCTCGGAATGACGATACTCGTGTAGGACTTTTGCTTTCTAAAATTTCTACTCTGAATAGAATTATTTTTTCTGGATTACAGTTTTAATATTTCTCATAAATACACAACAAGATTGTCACTTTTCCTGAGGATTAAAAATAAAGTTAAAATGTGTGAAAGTGCAAGGATGTTTCAATCTAACCCGCCATAAATTTTGAAGTTTGAATAACCTTTAAATGAAATAAGATTTTTAATTAATTTTTGTGTGAAATGCTAATAATTCAATTTCAGTTGTAACACGTCATTTGATTGGGTAAAAGGTTTAATCCATTTCGTATAACATAACTTGCCTACGTCACATTGAGTTACGTCAAAAACATATCACTCCGCTTGACGTTACTTTTAAAATAATGCTCAGTTTGAAGCCTTTTTCCGGAGGAAATATTGTCTCATTCTCTAATTGAAATTAAATTATAAGAAATTAAGATAATTTATTTCAACTTATGTTATCCGATAGAACAAAACTTGGAACAGTTAACGCTTATTTATAAACTGTCCCAAGTTATGTTATATCGGATAAGATAAGTTGAAATAAGTTTCATTCCTTATTTAAAATATATAATTCGTGATATTAAACAGAAAATATTAACTTTTTAAAAACCTGTGTCCGAGTACCTTTAATTTTTTTTGCGCACACAGACATTATTACAATTGTTAAATCATTATGGCTTCTTGTAATTCAAAGTGAAAATCTGAAAGGACTTTGTCCAGTTATACCTGAGAGTATCATATACCACGTTCACATCACATTCAAGTTTATAGTACAAATTTCAGCTCTTTTTTACTGGTATTCTTACCTCATCAAGAAAGGAATTTGGAAAAGAACGACAGACTCCTCCACATTCACTCTTTGAGGATTCTGCCCATCTACATCGAACTGTGTCATTATCTTTGTCATAAACTGAAATTTGTTTGAGAGCAGTCTTCTGTTTAATATATAAAACAAAGTCTTTAAAATATGATATTTTAAATCAAATATAAATATTCAACATTTAAATTTCTGGCTGCCCTATATCGTTGCATTTTTACTAACGTCGCCGCAGCCTCATTGTGGCATCACGCTAACGCATATATTTCTACGCATACACGAAAATGGTATTTATATAATTTTCACAGTTGGATTAGTAGAAAAACACAGCGGATGTAAATATCTACGTTTACATTTGTACGCGAAAAAAAAAAACAGTACCTGGGATTGTAATGTTGTGCTTACATCCGTGCTGTAAACGTATGATCGGTGGCATTGCGGAGACGGGGGATGAATTAATTTTACCGGTGTCACGTCGTAGGTTTAGGTCAACTGTTGTGCGCATTTCCCAGCCTCCTCCCCCAGAAACAAGCGATATCCAATCTGCTCCAGTGAATCTAACAAAGTTCAAATAAAACTTATGCTACCGGTATATTGCAATATATAGGGGCTCAAATACTGAGGCTGAATTTTTTTTTTTTGAAATCTGGCAATATATTGATAGTAAGCAACTAGTCATACACACCCAAATTGAACACTTTTGTTCTGAAAGGAATGTTTAAAGCTGCGCTCCCCCTGTGTCCAATCTTCCAGTAAACTAAAATCCGTGCACACGATCCCGACATCTGAGATAGTTTGAGAAGAGCAATTAAAACAAATCACATTTCCAAGATTAGCTATGATATCACGGTCTTCAATAGTCGTCCTATCACACCATGTTTGGTCGCTGTAGGAACGTCTCCATGCCATCCGAAAAGTTATTATGACCTAAAGCATAGAACATTCTATCGATTTTTATATTGAATATAGATCTAAATGCCATGTTTATTTCAATGACAATTTACCACAAATTCAAGAAAAAATCCCTTTGTTGTGAACTTTTTACATGCAATTTAGCGGAACCCTTACGGAGAAGGACAATACAGTTTCTATTACTAATGTGCAATATACAAAACCTTTGTATTATGTATAGAATACAAACTTTCATGCAGTATCGCAATACCTAATGGAAAAACTGTTTTATAGATATTGCTGCCTCTAAATTCGGTTATTTTGTAGAAATTGAATTAAACACTGATTAGCCTGCCTTTGACTGGTTTTCAGACATTCAAACCTAAGGTTATAGTAATTTAGAAGAAACACAATATCTTGATGATTAAATATATATGGTGTTATTACGAGGTATGTGTATGCTCTGCTCCCAATTTGTATTGTTTGAATGGACTTTTGAGCTTAATGGCTATACAATTATGGACTGCAGTGTAGGTCGATATGTGGTTATAAGGACTCATGGCAATTGATATTGACCTCAGACGTAGAAAATTATAGCGACCTCGCAGGCTCGGTCGCTATCACTTTCTGTGTCGTCGGTCAATATCAATTGCCATGAGTCCTTGTATCCACATATCGACCGTTCACTGAAGTCCATAATAGATACTGTAGATTGGCAAATATTCACGATAGTTTTAATTTCGCTATGTTCGCAATCTATCATTTTCCCACGAAATTAAACCCATCGTTCACCGAAGTCAATGATAGTTACTAGTATATTATATACTCAGTAATCAATCAAAGTGAATGCACTCACACAGTCCTAACTAAACAGACTCGCCTGTCATTACGTCACAATGGTAAAACACGCTTATTATATTATAACGTCAAGTTCTATACGTAACTCTGGTGCAACCGAACGGTGTGTCGCGCGATATGATTTTCCGCGGACGCGCTTTCGCGTCGATATCACAAAAGGAAGAATATCACGTGACGTTTTTTCAGCCAATGAAAATTACGAAAATAATCTTCTTAAATAATATTTTTCGTTATATCCGTATTTTATTAATGAAAGGATATGAAGAAAACGAACAGTATTCAATATCAAAGTCCATAAAACAATACAAGATAGGAACAGAGCAAGCACAGACCTCCATAACATCAGAGATGGGATCAGATGCCATGGAGGATTGAGCATCCCCTGCCGACCTGTCACACCCGCCGCGGGCCCCTTGTCATGCTCGAGAAATAACGGAAAAATTCGTTGTCAATTCAGTGTATAAATAATAGACAAACAATTACATGTAGTATGAAAAACGTCAGTCAGCATTTAACACAATGATAAATTGTATTTGCTGACAAGGCCATTGTATCGACTATAGAACCTATGAAATGATGACTTTAAACGAGAGTGCTGATATTCTTGTTTCATCAACTTGTTTGTCAATAATTTGCCTCGTTTTAGAAATTGAACATACGTAGATCATGCTCTTGCTTACCGAATAAATTTAGATATATATATATACTCCGTATGCAGGTGATGAAGGTATATTGCTGCATAAGTAAGGGAAGTTGACGATAGAAAAGTTAAAGTCATCACGTTTATCATAGAGTTTGGTTCTTTGATTAACATTAACGCCTTTTCCGAGTAGAATATTTAAGTATGAAACAGATGTATCTCAAGCTCACCAGGATATATCGTATCGACATAGGAATGAAAATGACCATTGATAATTGACAATACGTCGTCGATGTATCTAAATGTCCATTTAAGGGCCACAGCTTGTGTTTTCTTCTTTTCACGCATAAGATTTTGCACAAATTCTGCCTGTAATGAATATAGAAATAGGTCTGCTACTAATTGGTCGCAAATGGAACCCATGGAAATTCCAACAGATTATTGAAAGAAATTGTCTCCAAAAACATCATAGATATTTTCAATCAGAAAACCAAGTATCTTTTTAATGTCAATTTCAGAGTACTTGTTTGTACAATAAAAATGTTTTTAACAAACTAATTTTGAGTTATTGAATACAGAAGAATAGATAGTGTTCACATTGCCCCTCGATCTTTTGATACGCGATCTGATAATTTAATCCCTTCTGACAAAGCGAAAAAGTCTTCTTCTTTTTCATATCTGGCGTATCGTCTGGCATAATCTTCAACAGAGTATATTATATTTATGAAAGCACAGGTACATGGCAAAAGAAATTAATTCGTTGGCAAAGAAAATTAACAATTATAAAAAAAAATAAATGTCATATAAAAAAATACATATGGATAGTATTTTAAAGAAATTCTTGACTCTATGTTTCTTATGTTTCATTGAAACACATTAACAAAGCAAATATTTTAACAGATGACATTGTGATTATTTTGATTTTTTAAATAAAGTAATATAACAAGGAGCAGACGGTGGGTGTGACCGGTCGGCAGGGGATATTTCACTCCTCCATGACACCTGATTCCACCTCTGATGTTTTGGAGGTCTGTGTTTTGTATTTGTATTGTTTAATGAACTATTGGGCTTTAATATTGACAAATATTGTATATTGTTCATAATCTCCATATATTTCATTCAGTCACCTCAAAGATGTGTTAAGAACCAGGTAGCTAGGTTACGTTACAAAATATACAATTATTTCTTTGGTAAAATAATTTGAATTCATCACTTAAATTTGAAGATATGAAATCATGCCACCAAAGATTTCTCACAGAGACTTAAGAAACACACTTTGTGGTTAAAATTATGTCTTAAAGAACAATCAAGTGAAGAACATAATCTTTCTTAGAATTATTTTTGTAGAATCATCACAAAATTGTATTTTTATGTAGTTTTTTTTGATAATTTTATGGTTTTTCACCTCTCTTTTCTTCAAAATATCAAATTTCTATGCATTTCATTTTTTTTACCTAAATGTATGTTCTTCATTGGTATTTTTCTTTGAACGTCTTCTATAATATATATACCCAACAACATCAATCTACATCAACTTGAAAACTTTAAGTGACGTATAATTCTTCAGAAAATATCTAAATAACTTTGTTTTGATAAACAGCAAGAGTCTCTATTTGAGGAAAAAACCATCATTATTATTCTGAAATCAGTATAAATTATTGTTAACACTGTATGAACAGAATATAAATGTTGCACAAGGTACCTGTGTAAAACTTTTATGTACAACAATTACAATGTTTTGTTTAGTTGTTTATAAAAACCTTAAGCTCCATAATTTCATTTTCACACGTTACAACTAATTACTCACCACACCTTAAGTTTATTATGAAGTAAATAAATGCTATTACACCCATTACGTAAACTAGGTTTATGTGGCCTTGAGTAGATGTCTGGCATATGTCAATAGATGACGCAGAACATATTCTTACATAACCGTTTCTATTTGTTTCTAAATATTTTTTAATAATCAATGATAGGACAGAATATACCCTGGTAATTCTGCTCGTTCTCTTTTTTTATGATGATCTGTTTTTTGTGAGTTTTCTTGGATGATTAATGCGATGATAATTCAAGAATGCTGCATATACCTGTATCTTGTAGGCTTATATTGTTCAAAATCTAACACACTTAAGCTTTATACTAAGAACCTATAACGGAATGTAACCTTGTACTCACTTCATTCTCATTGTTTGTCGGTTTCCACATTGAAATTCCTCCACGGAAATGCGTTCCCTCTGCTTCTTGCGGTAAGATCCAAATTATAAAAAAGAGATGAATCCAAGAAACCATCGTCCTAGTATTTGCCAAATGAAATTCACATCATGTACTTCCGTCTCGATATTTCTCTCTTTCTAGTTTGATTCTTTATCTAGAGAACTCTGACGAAAAAAATACACTGCACATTTGATGCAAGGGTTTGGGTTTTTTATAGTACGCTTCGCGCGTTTAAACAGCTGTACCCATACCGATTAAAGTACGAGCAGAACAGAACATGCAGCTTCTCGACGTGATAAAGAATTCAAACCTGACGACTCAATGTTAATTTATAAAATGATCCTTTATTAAGGTTTGTCACTCGTGAAAATGTTACATCAAGGATTTTTTAGAAGTATATTTTGGATAAGTACTCATAAAGTATTACTCAAAATTGTAAAGAAAATAGGGGGTCAGTGTGCATCTTAGATACGGTACATCTTAATTGACCTTTTTGCATTTAAATTTTAACTCTCTTTTATTAATCATTTTTAATTCACCTTTGAAATATTTTATCAGATGAAACAATGGATATAATTATAATCTTATTTTTCGTAAAATGGTTTGAAAAATCATTGAAGAATTATTGCAATTTAATTAGATGTGCGTAAATTATTGTGTGATCTTTTTGAGCCAAGAAATAACCAATTTGGGGGTATTAAAAAGTTAAATAGGCAATAAAATATTTTCTTGTCTTAAACATTTAACAAGTTAAGTCATGATCAGTCACAAGTATCAAGTAGTTTAAAATAATGAAAGAAAAAATTGGGGTCAGCGATTTAAATTTTGAATCATTGCTGAATATAACCGATTTTCAGGCAAAAAGGTGTATATTTTATCTTTACTTCTTTAATATATCTTCATTTTTCGGGAAAGTTTGTTGAAGGAAGGTTTGATATTTAGTGTAATTTAAAACTTAATATATAAATTGAGACAAATATTTAACGTTCCTAGCATTTCATAACGGAAAAAAATTCTCCAAGTAAAAGTATGTGAGGCCAAAATTCAAAGATAGTGAATAAATGTGCAGATTTGCAGAAGGTTGTGCTAAATATCGTTCCACCTCAAGAGATAATTCCTCATAAATTTTGCTTAATTGTAAATTTTTTCGTTGAATGTTGGACAATTAATATTGTTTAATTTAAATGTCATAAAAATTGAATTATACTAGTAATAAATAGTTTTGAAGTAAAAGGTTTTTTTTTTTTTAAAGCTGACAAGAGACATACATTAAGTATTTCCTAAATATTTATATTATCTCCAAATGCTTCATGATAATTTTAAATATTGATCTGCTCGGGAAACTTTACCCCCTTAGAGGAAAAAACACATACTATAAAAACTGGATTTATTTATCTTTTCTGGATAAAAACTAAAATTGGGGAGTATTTAATTAATACCACTCATTATTTAATGCTGAAAACACTCCAAAAGTAAAAACAGATACATATTTCATTTTTAAAAACTGCCAAACTTACAATATAAATTATTTCTAGAAAGTTGAATATTTTGAAAATACTTATGTGACTCGTCAGTAAGAAAAAGAACCTACTACTTCAAAATTATTTATTATAATTCAATTTTTTTTTTACATATTTAAATTAAACAAAATAAAGTGTTCAACATTCAATGAACAAACTGCTCAAAAATTTACAAAGATATTTTCAAGTATCCACATCTAATTTACACCACTTCTTGAATATATTGTAAACAGTACTCTTGAAGTTTCTCCTTCACTACTGTTAATATCTTAGTGAGGAGTACAGAAAGAGGCTTGGTTGAGCATTTACTGGAACTTGCTATGAATCTCTGTAAGGTTTCTTATGAAATCCCATAATCCATTATTTATATGGTAGTTCAAAATCAATTTGGTTCTTTGGGATATTAAAAATATTTAAAGGTGACCTATAATTTTGAAGAATTTCCTTTTTAGAAAGGGAACTGTGAGTATAACTTGGATTGCCACTTGTAGAATTAAATCCAAGTTCTTGTAAAATACAATGTATATAATAAGCCTTACAAACACAAACAATGTTGTTACCTGCTTTGTCAGCAGGGACAAGTAAGTACTCAACATGTAATGTATCTAATTCTTTATTCACTTCTGGATTATTGAATACGGAAGGATAGATGATTTTCATATTGCCCCTCAATCTTTTAATACGCGATTTTATCATGGATCTGATACATTTAATTGATTCCTACACACATTCAAGTATTTATGTTTGAGACTACCTAAAAGTATACTTTAGGTTTTATTTTTGATCCAACATGGTTTGAACTATTTTAACAATTCAAATTGCTCTTGAAGATATATTATTTTAAGCCAAAGTTATTTATTTTAATACCTTTAAAATATGTTCCTCATTTTAAATCTTTCAAGGTTATAAAAATAGGCAAGTCTGGAATAGGACACCCTTGTCTTATTCCTCTAAACATAGAGCATGTTTTTGAAAAACAACCATTATTTTTTCCTCTGACTTGGTGTATAGAATTGTTATCCAATTGATAAAGTTTTCACCAAAGTTAAATTTTTATGGTACTCTAAATACAAAATTACATTCCAACTTCCAACGAATTTTTTTTCCATTCACAATTTATGAATATCAAAAAAAAAAAAAAAAAAAAAAAAAAAAAAAAAAAAAAAAAAAAAAAAAAAAAAAACAGTTCTATCATGAATTCCGATATAACGCCCATGAAATAGAAACAAGCAAAAATTATCCTGGTCATAACACATGTTAAATATGGTAAATAAATACATGGAGGATAAATCTTTATTCGACTTAAAAAATAAAAAGGATGATTGAACATTAGATAATATTGTTTTCTGCAGAAAGCACAGTCACAGTAGCCATAAATCGTGTAAGCATCTTCAAGTATTGAACATTTAGAATGCTTACATTGAGTGTTTGAATTTCATGAAGGAAAATGCATTATCTTAACAAATCCCTTAAAATGAAATATTGAAATAACAAATAGTAATGAAGCTCAAAAGTCAACAGAAACACGGACCGTAAATAGCACCATAGGTGGGATCAGGTGCTATGGTAGGGTAAGTATTCCCTTTCAATTGTTGTACCTGTCGTATTCTCAATGTCATGATCAGAAAAATTAAAGAAATAGAAAAATCATCTAGCAAATCAGTGTTATTTTATTATAAAAAACGTCAGTCAGTGTTCAACTTAAGGATAGAATTTGCGAAATGTTGACTTTAAAAGAAGCTTTTTTTCATCAACATATTTGTTAAAAGTTTATCTCGTTTAAGAAATTGTTCGTACAGACAGCATACTCTTGTGTGTCTTATCAAGTGGGTGATATTAAAACAATATGTAGGTGATAAGGACTTATTGCTACCTAAGTAAAGGAAGTTGACGATAGAAAGTTGAAGTCATCACTTGTATCATTTTTGTTGTAAAGTTACCTTTAGAGCCTTTGTATGGTAAAATAAACAAATATTAATCTTATGTGTCAGATTCTGTGTTATCTATTATTTCAAGTTCACTGGGATTTATTGAGTCGACATTGAAAATGAATTGTAAGTGGCTGCCATAAGTTACGGAGGGTCAATGTACCTTCAACAAACATTGTCTTTGTTTTCATCAACACTAATTTGCGGACAAAACAAAGGAAAGAGCCCATTTGTGTACATAATACCAAATGAAGCAGCCTATATGTCATTCCTATAAACGAAAAATCAGAATCTGCACTTTGTTGGTATTTTTTTTATATTGAGTTACCTGTCCTTAAAGCACGATGTCGTACATATCAATTATTAATAATTTATTAATTTATTTTTATTTGATGATTTAATTAAAGGTATATGTGTAAAGTTTATAATATATCAATTTACGTATTTATAAATATAGATATTAACTGATTTTTTTCCATATATACAACTTAAAAAATAGTTAAAAGGCGCCTTCAGTTACGTGTATTTGTGTTAGATGGTATGTTTGCACTGACCTTTGTAACTGTTGTAAGGTTCTTTGTTATCTTACTTTCCTGCATAAGAAAAAGTACACACTAATATTTTGTTGCTAACTTGTATTGTATAGCATATGTCCTTTGCAACGGTGACGAATGATTACACTGAACAATTCTACTCTAAATCCATTCATTACTTTCAAATGAAAGTACAATAAACAACAAACACACCATTTGGAAATAGCAATGACACGCAGTAGCTTTATTGTACATTGTATAGAACATATGCAAAATATGACAATCAATTTGTATATACAAGTTTATGTTGGATTGAATAAATCATGATAAAATTTAAACTTTATCGTGCTCTACGTGTCGTCCTAAACTGGTATTTAAAGCTCTATTCACCTCTTATATAGCCTTGCTAACGAGACCGGTTCTAAAGAACCACGTTATATTCACCAGGTATTCGAATGAAAACCTTATAATTCCGAAAAAGTAATTCATTATCATACCAAGTAGAAATTGATTTCGGTCTAATTCGTTCCTCAAACGAAAGAAATCATATTTACCTAGCTCGGTTCTATATATAGGGGCACTCAGATATATATTACAAATACGAGCAATTAGAGCAGACAAGTTCCTTTTACGAATCATGTTCAGCTTTAATGTAAAAAAAATCGAAGTCTTTGGTCGATATACGAGGGGTGATCAACACGTTCGCGAACAAATTGAATAACTTCCACAAAACAAATGAAATTAGGTTTCAGCGTTCATTTTCTCTTAAAGTAACCCTCTCTGATTTTAATGCATATCTGCAACCGTTCTGTCCATACGCGAACCACGTGATCCATGCTGTCAGGTGACATACTCCGAAGCATTCTGTTCACAGATGCTAGAATATTTTCTGAGTCTTATATTTCTTACCATGCAAGTTGATTTTAATAACAAGAACAGTCCATTTGTCAGAAATGACCAAATCTCAAATATAGGACTGTTGGATACGGATATCCTTTCCCAGAAAGAGCATGGTGATCATCAGAACCCGAGTCGTCTGTCTTAAATTGGGAGCGTCGTTTAGTAAACATGGATATTGTTGTAGGGGCATTCTTTTTTATAATATTTAATATATTAGAAGTCTAGATTAAACAATATTTTAGAGATTTAATAATTGTCAAGATATTGAACCATTTTCTAGCTGTAACTTAGCAAGCTTTCATAACAAATTGCCTAACAAAAGACTTCCCTAGCTTGCTTTCGCTTGACTACAAAAAAAACCGTCATTTTTAACCATCTCCCCTTCTTCACTAAAACAATCAATCCAATTTATGATTGAACGTCTGGAAAGTCTATTAGCTTCAAAAATCTTGAACAAATTATTAGAAGATATTTATAGAATATTCACTTTATACATTGAACTTTACAGCTGTTCGTTTCTCGAGTAAGAATACGACAAAGCATTTTCGTCACGAGTCACCTACATACTGACGTCAATTGTGACGTCTCAATGATGGAGAAAATCATTACATTTTATATGCTATTTATTAGACATGTTCATGTTTATACCTGTGTCAAATCATGGTTTTGGAAATATAGAGTTAGTTTGCGGACTTTCTGATAAACTCCTCGTCATGACCTTATGAGTAATTAAAGTGTATTATTAGATCGAATGTTGACTGATTTTTTCATAAGAAATTGTTTAGCCATTATTTGCACACTGAATTGTCTATTGATTTTTCCGTTCACCCGATCATAAATAGTTGAAAATGGCGCGTGTGACCGGTCGACAGAGAAATTCGTACTCCATGGCACCTGATCCCACCCATGTTGTTTTAGATGTCCTTGATTGCTCTGCTTCTCATTGACATTGTTTCATTGGAAATTTGAGCTTCATTACAGTTCTTTTTCTTCATATATATTATTCAACGGTATTCGAAAGGTACGTTAAGGAGGTTGGATCCTGTTATCAAAGAAATTGAGAATTTTTTTCAAGCAGTTTTTAGAATCTACACACATACCTTAATAAAAATCACAGCAAAACTTTGGGGTCTGTGCGCTCTTTTAGTACTATGGAACAATAAATATGATCTTTTGGCACTGTAATTGTGTCTTACACACACCGGTAATTAATTTATACAAACTTTTCCTTTCATATTTTTTTTATCCAAATGAATTAGTGGACCAATCACATTCTTTTTTCATCATATATAGTCACATTTAATATTGTGACAACAAAAATAGATTCAATATTGAATATTAGCCCACTTCTTATGTGAAAGGAAATATGTGGAGATAAAAATCAGCATTCAAGATCAAAAGACCATTAAACAATACAAAATTAGAGCAGTGCAAACTCAGACTAGTGTCTACGTATATCTGAGATGGGATCAGGTGAAAGATGTTTATTAAAAGAAAATTATGACTATCAGGGTCTCAATCTATAATATCAAAATATAAGTACAAATGTTTCCTTATCAATTCAACTGGCCGAGGCCATACTGATTTGCAAAAATAACAATAATTTGTTCTGTATTACCTATGAGCCTCTGGGGGTTCTGCGGCCCAAACTTATACCCCAAGTTCAAAATTATCAAAGTCGCTCGCCTGACGCAGTTGTTAGTGTGTCTGCTCTAGAGTCGCAGTGTGAGGAGTTGACCCGTACATCGCAGGATCGAATCACACTGTGGGAAATGGATACCGGTCTTCCGGATGAGACGGTTTAAACCAAGGTCCCGTGTCGCAGTAAGTGCTGGCACGTAAAAGATCCCTTGCTGCTCAATGGTCGTAAGTGCCGAGCATAGGACAAAATTTGCCGGCAAGTTGTGGCGTCTCCATATGAGTGAAAAATTCTCGAGCGGGACGTTAAATCACAAACAAACAATGAAATGGTCAAAATGGTGAAAGTGCATTATTTAATCAACGATACCTAATTGATAGACTGTGTTATTTCAACCAAAACAACCTTATTGATCCGTACATTATTTTGAAAGATTTCTTTTGTGAAA
Organism: Saccostrea glomerata; assembly: GCA_003671525.1. Classification (NCBI taxonomy): domain Eukaryota; kingdom Metazoa; phylum Mollusca; class Bivalvia; order Ostreida; family Ostreidae; genus Saccostrea; species Saccostrea glomerata. The sequence goes on from PRKT01000141.1 coordinate 774,745, forward strand.
CTGAAATCGTATAACGACGACATATTTCATAAATTATTGTACAGTTTTTAATAAAACCTACTAGTATCTTTTTTAATTATTGAAACTATAGTTCTAGTGACAAAAATGTAAAAATTCCATTTTTTAAGCAAAATTAAATTCCCTTTACAGAAGTAAGCTTTAAAAAATTTTGGTAGAAATTGGACTAGTGGCTCTGGCACAATTGATTGCACATATAAAATATGAAAAAGTAGCAACTTTGGAACAACCTGCCCCTAGAACTTCGAGAGCTTGGTGCACATGGAGTGTTTCGCAAGAACCTAAAAGACTCTTGTTCAAGCGTGAATATAACCTGTCAATGTAAAATTCTAGCACAACATCTACGACTCCATGTTATATCTCGATAACTTAACGTTAGTCCGGTACTCTCATATAAATAACCACCCGTGTGTTTTTTTTTCATCTTGCCTATTCTAAGTTAACCAATTTTCATCTATAATTAGCATGTTTTATTTATATTCTTCCTTTGTTTAATCGATCATGTACTTTCCATAGTAATTTTATTATAACTCTGATGGGTCGTTTATTGATACATTGTCATTAACTGTAAGCAAAATATTATGCAGCGCATAGAAACTTTATGTAATGTTGCGCTCTATAATTTAATAATAACAGTACATTATAGTTCTAATTTCTGGAATGAATAAAATATCTAGACATTCATTTATTACATGGAAATGCTACGAATAGACTATATACTTATCATAGTACAATTGAAGATTGAAAATCTAATGAAACATGAAATGCGCAAGTGAGTTAAGGTTACAAATGGAGATTTCTATGCAAAATAATTAAATAAAACCCATAATTGCTATAAATACCACAAAGAAAATGTTAAGACTTGTTTTCTATTACATTCTTGGTACCCACGATATGCGATTGCCAGTTCACATTATGACGTCATATTATGACGTCATCGACATTCACTACACTCGTTTATAAGAAACATCAACAAAATCGCTTCGGCGCAAGGGCATACCATACTTTCTTTTACAGAAACAAGGTACAAAAAGAAGCAGAATATTCCAAGGATTTAAGATATTGCTGCACAAATGTCGACACTGCAATTGTTTAGTTACTGTATGTACATATTAAAGTTGAAACAGGGTAAAAATGTACAGTCCTGTGTAAGTTTTGTAAAATTTTTATCGATTGAAGAAGAGCATAGGATTTGTGCAGCAATTTTATTAATTTTAATAATATTCTCCTTAATATTATGCTTTATTTATTTTAAATTAAATAGGGTATGCCCTTGCGCCGACGTTGTTTTGTTGATGTGTTTTATTACCTTGAATGGGAAAGAACTATGACGTCATAATATGACGTCATAATGTGCACTTGCATTATTATAGTAGTGGTACTATGTATGTATAAAAAACAATTTGAACTTTCTCTGTATATAAAATATACAATTTATGCATTTTTATCAGCTCATTTGCATAGAAAAGCCAATATTTAGCCTTAACTCACTTGCGTGTCCATGTTAGATTCAAATTGGATTAAAAATTATCTGTTACTTATAGATACAATTTCCTAAATATAAAAGCCAATAATTGTATTATGATCGACGCTATTAAATAATAAAAGTATAATCCACAAAATCATTATTAAATGTACATGTATACATTTAGAAAAGACGTATATAAAAAAGACATCATCTGCAATACATTCCGTTTCAAACGTAAAGGAAGGGATAAGATGCATGGTTTGAGAATATGTGGCTTGAAACCCTTAATGTTAGACAGCATGGTGCAGCAAATCATTTCGGACGTTTTATATGGGAGAAATTATTAAAACAAATACAAAGTGCACCTTTATTTACTAATTAATGATTTTTATAGACCTTCTGTCTATTGTAAAGACATGAATTATACATAATGTTCAAAATAAAATTTCTGTATCTCTACATCGAAGAAGAAAATCCTTTGACATGTATGTGGTTTGGGAGATGTTCATGAAGTGATTTAATCCTTTCTCTAAATGTAAACCGGTAAGCACAACTTATACAGCGCAGCAAATAAGTGTCTTCTGTGCAAGAGAATCATCCGCACATGAGAATAATTGTTGTGATTAGACCAGTAACACTTGTAGTTACACTCGCAGTCATCAAGGGAGCTACGTCGGTTATTGTAGGACCTGAAATGGATAAAATGATTGATTGATATTTTATGGAAACATGGTGAAATACAAGTATTATAAAATCATATCATATATTTTCCCGTAAATTTACTTATATAGGGAAGAAGAACTGGAAGTATGATACAGAATAGAATAATATATGACAATAAATAAATATGAAAATTAAAAATTCAATGAAATTAAAAAATTTAATGATAAAAGTGCTTTTGGATCAAAGTCAGTTCCCTACCAAAATGCGTCTCCTTAAACTTTTGCCTGTCCATATTGCTGACGCTGTGCTTGACCGTGACCTGTATTGTAGTTTCTCTTTTGCTTATCATTGAGGAATCATCCACAGATACAGACGATGAAATGTGTAAGGAAAAATTGCCAACATATCCCGCCGGGGGCATATAAAGAACATCGCCAAAGTCTGTTGGACCTAAATGAAGTGTATCCTCTTTGATGGTGCCCGCTGAGAAAAGGGATTGGTCGGGGAAACCTTTGCACTGAATGGATAAGTCCGCGTTCTTCACATTCATGATCAGTTTTGAAGAGAAGTACAGTTGCAGAGTAGAATTGTTCTGGTCTCCAGAAAACACATCCAGAAGTGGCGGATCCAAGGGGGATGTAGCTACAATGGAAATTTTAGTTAAAAAGTATCTTTATATAGTAATCCATTTTTGTAACGACCGATATATAAACTCACTTTCCGCACAATTTCTTCCATAAAATCCATCAAAACATGAGCAAAAGTTTGAGGCTTCGCAACGCCCATTTCCAGAACAGTTGTTCAGGTCACCACATCGCACTGTAAGAAAATAAGAAGATATTGAAGAAATTTATGACGATATTTCGCATTGGAAAAAATTAATACGCTTGACCTTTATACATGTAAGTGAATGGTTACCTTCTGGCTGTGGGTAAAATAAGGTGTAAATGTTGTCAGATGAAATGGTTTGGAGTGACTCAGAGTTTCCTATCTTATCCACGGGGTAAATAATTATAGTGTGGTTCTTCCCGGGATCCATGGGGGGGGGATACTGCATTTTCTCTTACACCACTTACCAGAAGGACCAACTCCGAATCTGAAGAAAAACCAGAAAGTGCTAAGAGTACTCTGCTTTTGGAGTTTTGTCTGGAACACAAGTTCTGTCTAAAAAAACATTGCATATTTTGATGTGCTAACCTGCATATAATATATCAACATAGTCTAAACCGCTCTCGTTGTCTATAACTTCTAAATTTAAGATTAATGATCCATACGCCATAGCATCCTTATTAACAGAAACATTACTAACATGTGGAGGATCGTCATCAATCTGCAATGCAAGATGATGCAAAGGTAATATAATAGTAAGCTGGAGTATAAAAAATATACATGTACCATGTAATTCTGACCTTTTGACATAAGGATGATTTGAAAAGGGTCATTTACTCATTTCAAGGGTTCATTATAATGTGTTTTCTTTCTGAAATTCACTGTATTAAATATTTCTGGTGTATCTATAGGTTCGTTTTGGTCAAATATGATGACAGCTTTCGCAGTTATTTTCTCCAAAGACTTGACATCAGAGCTCGGTCTAATGGAGAAGGTGACGAAGCCTTGTCCTGTTGTTCCGTTGTTTGGGGGAAGAAACCCGACTGATGGATCTGAAGGAGGCAGTCCTGAAATACGATATTTATATATTGAGAGAGAGAGAGAGAGAGAGAGAGAGAGAGAGAGAGAGATGGAGAGAGAGAGAGAAAGAGAGAGAGAGAGAAAGAGAGAGAGAGAGAGGTATTTAGAAGAAATAGGGATTAAATAAACAGATTCGCTAAATTATTCTTTATACCTGTGCTTCCATTTATAGCCTGAAATTCCCAAGTTGCCTTGTTGTTTATGATGTCTAATCCACCCCTCATTTGAACAAAAACGCCGTACTCCTCAGTCAGGTTGACGGCTTCCTGTAAAAGTTTTGTAACAATTAACCCCCATCCCCGCAATCACGCATTTTAACGCATATACCGTTTCCCCGCAATCATGCATTTTATTGTTCAAAAGATAATGATTTCAATTTTCAATTAAGAAAGTCCCAATTTTATTATCTGAAATTTACGTAATGGATATATGCCGAATACTATTCTATATGTAAAATTATCAGACTGTTTGAGGCCCGTTTGGGCCGAAAACTAGAATAGTATGAGGCATATATCTTACTTAAAACATTGCCGTTTAAATGTCCAAAAGTTACCTGGAGGAGTCCGATAATAACACAATGGGAGTTTAGGCATCCTTTGTTTTCTACCCGTCTGATAAGTAGATAAAAGAAATGAGTGAACGGTAAAAAAGTGCGTGAACTCTTGCTTCAGTAATTTCATTCAATGGCAGTCGTTTCGTTAAGCAGGACAAGGGTACGGTGGTGAAAGATTGGGTGGGGGTTACATTTTTATTTATGATGTGCATAAATTGACATTGATATATACTGACATAATTTTGGGTGATATTTTAATCATCACAAAGGCAAGTAAAATGCGGATTTTTGCCCTAGCTGAATTTTTAGCTAAGATACTGGAAATTCTTAGCTTTTGAAAGTGTGACCATCGGGGAACAAACATAAAAGGAGATTGCAGAATCTTTTTTCAGAAATGGATTTAAATTCGCTTAAGTGCTGAATCAAAAACTCTTTTAAAGAGTGAAAATTAATGTTATGGAAGGTTTCAAGTAGGATTTCTTTTCATGGATTTGCTATTTTGTAGTGTGATCAACTTAATTTCCTTGCGTTTGGTTTCCCTGAATTTTTTCCCTAACATTTTTATTTGGGGTTTCTGGACAAATTTAATCTTAATTTCACTCTTCTATTTGTTTTTTAAGTACCGTCCGATTTTGTTATCATTGCCGTCTGATAATATATTATCAGACTGGTAATTATTATTATCGGACGGCTACAGGTAAATTTTTAGACTGCAAGAACAAAGGCTTGACGTCACAGCAATGTTTTAATTTTTCATAAATGTCAGAAAATAAATCTATAAACTGTCATTAACTATGTAATGTCGGAAATATACATGTAAGTACAGTGTATAATTATTTTTTTCTACTGAAAAAGACTGCAGTCAAACTACTGAAATTACCTGTTTATTCTCCTTTTTTATTTATATTAATTTTTTTTCGGTCAGAATTGTATATCGTTTACAAACACAATTAATTATTTATTTTCTGCCGTTAACTTGTATATTTTAATACTGCATAGTAATATGATAATCATGGGATAATCGGCGACCAATCACAAAAGTATATATTGAAAAATCTGTATATCCACTACCCACCCATCTTCCCAAGTCAAGAGTTTCTGATCCGCTCTTTATGTGGAGCGGAGCGGATCAGAAACTCTTGACATGGGAAGATGCTACCCACCAACTCCTGATAGATCCTGAGTAATTTTCACTGTATCTTATTGACTTTATTTTCTGCAACTTTGATTAAATTTTATATAAATACGCAATCTTTTGTACATAGAAGTGGACAAGTTTCGTGTACATCGATGCCGCATGTTCATAAAATTCATCGTCATAGAAATCTGATACGGCAACCTTTAAACAAATTGTGGAAATACTTTCTATATTTCTCAAAAAATACAGTTACAATTATTCATTTCCATAGAAACATTTTTAAGAGTACTGCCTGATTTTTTAAGAGTACTGCCTACATGTAATTTGCTCCACAATTAATCGTAATACTTCAGACAACATCGGGAAAATATTGAGTACTGGATCGCTACGTCCGAGGAGTTTGTGGACTCTTGTAAACTATATTCAATTGCTTCTAAAAAATTGTTAAAATTCTTTTCCAAAAAATACTTCTTTTCGATGTTTTTTTATCATTATTTATTGATTAAACGTGCTGATTTTATGGTAGCCCACACTTAGGTGTAAAGATTCTACAATATTCCTTAGCCAAGGGATTCCGATGCGCTTCACATCTCCATTAAGTTGATATCAGGTCGGAAACCCTTGGCTAGCAAGGTATAGCTATAGACTGCTAATTTTTAAAGACTGATTATTTTTATGCCTATAATCCGACGGAAGTATTTCATCCGTAAATCGGCCAGAAGATTAATAAGAAAATGTGATCAGTTAAATTTTTACTACATGTATTTTAAAAATTAGAATGTTTTCCATCGACAATGCGCTATACATATACATGTAGTATCGTTCAATAGAAATTAAGCAATATTCCAACAACAGTTTTTTAAATTAAAAAAAAACCCTCGAACAGTTAATTGTGCTGGAAGCTACATCTTTTTTTTTGTCTTAAAAAATCAAAAAAAAAAAAAAAATAAAAATAAAAAAAATAAAATAAAAAAATAAAAAATAAAAAAAATACTTGTGTCGTTGTCTGTCATTTTTAACCCGAGCATATAAATGACACCCTGTCTGGAAACTCAATATAAGCTATGATAATTTGTCAAGTTTGTAAAAGTCCACAAAAAAGAATTATTTAAACAAAATAAACACTATTAAATCATCTTCAAGATACTTGAATTCATTTTACAGATGGTTGCATTAATACTAGGGCAATATATACGGCAACACTTGCTGCTACTCACACCATGTAAATATTCATTTTCAAAACCACATCTTTTCAGCACGTAATCGCAAGTGCGCTGCGAGGAAAAGGATAACGTCATCAAAAAGTAACAAATATAATGCTACTATTAGGTTACAGCAAATGCAAAAGCTAACAAATGATACCAGTCTAAACGCATCGTCTCAAGCCACGGTCCGGAGTCCGCATATAGCTGGATCGTACATTTTGGACGTGGTTTGCGACGATGGTCTAGACGGAACTTTCGAACTTGTAATTTTTTTTAAACCTTTTGAAGATTTTGAAAATTAAGAACTGAGATGAGAAAAAGAGGAGAGTCATGTTCATATCTGTATAAAGATTAAGAGGATCGAGGATAAGAGAAAGAGGATAGTAATGCATATACCTGTATAAAAGATTGCTTAAAACTCATTTCTTTCACAAACTCTCAAAATCCAAAGCCACCTAGACGAAAAGTCCTCGCGTTTAGTTTATCATGGAATATTATTTCAATGAAAACTCTTTGAGCTGGCGCTGTTGCATTTTCCATATTTTCAAATCGTATTTTGTAAACCAGCTCTGCTTTGGAGGTTATAAATCTTGCAGCTCCGTACCCTGGTGGTCCCAGTATATCATTCTAAATGCAACAAAAATAAATTCATATGTATATATTCCCAATTAAATCAAAGTATATAAATCTAAAAATCGATTTGTGAATGAACTTCAATGCGCTACATTGTACTTTTTTTTTCTAAAATAATTATTTTACAAAGAATTTGTTCAAAAGTAAATAATACCGGGTCAAATGAAACAATCCATCTAGTAGATGCAGTCGCTAATTCAGAAGGACCGATTGGTTTTTTAGGAGGGTCGTTGGGTACTTTAGGAGGATCGTCGGTTACTTCCGGAGGATCGTCGGGGTCTTCAGGAGGATCGTCGCAAGCCTTTGATGCAAAGTGCACCCCACTATCATTTTTTTCGTTGAATGGTTTTACCTTGTCGTACATGTGTTGTAATCCACCCTGGAAATGGTGGAATTGACTGTTGATAACTGTCCCAGCGGATTTGCAAAGGGATGAAGACTGTAAAAAGAAAGCAAAGAACCGGTTAAAATATAGCAACTTCGATCATTATACATGTATTAAATACATTTTAAAGAATATTTATCAGGCACGACTTACACCAATTGGCAAGTCGCCAAAATCGTTGTCATATTTCGACAGAATTATTTTATAGAGATCACCATGTTTACACAAAAACAATTGTTATATTCATTTTGCATATTTATACATGCAGACAACATAATCCTAAAAATAATCAGACATGAAATAACAAGGAATACTTACTGAAATGTCTGAAATTCTAAACGGGGGATTCCACTGATCACAGAAGTTGTTGATTGCATCCTGCCGAACATCTGCATCATTCAAAAGGGAATCTATTTTCTTTTTGGTATCATGATATGACTGAAAAGAAATTGTTTTTGTTAGCATCAGCATAATATTTGTAAGCATATGTTAGTATCGGCAATTTTAGCGTTGTGTGCATCAGCATTTCAGTTGTTAGCCTTTTTTAGCACCCGTGTATCATTTGTTAGCATTTGTTTACATTTGCATATCATATGATGCAAGCACGTGTTTCTGAATTTTCCATGAAAGGGATCACTTACATAAATTGATTGTATATTGCTTAAGGTATGTCTCTCGTGATATTTGTTAAATCAAGGATTTTTTGGCGGATAAGTAGTCATATAGTATATGACTGAAAATCGCAGAAAAAATAGTGGTCAGTGTGCATTTTACTGAGCTACGGTACAATAGTTGACCTTTTTGCACTTAAAATTTATCTCCACCTTTAACATAAATTCATTTTTCGGCAAAACTTGTTGATGAAAGTGTGTAAAATTTGTTCTAAAATATAAATTGAGACCTTTATTAAATATTCGTAGCATATCATAAGGGAAACTAGTGCTAATTGTAACGGGGACCGTTACAGATGTTCCCCAAACGCTCCCCAACTCCCTTTTGGTGCCATATCCCCTGTAAGTTTCATTAAAATAAGACAAACTCTATGCATTTGAGACTTTTACAACGTTTACCCAGAAGTGTACCCAGTTCATTCAGATTTAAGCATTGCACGCGTGCGCATGTGAATGGATGTGCGTAATGACCATATCATATTGTCTACACAATCTATATATTTTTATATACTAAATATTAAAGTATTTAATCCAAAAGTATTAAAAAATACGCTCATTCAAGTGTATTTTTGAATTTACTCATTTCACGTACACGCACGTGCATACATGAGAATGTTGACCATACCTTCTTGTAGAAGTCCATTACATCTATCTATGTTCCAAATCCCATCCCGTTTGGTTGAAAACCAAGGGAGTTATAGCTGTTTAAAGTTTCAGCCAATCAGATTCCGGCATAGGTACATGCACGTGTATTCATGTGCATGGTGACCATACCTTCTTGTAGACGTTCATTATATCTATCTATGTTCCAAATCCCACCCCGTTTAATTAAAAATAAAGGGAGTTATAGCTATTTAAAGTTTAAGCCAATCAGATTGCAGCGCACATGCATGCACGTGTTTTCATGAGAATTGCTTTAAATCATGCTGTAGGATATCCTAATGTATGGCCATGATAAAAATTTCAAAGGATTTCGTCAAAAAACAAGAAAGATATTGAGACTTTAGTTTCAGCCAATCAGAGCGAAGCGCACGTGCATGCGCGTGAAATCTCGCTATTTTGACCATGTCACCATGTCTGTACTACTAATATATCCTCACATTATCAGTTACAAAGCATTTCATAAAAAAGTAGAAAAATTACGGCTATATCTATCATATTGGTCATTTCACGTGTTGCACGTGAGCGCTCTTGCAAGCACGTGCGCGCAAAATGACCTTGACTAGGCAAATCTACATAACATGTCTACTAACCCTAAAAAGGTTTTACCTACATCGGATGAACAGTTTACAAGATCATTCCCGGACAAAAAAGTACCCAGGAAGAAGAAGAAAAACAACTAGAAAGTCTGCTATTGCAAGCAATAGCATATGTCGCCCCGTACTGGACAAGACTTTCATTTTTATCATCACTAAAACAA
>PRKT01000141.1:799130-846630 GCA_003671525.1 Saccostrea glomerata
CTAATTCACAACGGTTGGATACAAAATAAATGATAGAAAAAGTCAAATGATGAAAGACATAACCAAAAATAAATGATAGGAACAGAAAATATAAATAAAGAAATGATGGATATACGGGTGGATCTGTGAAGATACAGTTGGCGAAAAAGGATATAAAAAGCACTAAAAAACCAACAACACTGTATATCCTAAATGTCGGATCTACCAAGTAGATACAAGGTCACAGATGGAAATTTATATAAAGCACTAAAAATGACCAACGACACGAACAAAAAAAATTGTCAAATTTTCGGGACGCCCTGTCCCTTCCTCAGGACAACGAAAAAAGTTAAAAAGTCATAAGTACAAAGGAAAAAGAGAAACAAAAACAACTAGCACTACTACTAAACTACTAAACACTAGATATTTACATACTTAATTACATGTTGAATTGGAAATTTTTAATAACACTAATAAAGAAAGAAATCCGGACCGCTATGAAATGCGTCCGGTCTATACGAGTATTCCCGATAGACCGGACGCATTTAATATATATATACATATACATATATATATATATATATAATACAGCCGTATAGTTAATAAAAATGAAGACGTTCCACAATGCCTGTTATTATTTTTTTTTACTAGAAATTACCTGTTTCAATATTCTTCCAGATACATCAGTCAAATATATCGCATCACTGTTATTACACCTTTTCCTTCTTATATGACCAAGTGAATTATACTGTAATTGACACGTTGTGTTTTCAGAGACAAATCGAGACAGTCTATTATCTATATCATATTCCATTAAAAGATTCGACTTCCTGACCATATTTCCATTTTCATCATAGGAATATTGTTCGCCATCAATAGAAACGTATTGATTCAAACTGTTTACATGGTAAAGTTTTGAGATGCCGTTTTAAATGACATATACTCGATTTTTGCCTTGGTCATATTGTAGGAGGGTCGTCTCATTGAGTGGATTCTTCATCGATATGAGTTGTCCAGATAAATCATAAGCAAAACTCCACGTGCCATCAGATGTCTGCATAGAGGAAAGCCGTCCCCTCATATCATATGTGTATCTAAACTCCGAAGACACTGTGCAATTTGGGTGAAAATTTGATATAACTTTAGGAAGTCTGGTTTTCTCATCATATTCATATTTTGTGGAAGCATTATTTCCAAGAATTTTTGTTTTTATTAACCCATTTTCATTATAATCTACTTTAACAATGACTTTACCGTTAGTGTTGTCCTTCACATATTTTATGTTCCCATACAAGTTATAATCATATGCTATGTCATAAGGGTCAGACTCAATTTTCAAGTTCCTCAGATGATTAGAATCATCGACAGTTTGAAAAACGGTGTCATTAACCTCATTACTGAACCCTTTATGTCGTCCAAATTCGTCGTACTTAAAGTTGATTTTGGATAGTGAATCCCTGATAGATTGTATCCTATCATTATCCGTATATTTGAACAGAACATAATGGTTTTCTGATTCACGCAGAGTCAATCTCTGAAGCTTATCATAATAGTAAATACTCTCTATTCCTCTTTGGTCCTTGTGAAGAACAGCATCACCCAAGCTAAGATATGTCTCATTGGTATTGTCGGGATATATGATAGTATGTATAGAATTGTTGAGTGATCTGAACAGATAATAAGGATTTAAATTACCATCCACAAAAATAACACGATATCCATCGTCGTTATCCAAATATCCAATGCTGTCGCTATTAGCATCTTGCACTTCTGTTATTTCTCCACTTGTTATAATTCTATTTACGACCTGAAAGAAAACAATATATGCAAGCTTATGTATCAGACTATTTGTTTTCATTTTTGCAAGGGAGGTGAAATAGTTAAAGCTTCAGGTGGATAGAATAACACCGGTACTCACCAAATCGCCTTCAATCGTTTCTTCAACATTTTGTTTCCTAACAATTTTCACGATTGGATGCCGATTCTTCTTATGTCCTATGATTTTTCCTTCATGAGATACCCAGTACGATTCTTTAGTATTTTGTGGTACATGCATTATGTCGAGCCTTCCGTTTTGGAAATCTTGATAAATTGTCTTTGAAACTAGATCATCATTAATAAAGTTTTCGTCTGATCTAAGAAGATGGTTTGGGGTGTACTGGAAAGCTCTTCTCATACTTCTGTCTTTATTTATTGTCACAAGATCCCCATTTTCGTTGTATTCATAGGACAAGTACTCATTTCCACAATAAACGGAAGATAGAAAGCCCCCTTCGTTATAGCCGTAGGAACTTGAAAACGCATGTAGTACGTTTAACAGGTTTAAATAATGTAATTAAAATTTAAAATTCTTTTGTGACAAAATCTCCAGAAAGGTTAAATTTCACAAAAATGATAAGATAGTATTGATTATAACAATGTTTCACTTCACTTACCATTTCTCATTTTCGGATGTCAGATTGTTATATCTGGATATTTCAGCTATGTTGTTATTTTCATTGTAGATAACATCAACATCCATATACATCGAGTGTAGAGCAGAGAGGCAATTCTTTGTGTCGTAAGCAAACTCAATTTTCTCATTTTCATGGATAACGTATTCAATCTTTCCAGTTGTGAAATTGAAGTGATAAACATCGTTCGATTCCGTATCCAGAAACAATAGTGTATCTTAAATGTAAGAAATTGCCAGTGTCTATCGACATAAATGATATCTATATATAAATATAAAGCCAACAAACACTAGAATTCAAACGATATAAAAAAACTGTTTTTTAAACTCATATTAAAATAAGTTATAATGTAATACCCTGAAAAGAAAGCGTTAGATTTCCCCATTCTGCGTTACTGTACGTCCCGATTCCATACGCTGCAAACAGAATCTCTTCTCTTTTCCAATTTAGAACTGCAAGACCTTCGTCTAAACCAACCAAATATGTTTCCCTAAATTTAAAAGTACATGCAAATGTTAATCTGATATAAAATGAAATAAAAAAAATAGTTCGAATATTATTGTCAAGCATAAAATATACTTCTAGAATGTTTTTGGTTTTTATACCAATAGGGCATCAGCCATCCTATTCCTACTGGTCCTTTTCCTCTTCTTAGACCAAACCGTCGTGGATATAAACGAACTACATCTAGTTTTACTCCGTATTGACTTGCCTTTCCAAAGTCAAAAGCTTTCACCATGTATTTTTCCTCGCAAAGACCCTCGGCTATGTACAGGAGATATTTAACAACATTGTCCAAACTATATTGCCGATGACCTAAAACAGATATTTCATTCATCACCTCCGTTATTTTATTACGAAGGGAAAACCACGATTCGCCAACAAGGCCAATGAAATTTTGCCAAATATCGTCCCAAACATCATCCTCTAGATATGTTGGTTTCATCGTAAGCTTCATGTTCACATATGAATGTTTTTCGTTCGAAAACCCCATCCTTGATACGACTACCTTCATTTCATTTTGTACGTCTGGAGTGGCTGATCTGATTTCAAATTGTAGCCTGCTTGCTTCAGACGGTAAACATATACCAGCTGGACCATCGGAAGATCCAGTTACAATTGTCCTACCGCTAGTCCAATCACCATTTTCAAAATCATGAATATACTTTAATTGTCCACCAATTGCTTTAATGTGAACCAGTGAAGCATATATATCAGAGTCACCAGAATTTTTGATATCAACATGCATAGCGTCTCTCTGCCCAAGGAAGAGAGTTTCTGGCATAGATATTTTTACTGTTATATAGCCATCTCTTCCATTCATAATAAACAAGGCATTTTGAATACTGGATACATCTTGAGTATCATGATCAGTCAGATTTAAGCTATAAGTAGAATCTTTGTTCAAATGCGTGGCATCAAATGTTGCAGCAACTAGCGATGATGAATACCAGTATTTTTTATTATTCTGGACACTGAAACTAGAATTAAATAAGCAGGCCGAAAAAAATTCAGGAAGAAGAGCTCCACTTATTTTCAAAGTTATATTTCCGTGAGCTGTTGCTGTGTTTGGAAAACTACTAATTACTTCAAATTTAGCAAGTTTAGGTAGGAAAGAGAGAAAGACAGTGTTGTTCACATTTCTTGAACCTGAAGTCTTCATTAGAATATAGTAATTTCCTCCACGTGTATTTGTCACAACGACTTCTTGACGAGATTTAAACGGATCTACAACTGAGAAGTCGAAATCATACTCACTCGGTGCGCTTACATATTTAACATAAACTTCGTGAAACACAAACGAGACATTGCATTCTGTACGTATGAGCATTGTCTGTGCTGCAGGAACAGAGGGTATAACAAAGATTTTTAGCTGATTTGGAGAAATAGAAATAGATGTATTTCGTCCAAGGTTGCAGATTGGAAATCGAATAAATGTGCTGTTGATGGAAACGCCAATATTGTTTGTTTGGTTGAAGTCTTTAAAATTTGTGCGACTTTTTACAATTGTTTTATAGTTTTTTGCTGCTAAGGGCGGTAGCTTAGCTGAATATGTCTCAACAATTCCCCCAAAGGTTCTGTTACGAATGCTCATACGTCCACACTGCATTTTACCGAGAAGTTCATCAGTAACGCTCCACTGACTATCCTGTGACAGATAAACAGAATCACATTTGTATCCAATGGCATACTGGGAACCGTTATTCATGATTGACCACTGTACCGTTAACATCTCACCGTACTCAATCTCTTCTGGTGCGCTCACGTTAAATACCATGATATCTGTCCGAATGTTTTGATTTACTTTCAACACAGATATTGCAGTATTATCGTTTTCATTTAATTCAATTAATTCGTGTCGTGAATCAACTTGCACCACCAAAAAGTAGTCTTTACTCTTCATATCAAAAGGCAGCTGAATAAAGGAGGAAACAGATATCGTACCATTCTTGTCTACAGAATCCGATATTTTCGATGTGTTAATTTTCCACTTAAACGGATCATCTTCAATACTACTGTTTAAGTAAATTGCAACATAGAATCCTTTTTTCACATCACAGAATCCTGAATTACTTATATTATAGTCAACAATTATAAGTTCACCTGCTGTAAATGAATACGCTTTAGAGAAAATCTCTACTTGTAGATTTGCACAAAATGTACGCATTTGATACTCTAGAAGATCTTTTATTGGAAAATGTCCTTGTGTAGCAGAGCAAGCAATTGTCTGGAGTCTGTTTCTAGTCTTGTAGTTATCCATATAATCAGGTAGTAAAATAATAAAATTTTCGTCATCGCTTATTTCAAACGGCAAAACAACAGATGTATTCACAGAGTAAGACTCTCCAGGTGATAATTTTCCAATATGATTGACAAGAGCAAGCTTTTCAAGTTTGTGGTTGCCTTCCACATATTTGTTGCATATGAATATAGCGTCATTCCACGATGTTTTTGAAGATATATCTCCCCCATTTACAACTTTATACGAAATGCAGAAAGACTCAATGTCATTCAACTGGCATGCACTCGAGGAAGTAACAGATGCTTTCAAATCGACTTTCGGAAGTTCAGGAAAGGAAATTGAGTTATCACTTAATTTCCAGTTGTTACTTTCTCCATTCACCTCTTGTATGACATTGTTACTGTCTGTTGTAACATTGATGTGAAAATGTCCAACTAGTGACGAAGGAATTATAAAAGTCTTATTGACTAGGTACTCGGTACCACTCTCAAGCTGCCAAGACTGTTTCTGCGAGGCTATAGAGATTTTGCTCACGCTACCTCCTGCTGCCTGTACACTTATATTATCATTCCAGTCCTTCTTTTCTGTCATACCATTTTCAGTATTCTTAACTGTCCAAATAACTACTAGCAATCGGGATTGCTTCGATACAAGATAACATTGAACGTCTGTAACAACTAGATCTGGAGATAAAGGGGATAACACTTTAAATGATATAATTTTTGAGTTATCAAGCAAATCACTTCCTTCAAATACTCCTCTATTATTGTTTATGACCACATTCAAATGTCCAAAGCCAATAAAATTTTTAGGAATCTGTACTTCAATAGTCCAAGAATAAGAATCGCCAAGTAATAAAGGCCCCTTAATTTTTCTGACGAAAGTTTCAATCATGAAATCACTTGCTTCAAATTTAATCTTCAATATATCGGTCCAAAGTAATTTGTCAGATATTGCTACATTTGTAATAAGAACTGTCCATCTAACATACATCTTTTCACCGCTATAAACAGTTTCATTTAATATATTAAAGGCTATAATTTTGAGATTTGGAACCTTTAAGGGTACAGTGATTTCCCCGTTGGCTTGGTTGTTGTTTTCGTCATGTTCATATACCTGCCCAAATTTGTCAGTATAAAGAACAATAGATATCTGTCCATATATTCTTTCACCCAGTTTTAGCGACGCTGTTTGAAAGTATTTTTGACTACTATTCAATGATGCTAATTGTGTAGGAACATCAAAAGTATATTTCAAAGAATGGGAATTCTGAATGGAAATACGGTCAGTCCATGTATTTGTAAGGGTTGGTCCACTACCAGTGTTCAGAACAGCCCAACTGACATTCAAAACGTTATAACCGAATTCATCAACATTTAAACTTAAGGACATTACCTCAACTCGTAGGTCTGGAAGTAACTGGGATACATTAAAATGAATGCATCGCTTGTTATTGTCTCGAAATTGATATTCAAACACTCGCTGACTTTCATCAGTGATAGCACATACATTGTATTGTCCACTCTCAATAGTAGGGTTAATAACATAGATAATGGACTCCGTATATTGCTGATACGGCTTTACGGTGTGATGAATATATGTTTCTTCTAAGATCATTTTCCGTTTCAAACTGGTTTCCAAAACCTGAAATCCAAAACAGTCTGAATAGTTTAAAAATCCAACATCAAAAGCTTATCAATAAACATAAACAAAGCAAATAGTACATTTTCATTAACATATCAACAACTTTTTTAAACTCACAATTGCGTCGATCCATGTGGATAATTCAGGAGGACGAGATCCCTCATTTCTTACTGTCCATTCTATTTGTATATTTTCTCCAGTTAAAAACGTAGATTTAAAATTGATTATGTTAAGGTTTACTAAGCTAAGATCTGGAGGAGGTGATAATGTAACTTCAAGTGGTTTCTGAAACAAGAATCGCAATATGGCATACCGATACATTTATCAAGAAAATTTGATAGAACAAGAGCAGGTTAAAGCCTTAAATTTTTTATCCTATTCTTCTGACTGAATATGTGATAAATTCGCATGAAATGTAAGTACATACCGATGCCAACCAATTATTGTCTTCGTCAGTGTTTTCAAAAACATTATTGTTCGCATCGGTTCGAATAAGAATGTAGAAAACTCCATATATATTTTGGGGAATTTTCAGAACTTTCTCTGTCAGGTATGAACTCCCAGCGAAAAGAAATTCATTTCTAGTTGTTGAAAACATGTATTTGTCCGATCCATCTGTTTGGAAAACGACAAAAAGAAAATATTCAATCAACAAAGAGATGACTAAACAAAAATATAAAACAATCTTATTAAGCGCTAAAATATGATTGACAAAATTAATGGAAACTTTAATTTAATTTTCCAAATCTGCCTTCTTATTCAATAAAATACCGTAAATGGCATCCTTCGCCCAATAAACGGAGTCAGTCCATTTGCCAGACTTTGTTGATCCTTTACCGACATTCTTTACCACATACTGCAGTTGGATATTTTGTCCTAAACATTAAATTGCAAGAAAAATTGAAAAAAAAAACATTCAAAATCTTTTTGAACCCATAATATAAAATGACACATAGGCTTACCAGAGAACGTTGATAAGGGAATTTCAATTTTATCGATTATCAGGTCCTGGTGAAGGTATAAGCTATACATTTACAGTTTTCGGACTTCTAACAAAATTGTTAGATCTGTCAGGATCTTCAAGGTAACGAAAGGTATCCACGGTTACAAATATAAATGCTGTTCCAATGTCATCATCAAGTAATCTGACCTTAAAATATTGTTTCAGTTATAATTTCTTGATAATGTGCATGAAACTTTAATTTAAAAAATTTAATGTACTTTTAATGAAACCAAGATTTTATTGTAATGACACCTAGATTTGACGTCTTTAGTTAGAATCTTCTTACAGTTACCTCGGTTATGCCTTGGTATGTGTCGTTTTCTGCAATTATCTTCCGATAAAAACTATGTAAAGCGAATCGTCTTGCGCTACTTATGTCCTCTGTAAATCCCAAAAATATTTCATCATACCAGTACTCATAGTAAGAAGTTGCTGCTTTGCCAATGTTTTGAACTATATAACGAACTTCACAGAATTGTCCTGAGTGGGCCACGGGAGGAATCGTGATTTCAATTATGGAAAGATCGATGTAAGATTTTGTTACGAAATTCCATCGGGGGCTATACTGTGTAGTGTTGTCTTTGGTGATATACTCAACCTGCCAGTAATATTTTTCACCTTGTTGAAGCTCATAGCATTGAAACCACGTATTTGGTCCAAAGTAATTATACGTCTTAGGCCTACTTATTCGTGCATTCCATAAAAATAATATATAGGTTGCAGATTTTACGCCTTCGGGCCAGCTAAGAAGAGGTCGCAAATTCGTGATTTCGCCTCTTTTTGGAGTTATCGGGTCTTGAGGATCCATAACTGTTATTGTCTGGAACCCAACAAATGGTTTCCCACAATTGTCAGACACAGTCCAATTTCTCACGAAAGTGAACCCGCAGCCATTTCCTATTTCAGGCGGATCCTTAAAATCAACAGATACCTTGAGACCACAAGGGTGGTACACTTGAACGGAGGGTTTTAAAACATCTTCTGTGATTTGCATTAAAGATCCACATGCAATCACAACATCTGAAGGCAGAACAACAACTGGTCCTGTACTAGGTATAATGTTGATTATCTGGGTCATAACATATTTATTTCCTGCAAGGTCATATGCAGTCCACAATCGTGTTACTTTGCAATAATCGAGCATAAGATCAGTGTAGGTAAGATTTTTAATACCAATGTTGTCTCTGGTATTAGGTTTTTCAGTTACGTTTCGAGTAAGAGCAATTTGACATTTCACAGAGAAATCAGGCAATTGTTCAACATATGGTGGTTCAAAATCTGAAAGAGAAATAAGTAAAAGCATGTAGTAACATTGTCAAAATAGTTTTTAATATACTTTAAATGCCCAAAACAGTCCAGTTAAAGAAACAAAATCATGCTGGTAAGAGAAATTCTTAGTTAATGAACCTTTCTTTTAAGACGTATAACTTTTGACGTATAACGTGAAAAATTATTATTGATATATTTAGAACAAAATATTACGAACCTGTCTGAAATTCATAGAATAAGGTCTTTCCAATGTTTTCAAATTCATCAATACCCATTACTTCAAATTTATAATCAGTATCACTCAACAGATTAGGTATGGTAATCAAATGATGAGTTTTTAGTTGAGCACTACACTGAATAAATGAAGATAAGCTGTTTTGGGGTGTAAAACTACAAGATATGCGGCAACGCTCGTTGCAGTTCACCTCGAATACTGCAGTATTTTGATTGCTTATCTTTGCTGGAGTTTTCGTCATTGTTAAAATTGGACCTGTCTTATCTTAAACCAAATCATAACATTAAAATATATATTTTAATAAATTATGCCAATTGAAAATTTTGTCAATGGGATTACTATAGCTATATGTTTGAAATAAAATTCCTTACCAACAAACCATGTAAATGGTTTTAGATTAGCTGTATTATTTTCAAAATCTGTTCCTTGAACAAACAAAGTATAAAATCCTTCTTTGAAATCTTCAGATGTCCACGATGTTTCTTCACAATTTGTATTGAAGAAACGTGTTTCGTTTTGTAAAGTACAATGAACATACAAGACTGGTTCATCAAAATCCCATTTTACAGTAATGTTTCCCCCAGTCACAGATGGATTACACGTACAGAATGTCAAAATTGGTGGTGAAACATCCCCTTTTGAATAAAACATAAAATTGCTTTAAAATAAATCTCATGTTCTTGTGTTTTAAGGAATTGAAAAGTTTATTATTAAAGTTTAACATCCTATCGTTTATCTCTGTTTTTTGTTTATTTTAAGAAAACAAATCGTGCGAAACAGACCTAGGAATTTTGGAATCTCAATATATGGCGAATACCGGTATAGTATTCTTTATTTAATGACGCTTTTTGTGAATTTTGGAATGAAAGGAGGAATGCTAAAAATAATTTTTAACACTCGTGTTCAATCCAAAACTGTGATCGTTGCAAATGGGGGATGATTATTAGCGGTCATTTGAAAAAAAAAACAATTATTCATAATTTTCCTTTGCAGAAACGACGACAATGTCTGCCTGGGTATCTCGGTTAAAAACTCTGGTAGGAACACATATGAGGATTCCGAAGAGTGTGGAATATACATTATTTTAACCAGAAAGATATTAAATCTTTTTAATTTTCTTACATGTGAGTGTCAAAAAAAAATCACAAAACGCATATTATAAAATAATTTAATGAAATATAAGGGAACAGATAGCACTCAAAATCAAAGTCTGCCAAAAAAAATTAACAAGGACTAATCAACCACGGACCTCTAAAATATTAGAGGTGGGATCAGGTACAATGAATTAGTAAATGATTTAATAACTTACTGTTGTTCAGAAAAAATTCATTTGCAAAAAAGCGCCATTATTTCTTATAAATGACATTAAGAACTTTGAGGACTTACTAACGCGGAATGTCCAAATATAAGGATCCCAAAGGACAGACGATTCAGCTCCACAACTAGTTACGCCTTTGGCAATACCTGCAAAATAATATTTTTAATATCCACATTATATAATTCAAACCCTACTAGATCACCTTTCTTTCAAAAAACAAAACAAAACAAAACAAAACAAAAAAAAAAGAAAGAAAGATAAACAATCACTTATATCATTAAACGACGATCACAAATCCCTTCAATAGAAGAATAGAAATTATTTATCTCTACTAGATGAAATCCCGAAGATTTTAATCTATTTTCAGTATTGCAAGGATCGAATTCTCATATATAACACTACTTTGTCCTCTGTATGACATATCTATAAGCATACAAAAATCTTCATGCAGATAATTACGAATGGAAGTAATGATAAGAGAGACCTTTTGTAAATTTCCATATACTGTTTAAGACCAAATGTCGTTAAGGATTAAATTTAGTTTATATCGTTGTTAACAGATATCAACGAAATTAAATCCCACACGAAATTTTCATATGGCTATAGATTAAATAAGATTATTTTTAATGCAACAAAGTTTAATGTCGACGAAACCATTTTAAATAACAAATAAATGAAATGTTATTGCCACGAAAAATTATGTTTGTACATACAGTTCATGTACTCGTATCTCAACTTTTTGGACCCAATTATTGTAACTTAAAACTGGCATGAGATAAAAGGTTTCTTTAATATGTGAAATTGTCTACTGAAAGAATTACACCCCCACAATCTTTTAGTAACATTAGTATTTGAGATGCATAACTTGGTAACTAAAAATAATTAAACACATTGTCGAATGTGTGCAAAAAATTAATATCAATAGAGACGAACTTTTCGTAACAAATTCCTAAACATTACGAGATACATGTGTACGTTTTGACGTCGTCAGTGTTGCGCCGACAGCTGATTTGATAGATTCCTTTACATAACAGGAAAGTTCTATTTATAGAGATATTTCGTTGAAATTCTTTGGCATTATTCCAAAAATGCTGATCATGATGTATGCCAATTTTTAACTTAATAGTCTTAGTAAAACAAAAAATATTAAAAACATTCGCGTTTTTCTGGGACAACCTTCGTACATTACTATCATGTGGTGAATCATTTTTATAATGGTAGTGTACTGTGAATATATAGAGGATGTCCAATGCGTCACAGCTAAGCGCTGATGAATTTGAAAATTATATAATCGTGGATTCTAAAACAACAGTAAAAACCTTTGGAAGTTTTAGTCTGTGTGTCTGGATAGTTTTTTAACCTTCGCTATCTTACAAAAAGCTAGATTTTTTTCAAATAAAATTTCTCGACAATAGAAGTGATATCTTGATAGTTGCCATACTTTTGATATCCTTTCACAGCGTGAGAAAAATCATTTTCATCAAAGAAGTAAATCATTTACTTTGTTTTACTGTTACAAATATTAAAGAACAAAAAGTTGTCACACAAAACAGGAAAGAAAATGAAACCTGGGTCAAGTTTAATGTAGTAATTCTCTTTTTCTTTCAGTTCAAAATCTTTTGAGATGTTCAGAAGCCAGTTTCCTGAATTGGCGCTATCCAAAGAATACACAGTTAGATCACTTTGTGAAACATCTATTTTGGAAACAAGGTTACCATTCTTTTTGTAAAAATAAATAAAGGCTCTTCGGACTGGTTGCACGACCTAAAATATTCCAGTAATTTTAATTGTAAGTGATGCGTGAACTGTAGAAAGAATTATTCATGAACATATTAATTACAGTATATATATATATATTATAAAAATTGGCCGGTGTCCTGTTATATCTTGTCAAAGAGAACAATATATCGAAAAGTTCTACCATCCACGTATAAAGACAACATGTGAAAAATCAGTGTAATATTAAGGATTTTCTGAAAGATCCCCAAAAAAGTCGCAGAAAAGAATAGCAAGAGTGAGGCCGGATAAGTACAGTATGTTAACAACGCTGCAAAACCCTTTCATGGACAATCCTACTTTAAAACTTTACTCCATCTATGTTCGGGGTTTAAAAACAAACAGAAAGAGAATATTGCTTTTTCACTGGTTAAGAGAAGCAAAATATGACAAAATACTTTTACAAGAAACTCATTTTATAAAAAGCAAGAATCTTTTTATAATCTTGTTGGTTTGGACAAATTGCGCATTGTATTTCAGAATCAGTATACAGTAGAGGTGTATCAATTTTGTAAGGAAAGAATTGTAAAATAGAGATCTTAAATCATTTAAATATCCGAAGATGGTCGAAGACTGTTAATTAATACTAGTATTAAATATAACGACCAAATTCAAACACTGGTAAAATGTTTATGCTTCTAACAACGAGAAAGAAAGGGTTTATTTTTCAAGAGAGTAAATATCTAGATTAAACAAACCGCTATATGAATTTAGGTAATATTAATTTTTGTGGTGACATTAACTGTCAACCTGATGTAAATACAAAAGTGATAATATATATATGGAAAACATTTAAAACGCTTTATTTTAAAGATTCTTGGATGTGTAGTAGGAAAACTTGTAATTAAGGTATAACTTGGTGTAATGCTGATTATGTTTCACACAGTAGAATAGATAATGTATCATTTATGTCGGAACACCTATCCTTTAAGATAAGTAAGTGTGAATTTTTTTTTTAATTTATTAACTTATAGGTAAGTGTGAATATTTAAGAAAAGCACCATGTTGATGCAAATAGATTTTCAGACCATTTGGGCATCGCTTTTAGAGAATGAAGCATTTTGTAAAAAATTAAGATCATCAGAAATGGAAATTAAAAGTTAAAGATTACAGAACAGATAAGTAAAATGTATCTGATTAAAATACGTATCAAAATTTCTATTTAAATTTTTCGAAAAATTTGCTTAATATAAGAAGATGAGTATTATTTTTATTGAACTACAAATTAAACAACAATTAGAACCCAAACAGAATCCAATCTCACTCGCCGGTCCAACATCTCATTCAGCGGTTACACATCCATTTTTTATGCCTGCTCAGCAAATCATTAGAAATGTTAAGACTTTTTTCGTATAGATTTGTAAACGTACAGAAGTTTTAATTATCATAAATTATTACATGATATTATGAACAATGTAGTTGTAAGCAAGTGGAACGAAGATACTCTCCTTTATGTAAAAATTGTGAAATTGAAAATGTTATGAACACATTTACTATTTGATTGTAAAATTATCAAACCCATTTTTATTTTTTAGCTTTTACCTATAGTTAGATAGTATGATATTACTTGAAATTATTTGTACCTGGATTCCATAGTGAATTTAGTTGAAAAAACTTTATTTCTTTAAATTAATAATTTGATAGCCTGTATTACATGTAGTTTCACTATGTCTAAATATAAGATGCACAGAAGTAAAAACTAAAAATTTCACTGAAAAAAAAAATCTCCTACCTAGACTGAAATATATGCTTTATATTCAAAATGATGTCCTCAGGAAAATTGGTCGGATTAGAAGTAATATTTATCATCAATAAGCTGATATTTTGTTTGTTATTTTATAATAACATCTGATTTGATGTGAGTTTAACATTGATATTGTGATATATTTGTGACTTATTAGCATTTTGATAAAGGAAAAAAAATCTATCAATAAGACGAATGCTGACTTTTTCTTAGTTGCAAAACCAATCATTACACACTCAATTATCTGCGAATTTTTTTGTTTGTGAAATCATGACAAGGCGCACACGGCGGGTTTGACAGGAGTTTAGAAGTTCGTGTTTTTGCTCCACTCTGTTTCAGTGGACCTTTTGAGCTTGTTCCATGTTTTATAGTTGACGTTGAATATGGTTCGAAGGAGGAAGCACGAAAAGTTTAATGTATTTCGAAATATTTTACACATCTATCTTATATCAGCCAGGTAGTAGTCATATATCAAAATCAATTCATTCATTTTACAAGTGCATACTACTTTGAGCTACATTAATGTAGCAGTAACGTTTTTAATTGTTATCTAGTATTCATAAAAACATGTTAGAAAATTACCTGCGAATCAAAGATGATAATAAAGTACTTCTGGGTGGGTAATGTTTAACCAACCGGCTGAAAAGATACTATCTGTGGAGACTCCACTAGAAAAAGAATTGGAAAATGTTAACAATGTTTGATGAATGTCTGAAGTCTGTGTTAGAATTCAGGAACTTAACCTTTTCACCCTTAATTCAATTTTTCGTTGGATACATGAACAATTCCCCTTATGCATATGCTTTACTAAACAGTACATCAAAAACGATCTAGATTGTTTATATACCTCCCACAAGGAGCTTGATACAGATTTTCTCTGACACCAAACTGAAAAAAATATATTTCAGCCTTCATTCTCTATATCACTTTAAAAATTTTATCCACAATAAGAACCAGACAAAACCAACAGTATTTTGCACTTGACTTAAAAAATAAATCATTTAACGGAAAACATAATATTCACTCCAATACGGGACTAGTATCTTTGTCTTCTATTACATGTCATCATTGAAACCTTTTACGCTTGATAGTTAACTATATACAGAATAACTATTTAGGAAAATTTGGAGGATTCAAGAAAGGATATACAGACTTTGATACACATACAGAGAAAAAAAATAAATAGAGAAGAACATATCTTAAATGTTCTCACAGACTGAATTTTTCTCTACTAGTAACATTTGTTTCGGTTGACAAGGCTAAAAAAGTGTTCACTAACCTGTCTGAATCGCTGGCAGTGTAACAGAAAGTGTTTTCACCGGCCTGACTCGGTGTTGGGATCCAGGTAACATTTACATACCATTCCCGGCTTGACATGGCGTATTTCGGTAGAGTTGAGGTCGTCAACCCAGGTGGTGATACAGTGTTTATTTCAGTGATGCTGTGTGAAGTCAATAGAAAATGTGATAGAGAGAGAGAGAGAGAGAGCAAAAATATAATATTATATAGTGCAAAACAGTATATGATGATTTATCTCAAGTTTTATATATCGAAAATCGGCGGGAATTTTCAACCGTCTTGGGTGCGGAAAACCAAGTGGGACAGACAGAGAGACAGAAGTACAGCTAGACGGACAGATAAACGGACGGACAGACTGAGAGGAAACTTATAGTTCCCTCTGATTTTACAGGTAGGGACCAAAAACTGACTTGTATGATGGACGTTAGATAAATTTTTCATTTTCAAGTAAATTAAAAAAGGCAATACTTAGGACATAATCTTACTTTACTCCATCCGCACCACTTTGAGCTATGATTTGTTCTGTCCAAGTTGAATTGATTGGGATACCGACACATGCACCGTCTGATCGTGTTGGCTTAATAAAATTCGGTTTGTCCTGGCAAGGTTTATTAGATGAGAAAACGTTCACCAGGAATTGAAGGGAAACACTACTAAGCGCATGCGTAGCGTTTAAGGGACTGAAGTCTTCAATTTGAATGGCGACGGCGCACCATCCTGTCTTGTATTTGGCAAAGTATGAAATCACACATCGTTTCTGAAGAAAAAAAATCACTAATCTAGATGAACATAGATAAGGGGTATATTTATATGGATATATTTTGCATTAGTGTCCTCACGTATAACTTTGACAAAAGATCCATAATTCACATAAGTTGTCTAATCTTTTAGAAATAAATATTTAGATATTCTTTTAAATGGGCCTATTGATTTTGATCAGAAGGCATGAAAGATTCCCGCCTCTATACTTATACCATCATAACCCACGAGTCTGACCTCACTCTACCCCAGCTGTCATATGTATAAGCTTAATTTTTAGCTCACCTGAGCCGAAGGCTCAAGTGAGCTTTTCTGATCAAAATTTGTCCGTCGTCTGTCGTCGTCGTTGTCGTTGTTGTCGTAAACTTTTCACATTTTCATCTTCTTCTCAAGAACCACTGGGCCGATTTCAACCAAACTTGGCACAAAGTGCCCTTGGGTAAAGGGGATTCAAGTTTGTTCAAATGAAGGGCCACGCCCTTTTCCAAGGGGAGATAATCATAAATTTGTTAAAAATTAATGGCATTTTAAAAAAATCTTCTTCTCCGGAACCAATGGGCCAGGAAACATGAAACTCATGTGGAAGCATCCTCAGGTAGTGTAGATTCAAATTGTTCAAATCATGACCCCCGGGGCAAAGGTGGGGCCAAAATGGCCGACCCAAGTTTTACATAGGAATATATAGGAAAAATCTTTAAAAAATCTTCTTCTCCAGAACCACTGGGCCAGGAAAGATGAAACTCATGGGGAATCATCCTCAGGTAGTGTAGATTCTAGTTTCTTCAAATCATGACCCCCGTGGCAAGGGTCGGGCCAAAATGGCCGACCCAAGTTTTACATAGGAATATATAGGAAATATCTTTAAAAATCTTCTTCTCCAGAACCACTGGACCAGGAAAGATGAAACTCAATTGGAATCATCCTCAGGTAGTGTAGATTCTAAATTGTTCGAATCATGACCCCCGGGGCAAGGGTGGGGCCAAAATGGCCGACCATAGTTTTACATAAGAATATACAGGAAAAATTTTAAAAAATCTTCTTCTCAAGAACCACTAGGACAGGAAAGATGAAACTCATGTGGAATCATCCTCAGGTAGTGTAGATTCAAGTTTGTTCAAAACTTGACCCCTGGGGCAAGGGTGGGGCCAAACTGGCTGACCCAAGTTTTACATAGGAATATATAGGAAAAATCTTTAAAAATCTTCTTCTCCAGAACCACTGGGCCAGGAAAGATGAAACTCATGTGGAATCATCCTCAGGTAGTGTAGATTCAAGTTTGTTCAAATCATGACCCCCGGGGCAAGGGTGGGGCCTAAATGGCCGACCCAAGTTTTACATAGGAATAAATAGGAAATATCTTTAAAAATCCTTCTGAAGATCCACTGGGCCAGGAAAGTTGAAACTCATGTGGAATCATCCTCAGGTAGTGTAGATTCAAGTTTGTTCAAATCATGACCCCCGTGGCTAGGGTGGGGCCAAAATGGCCGACCCAAGTTTTACATAGGGATATATAGGGAAACCTTTTTAAATCTTCTTTTCAAGTACTTCAAAGCTATGATTAGTGATATTTATATGGAATCATCCTCAGGTAGTGTAGATTCTAGTTTGTTCAAATGATGAACGCCTGGAGGGGGGGGCGGGAGTAAATTCAAGCCCGATGTGTTCAGGTGAGCGCTGTGGCCCCTGGGCCTCTTGTTTTTAATGTATGGAAATAGACCACACTCGCCTCAACTGATCAAGTGAACGGAGTAATTCAGACTTAACGAGGCTGAGTCTACTTCGAGTGCGCATGAATTTATGCAGCTTTTAAATGTCATGCAGTCATAAGTGCAAAATTACAACTTTCCCAAATATTGTGATTTTAATATAAACTTAGCATTATACCTAATGGCTACTGCTTTGAAAATGTTATTTAATTATCAAATATTTAGGAAAAGACGCTTAAATGGCTCTAACGACATAACTGTTTTGTAAGCAATGCATGACTCTGAAAATTACACATGACTCGCTTAACTGTTCAAGACCTCCATGGCTGTTATACTAAATACTGATGGCAGTTCATCCAAATAAACATACTAACAATCTAACCATTGCTATTTTTACCTCCAAAAATCATCCGCGCCGATAATTCATCTGCTTTGATATGTATCTGTATGTTGCCGCAATATGGCAATTTAAGAGGTATTGGGCTTCGAAAAAATAAACTTTTTAATGAAGACCTAGACCAACCTAGATGGTTAACGTTTTTGAAATTTCACAATTTGGTGACCTTTTACAATGACTTTCATCTACTTGACTGAAAAGGAAATTTGTAGGACAGAACTATACAAAAGGGAAAAATGTGATTATAATTTTGCGTTTTTCCAACAAATTTCAATAGGATTCAATAGTAAAGTTTGACAATATTTGAGATGGTCCTCTAAGAGATCGGGATGATAAATATTCTATTTTTTAAGCTTAAAATAATAATTAATATAACTGTAAAACTTAATTAACAAAAAATTATCAAAATCCTTAGGGTAGAAAAAATTAGACTCGGCCTCGTTAAATTCCGTGAAAAGAATGACTCAGCAAGTTGAAAAAAATGTGTCTAGCAGTCAAAATATAACTCAGTGGTAGGTTTTATTTAAACACAAATGTACCTTCTCTGTTTTGCGAATGTAAAATATAGTTATAAATTGGATACCTAAAAAAAAATTAAAATCTTTTTTCCACGTTCACAATACAGGTTTTACGAATCCTTACCTCGTCAAGGGAGGAATTTGGAAAAGAATGACAGACTCCTCCACACTCCCTTTTTGACGATTCCGACCATCTACATCGAACTGTGTCATTATCTTTGTCATAAACTGAAATTTGTTCGAGACATTCAGGACTATTTCTATTTATTACATACTTAGTAATAAATACTGGAATTTTGCATTTTGCATATATGTCATCACAATTACCCTGCAAGGCTAATATGGATCTGTGGGACTGATATGGATCAATATCACACCCCTAGTAATATAAACCTTTAAAAACAGTACTTATGATAAAACACATATTTTTTGTACACACTAGTACTCTCTTAATCTAAATTTGTTGATTGTCTAATTGAAAAAAAGATTGTTTCGTAATCGGGCACATTTGAAATAGAAGCATACCAAAACAGTGTGAGACAATAAGCTATGTACATAAATAAGTAATTTATTTGTTTGTTTTTTCTGATGTTGATGTGTGCTGTATTTTATTACTAAGTATGTAATAAACATAATAAAACATACCCTTTCCACATCATATACTGTATCGGCCTTCTGGCTGGTATTGGTATCTCGGGCTGATACAGGATGTGATATGGAAAAGGGAATGTATTATTCTCTATATATGACTAGTATTTTGACAAATACTTATGGTGCCGGTATATAGACAAACTCGAATATCAGATACCTACAAGATGTGATATTTCAAATTTATTTATCATATCATGCTTGTCAGAAAGTAAAATATTTATGTAAATATTCTTGTTTTGACAACATCATATCTATATTTTTACACCCGAAAATTTAACGTACCTGGAATTGTTATGTTGTGTTCACATCCATGCTGTAGATGTATAATCGGAGGCATGACAGAGACAGGGGATGAATTAATTTTACCGGTGTCACGTCGCCGGTTTAGGTCAACTGTTGTGCGCATTTCCCAGCCTCCTCCCCCAGAAACAAGCGATATCCAATCTCTCCCAATGAATCTGATAAAGTTTATGTCTTGTGCTATATGGCAGCAGATAATGCCTCAAACACTGAGGCGGAATAAAAAATATTTTAAAGAGACTGGGGGTCAACAAATTAACCATCTGGTATAACTTATTTTTATATATGATATCTTAAGCTGTCAACTATCATTTGGCCAAATATTATACATTTTAGTTTTAAAATTTGATCATTTTGTATATCTGTATATGGAGCTCTTCTTCTGAAGAAGGTCCAAATAGTCTGAAAATGGCAACAACCACCCAGTCCTCTTAAGATCCTGACAATAAATTGACAATAAAGAACTGGTTAGTCATACGCACCCGAACTGTGCATCTTTATTCTTGAAAGTATGTGCAAAACTGCGCTCTCCCTGCGTCCAATCTTCCTGTAAACTAAAATCCGTGCAAACGATCCCAACATCTGAGATAGTTTGAGGAAAGCAATTAAAACAAATCACATTTCCAAGATTAGCTATGATATCACGGCCTTCAATAGTTGTCCTATTACACCATGTTTGATCGCTGTAGGAACGTCTCCATGCCATCCGGAATGTAATTATGACCTAAAAATATATATTCCAGGGAATTTTAGCACTTTTTTTATTTATACTTGAGATCCAACTTTCCAAAATAATGTGAAAAAGAATTATACGATCAGTATTAACCGGTCAGCTGAAAAAGCGCGTAACAACATTGCCTTTGTTAGTAAGGCTCTTTATTTAGAGAACCAACAAGGGGCAATCAAACCTATACAAATAGCCCTTTTCTAAAGAGTAAAGTCCTCAGAATCATATATTTTGATATTTCCAACAATCAAAATGGATTTTAATTTATATGCGTACTTTCCTAAACGCTATCAAAATCCTAACAAATGAAAAGTATGTAGATAACAAAACAGTATTCAAGATCAAAAGATCAGTAATCGTTCTACCAGGCCTATTTCTTTTCTCCTCAATAAAATATTAACATATTTACTTTAAAATTCCAAAGAACTTTTGAGACATCACAATATTTTACCAAAATCAATAACAACCAAACGTACGAGTTCTCAATTTTTAATAAAACCACTCCCCACGATAAATAAATAACAATGTAACTCGTAAATTCATTAATCTTTTTATTTTTACAATTCTTTTCTTAGAAACATTCTGATTGTACACACAAATACTCTAATGTTTATATAGAAAACCTGGAGTTTCTAATGGGGTTTTGGACAGTCTATCTTCCTAATGCAACAATCTATCTGAATTCCTATGGGAACCATTAGCATCCAGTTATTAGCAGACCTATTTTTGTATTCCTATGATGCAAAAGCTTATTCAAGAACATTTACGAGTGAAAAAGGCACTTGCTAAGGCCTTCAGCACGACACTCGACATTTAGATGTAAACAACGCATTTTCAGTAAACAATAGCTACTTTCATTCATATGTCGATACAATATATCCCAGTGAGCTTGAACTAAAGAATATAACAAAGTCTCGGACATATTTCATACTTGGTTATTTTAATATGAAAAGATGTTAATGGAACTTAACAACCAAACTTTATGATGAACGTGATGACTTAATTCATCATCTTCCCTGACTTATATAGCAATATATAATATATTAATTCTAATGACCTTTATATTGTGGTTTATATCTCTCAGTTGATTCGATAAGCTAGGATATACTTTCCATACGAATTTTGTCCGTTATTTCCTGATCATGACAACGAGCACACGGCGGGTGTGACCGGTCGGCAGGGGATGCTCACTCCTCCATGGCACCTGATCCCACCTCTGATGTTTCGGAGGTCCGTGTTTGCTCTGCTCTGATTTTGTATATTGTTTGATGTACTTTGAGATTGAATACTGTTTGTTATCTCCATATCCTTCATTTATAAAGCAAGCTAAGTTATTGATCAACAAGTTGATGGGACGATAAAATCAACATTATCGGTTTAAGTCATCATTTTGCAAGACTTAGTTCTATTGTCGGTACATTGACCTTGTTAGTAAATACAATCTATCATTAAGTCAAATGCTGGTGGACTCTTTTTACTTATTGTTAGGCTAATATATATATACGTAAGCATTGAATTATCATTAATTTTTTAAAGATTCAGCCTCATAACTGCAGTGGTGTGTGCAAACAAATTGAGGAGCGTGCGTTAGCATATTTAAAAAAAAAAAGATAATTTAGTGCTTATTTTTACATTTTTTATCCCTTGTATTTTCCGCAGTTTTTATTTTTTTATTTAAAATTCCCACTTTATCCTTCATGTTAGTTTCGATTGATAGAACAGCCTTTTGAACAGCTTAATCCGGAAATAGTACACAATGATAACAGATAACAATTATCAAAAATTTAATTATTTTTTCAATCTAAAATGATAAACTATATTTTTGAAACAAAGAAATACAAAAGAATCGTATAAGACATACATTTTTCGCTTTGTTTAAACAGTAACGGCGTAGTCCCTGTATTCATACACCAAACAGACTTTGGTTATTTGGTCTTGTTTGTTATGTGTATTTATCACTTGCAATTTTATAATGCTTTTCATTAGGATCAATTAACAAAATAAATATTAATACTTATCTTATAGGATATTAATCGAGCCACAAAAATTAAACCCTCAGACACATTTAAGAAAAGACTAACTTAAAAAGTTAAAATTGATTGGCCTTAATGAAACCGTTATGCCAAATTTTGATAAAAGCAAGAAAATATTTTCTCAACAATTTAGATCTACTCTAAAATTGTCTTCTCGTAATTTTAAGCCAGTAGCTTGTTCACAATAAGTGATAAACATATGCAGGTACGTAATAGGAACAAAAATTAAATGCACACGTAAAACGAATTTGGTTTTATTACCTTAAAATTCTAATCAGAAAATATAATTATTGTTTAACCAAAGTCATACTTTGTTATATTTGATACTAGCAATCATTTTATTTCTAAATTAATAGATATTGCAGGAAAATTGTGACCAACTTTTATCAGTTTTCAGTCATTTGATTGTTAATGGGTAAATTCTTGCATCGTCGCTATCTTTTTTTATAGAGGGTGTGTAAAGGCTTTGCCTATTGCCCGATCCTTATTAGATTATTCAATTAAATATGTTAAAAGTCTTTCTCTTTTTTGCACAAAAACCGAACATATAGTTTCAAATGGACTACAAATTCATTTGGATTTAAATTCATGGATGAAGAATTGTTGAGTATTTATGTATGTAACAATTTACAATTAGCGGTGGACATTAATTCGTTTGTCTCTTCATACCTCGAAAACAACGAAAATTCAATCGCCACGAAAATTGTAATTTCACAGTAAGTTACACTTTCATAATTCTCAGGTGCATTTCTTATAACAAAAATTTTCTCTTGAACAACATTAACTTTGACCCTTTGACTTTGACCTTGGAGGTTGGCCAACTCTTGGAAAACTTCAATTTGTCCATAACTTTCGAACGTTTGTGCAAGGGTTTTCTTGTATTGCAGGTGTTTTTGATGCTACTGGACCTTTCTGATCGTACAGTTATTTCTTATACCCCCGCTTGAAAAGCGGGAGTGTATATAGTAATTGAGATGTCCGTCCGACTAAACTTGTCAAAATGAATACACATGTGAAGTATGAAAGCTCTAGCACCAACTGTACATTAGTTATGACCAAGGTTAAAGTGTGATAATTTTTTGTGAAAAATTTGATGCTGTTCCCGAAAAGGTCTTGCAAAATTTGATGGTACCCCCAAAAAGGTCTATCACAAGAAACACACCTGTGAAAGACGAGAGCCATAACCTCACCCACTAAAAGTTTTAAGTAAGTTAAAGTTTTTGCGGAGAAACGGAGAGACAGACAAACGGATAGAACAAAAATTATATATCCAAGAATCTTTGATTACGGGTCAGGGGTAGAATGGATATTGGTTAAAAAAATTTATAGAAATTCAGTAACGAAAAATACTGCCTCTCTGTATCAAAAGTATTTAAATATATCATGCATCTTGATCAATTCAGTACATTCTCAGTGCAATTGTCAGCAAAAAAGTCTTATAATTGCTATTTATATTCCCTGTATTGAAGCTGTCAGCACTTCTAAATAGGTTTGTTAGTTTGGGAGGGGAATGCTTACAGTCATATATTTGAGCCTAGTTTCGATGTTGATTACATCAACTAGTCTTTGTTAAGAAAACATAACGTTTAAGGTCATAATCTTTTTGTTTATCTGGTTTTTCATAAATCTTTTGTTTCTTAGTTAATTCTCTTTACACAAATACAAAACAATCACATCACAACTGAATGATTGATTCTTCAATGTAAATAGGTTATTACAACTTATGTAGGTAGTTAACTCTATTCCGACACACCCGCTCCAACACCTCTGTTATCGTCTAAATTACAAGAATCTTGTAAAACAAAAGTAAATTATATATTTCCGCCAACTTAGTGATTAAAAAAAGATACTTAAATGAATCGGTAAAACTCTTTTTGTCTTACCAAAAGCTTGATTGATATTGAAATAACTTAAATATGTGTACGGAATTCTTTTGTTTTGATTTGAAATCAAGGAAAAAAAGTTTTAAGTTATTTACGACCAGAGAGCTTTAAACACTTTACATCTTTGGTAAAACATACAAAACAAATGTTTACACTTTTCGCTGGCGTTGAAACAGGCATTTAATTGAATGACAATACGAAAACAGACGATAACAGAGGTGTAAATCAAGCTTGCAAAGCGCACCCACTGGTGAGAGATTGGTTTACTTTAATTTCTCTAAATGTTCTTGGTACACTCTAAAAAGAAAGAATGCTTAGAGACGTATTTTTTTTTATAGTTGTATATTTTAGATTTTTATGAAACGATTTATGAGATGCCCGTGCAAGAGTGCAGCACATTTCTTGTTTCTCCATCCTGTGTAAAGAAAAAAAACACAGACCCTATAAGGGAATGTAACCTTATACTCACTTCGTTCTCATTGTTCGTCGGTTTCCACATTAAAATTCCTCCTCGAAAATGCGTTCCCTCTGCATTTGGAGGTAAGATCCAAATTATAAACAAGAATAGATATGGGTTACCCCATATCCAAAGATATTCGACTTTTAGATTTAATATGTTTAACAGTGTTTATAATGACGTTAATAAAAAAAAAACTGCACTGTCTAATTATGGAACTGTTGTAAAGAGCGATATATGGTTAGTGTCTCAATTGGCCCCTTAAAATGAATAGCTTAATTGTTCTTTATACATAGCTTTAATTTGTACAGCTATATATGCGACCTTTATTGGTCATTTTCATTTTGATCAAAATGCCGTTATTTTAGAAATATGACATCATAAAAATAACGTTTTCCCGCCATTTAAACATATTTTGTATAAAACTGCTAATTTTCAAGCAGTTTTACTTCCAGAAAATATAGAGCGCAGCCTAGAACAAGATTTATATTTTTACCAAAGATGTATCTACCCAATACTAATTAGTGACAGAAAAATTATGTATGTTCTACACTGCGCTCTATGTTTCCCATAAGAAAAAACCTCAAGAAAAGGTATATTTTTGGCTTTTTTTTTGTTAGATAGCAAAAATAGCATTATTTCTCATGTCATTTACAGCTAGTGAGTGCATATAAATGTGAAAAATATATTGGAAATATTTCTAATATAATCTCTTCTACAAAATAAATATCAATCAAGCATATTTGAATGTCATTCTAAAATGTTGAATTTTAGGTTGCCAAAATTGGCTCTTATCATACATACTCCTTTCGTGAGTCCATAGCATTACGGTCACCCAGTCTCCTAACAAACAGTACACATAGGCCTACATGTACCTGTGTCCGCAAGACCAACATATTAGCCTTGGTCTACACACGTGCGATGGAGCTGTCAAACGCATCCAGCGAGCTCGGAGAAACACGTTTTTGTTTTGCCGAGAAGTTACGATGGCAGACAAAACTTTTCTTTTCTTAATTAGATCATATGAATACGAATTCTGATTAATAAAAATTATACAATCCCTGTTGAACTATATATAGTTTGTTCTAACATTTGCATCTGCAACAACTTGTGTTTAAAATGGCCGGGTTAGGAAAATCAGGACCGGGTCGGAAAATTCTAAACTGAAAACCTTTTTTGTTTTGAAAATTACTGAAATATACTAATGTATTCGTCGCAGAAATTACTTACATTATTCAAGTTCTATATAAAATGGTATGCTGAACTTCAACACGAACCCGAATCTCCAACCCAGTTCTCGTTTTGCCACACATACCCTACAGTTTACAAAGAGTACACACGAGCAGAATCCGGCCAGGGATTGAAAATTCCGTCATTTAATAATACACACACACAGAATGATTAATTTTTTCTTTAAGAAGAAATTGTATGATAATTAACGGACTATAAACATGTACTTAATACAATTGTTGATATAGTATTATCAATTCATCGGTGAAAAGATATGAATCGAAGAATGACCTAAATATTCTCTGTTATCAAACATGTAAAAAAAAAAAGCGGAGGATGGAGCGAGCGTAGGAATATTGATATTTTTTATTTGCATTTCGGGGGGAAAGTGACTTTCTAATAATATTTTGACGTTATTTTTGATTTCTTTAACGTATGACATACACAACTTTACTCTTATCATGAACAATAATGTTGTATCTACTTATCATGATGGAACTATTTTGGTCGGACCAATTTGTGTGAGCTGCCGCTGAATACAGTAATATATCTTGCATAAATAGTATGCACTGATCGAATATATTAAAAAGAGATGAAACCAAGAAACCATCGTCCTATGATTTCCCAAACGTTCTTCACACCGTGCATGTACTTCCGTCTCGATATTTCCCTATTTTAAGTATGATTCATTCCATTTACAAAGATCTAATAGAAAAAAATAATGTAAGGGTTTCGGTAGTATGAATAACTGGTTTAAACAGGTGTACCCATAGGAATTACACAAAGTTTAGGTATTTTTAAAAGTTTGAATTGAAATAAGGAAATTACAAGCCGCCCAGAAAATGCAATGCCTCGTCGTGAATAAGAACTCAAATCTGAAGACTCTTAAAGTTGAGAAATAAAACCATCCTAAGCAAGTGCTTTCAAAACATTTTGGAGACTAAATAACATCTCACAGGCTTAGAAAAGTGAATAATTCCTAAATTTTTTCTCTTGGTCTTGGAAAATGAAATAGACTTGGCAAATATTAGTTAAAACTTCCAAAAAAAAATTACAAATATGAACAATTGCAAATCATACTAGATAAAGGTTTACAGATGAAAACAAATAATTATGTTAGCCCTGTTTTAAAGTGTAACATAAACATTAGAAAAGTATACCAAGCCAGGTAAATTTTATTAGGAAAAGCAAATTGGTGAAATTTTTTTTTTAACATTGTTAAAATTGATATAGAAATGGTCAATGAAAATGTATTTTGGTGTAGATTTAATATAAATCATAAATCATAACGATAAATGATTTACCTTCTTAATGAAAACGTATTACCTTTCAAAATATAAATTCAAACATATAAAAAAAACATTTTACAGGTGAGGATTAAGGTCTATGCGTTGGCTCCATCTATTAGGAGAAGTCTATATTCCTTATCTGAAATTAAAAAAAATCTTGTGTATGTGAACTACACGGGGGGTCAATTCAAGATGGCGGAAATGGCAGGAGGCTAGTTTTGACCAAGGAGAGTAAAAGGGGTAGTATTGCATTTCTGAGTGTTGATAGATAGGCTGGTGTGTATTCTATCTTAAGTAAGATGCAACTCTAATTGAAAACAAACTTTGAAGCAGAACATCTGACTATTTTGTGTGTTTTGTGGTGTGAACTTTAATGTACTTGTCGCAGGTATAAGCATTAGTGAGTTCTACTCATGTCGTCAAAGTCCAAATCGGTGGGTACAAAACGAAAACACAATAGTCCCTCTGATAGCTCATCTAAAACTTCGCGCAGAAGGTTCAGATCTTCATCATTGCCAGATTCAAACGAACTTTTTGATCAAACTGGACTTGAAAAAATGAACGGGAAAGATACGATCACCTCCGTCCCAGCCTCTAAAGATCTTTCTCAATGTAATCAAAGTTCATCTGTGAATGCTAATTCTTCTGCTACTGAAAACACTGGGGAACCGGGTACTGATAAGCAACCCCCCTTTATCCAAACTCAGGGTAAAACTTTCAGTCTTCCAGAGTTAATATTCAACTCCATGAACAGCCAAACTTTTATGGCGCAGTTAGTACCAGTGCTTGCAGAAGCTATCAAACCCTCCATCGAGCTAGCAGTCCAGTCTGTTTTCAGCTCATTAAATAAAACAATTCACAACCAAGCTGATTCAATTTCAAAACAAAATAAACAAATTGTTGATCTAACAGGGCGTTTGAAAAATTAATTATGAAGAACAAAACACTGATCTACAAAATCAAATCTGGAATCTTGAGGATACAGTAGATGACCTAGAGCAGTACGGAAGGAGAAACTCCTTAAGATTGCACAATTGCCCGGTTCCCGACAAAGGCACACACATGGATGCTTGAATAATTTCTATATGCAATCAGCACTTATCAATAGAGCTCAATTAGAGGATGGCATTTTTAGGTCACATCCCATTGGCAAACCCAACAAAGACGGCAATATTCAAATTATATGTCGCTTTAAAAATTGGAAAGTAAAAAAGAAAATCTACACAGCGAAACGAATGCTAAAAGGCTGTACGATATTTATAACCGAAGACCTCACTAAATACAGACAATCAATTGTCAAAGAACTGGTAAGTGCGAAACGTGCTGAAAAAGTGCATTCCTTTTGGACAAGCGATGGACGGATATTTACCCAGTTGCACGAAACGGGTCGCAAATACATGATCCTGTCTATCAGAGATTTGTATGAACTGGCCCCATCACAGTCCTATCCATCAGAGGATGTGATTTCTGAGGACATATAAATCCAGTACCCATTAAATATTTAATGGTGTCTTATTTTCTTCAATAAACTTGAAATCAAGAGTTTAAAGCGATCTTAAATTTAGTATTTTCAAATTAACTACCATTAATGCATATTAGTATGGACTATTTAAGATATTTCTTAATTGTTTACCTCTAAACTCTCCCATTACAATTACAGTATGACTGTTACTTGGAAAATCTTGTACATAGTACATTTACTTTTACTGTCTTTCAACAACGCTTCTGTATCTACGCGCCATGTTTTGCATAGTGACACAGATGTGCCATTTTCCCCACGCTTGTTCACAATTTTTATTTTGTTTCCCTCATTTTTGTTCTGTTATTTTTTGTTTTTTGATTTTTTTCTACGCAAACTTTTTTTCAACGTTTTTTCGTTTTTATTTTTAACCAAAGGTCATACAAACAAATTTGCATGTTTACTTATTATATGTCTCCTTGTGGCTGGTTCAAATATTGCTTTATACGTCCCTCTATGTCTTGAAAATGGCTAATAAAATAGAACAATATCGAGCCGCAATCGGACTTTTCTATTGTAAATGTAGATGTACATCAAAATCACTGCTATTTTATGTACTACGATTCAATGATTTTGTTTATTTTTTTTTATTGAGTGTCTTAATTATATTTGGAAAAATACCAAAGGCTTACTGTCAAAGGGGGCACAAGAAAATATTTTTTTAAATTATGTGTTACAAATTATGTACTTCCTTATTTTGATGTCAGGCGACATAGAGACAAATCCGGGGCCATCTCAAAGTATACAATCCACACTAAACATTTTTCATTTAAATGTGAGAAGTATTAGAAACAAGTTCGAAGTTTCTGAGTATTGTGTCAGATTTCGATATTTTATGTTTCACAGAAACCCATCTTGATGCTGACATTTTAAATGAAGACATTCCTATTGACGGATTTAACTCAATTTTTCGTAAAGATAGAAACTCACATGGGGGCGGTATTATTAGTTACATAGTCTTTTAGTGACAGGGTATGGGATGATACCTGGTTAGTAAATTTCATACCTGGCGAGGCGGAGCCGAGTCAGGTATGAAATTTACTAACCAGGTATCATCCCATACCCTGTCACTAAAAGACTATGTAACGAATTTACCCCACCGATGAAACATTTACGTTTTATCTGTAGTTTATAAATGGTTTTCTCTGCTAAATGCTTCATCACGCTTATACTGTGCCTATTATGACGTCACGTTTGTGTTTGTGACGTAATACATCGACTGGGTATAGATTTACAACTGACCGGGTATGGGTTTACAACTGACCGGGTATAAGTAATCCACCGCCTTCACGTGACAGTCTTCAACAAATCGTAAGCCAGGATCTCAGGGAAAAATCTACAGAGGTGGGGTAAAATCATATATGCATCTGACTCGTTGCGAACTAATAGACGCTTTGATCTTGAACCTGTAAATCTTGAATGTGTATGGGTAGAAATTAGGGATCCTACCGGCAATGTCTTGCTCTGTTGTATGTATCGTCCTCCTAACTCCGATAATTCTTTTTGGAAAAAATTCGAATGGTCTCTTGAAAAAGCTGTTGATATATCCGATAGAATTTTAGTCATAGATGACTTAAATGTAAACTTTCTAAATCTTCAAATCACACATGTAGTCAATGAAATTCTTTTAAAATACTCCTTTTAAAACACAGTATACGACGCTACAAGAGTCACGAAAAACACGAAATCTCTCATAGACCCAATTCTTGTCAGCGAAAATGTACATGCCGATGTACTGGACTCTGGGACAATAGACGTAGAACAATCACTCAGCGATCACAAAGGCACATACATATATCTTAAATCACATACAATACAAGCACAATCATATGAAAGGAAAATATGGCTATATAAAAATGCAGATTTTGAAACACTAAACACACTCATACGCAATACAGATTGGAATACACTTATTAATGACGCTGAAGATATAGATCAGGCGGAGATTAATTCTTAAGTTTTTTAAACCATGTTAAAAATTGTATTCCCGAAAAACAGTAAGTATTAGGCCAAAAGATAAACCCTGGTTCGATTCCGCATTGCGAAAAACGGTTCGACAGAGAAATCGTGCAAGAGATAAAGCCCACAAAAAAAAAAGAATCAGATAAGGATAAGTTTAAAAAACTGCTTAACAAAGTAAATAACATGAAAAAAGTAGCAATGGCAAACTATTTT
This sequence comes from Saccostrea glomerata, assembly GCA_003671525.1. Classification (NCBI taxonomy): domain Eukaryota; kingdom Metazoa; phylum Mollusca; class Bivalvia; order Ostreida; family Ostreidae; genus Saccostrea; species Saccostrea glomerata. The sequence continues at coordinate 830,238 of PRKT01000141.1, forward strand.
AACAATATTGAGACCAATCTTATCGAAGTAGGTATCAAAAGTTTTAAAATTTATTGGAAATTATTAAAAGATGTTTTTAAAACCAAGGTTAGGTCCGATATTCCACCACTGCAGGACACTACAGAAAATGGAAATGTACATATTACTTACAGCGATATAGACAGGGTTGAAGCGTTAAACACCTATTTTGCTTCGATTTCGTCTTCGCATGATGTCGAACCTGCATTATCCGCCCTTTCTTTGTTGTGTAATAGTGTTCTAAATAGTATTGAAATAGTTGAGCAGGACATTATTGATATAATTTCTATTCTACCTGTGAACAAGGCCATAGGACCTGACAATATCAGTCATAAAATGTTAAAAGCTACCATTTTTAGCGTCTCTTTTCCTTTGTGTATTTTGTTTAATAGATCTTAAGGGCATGTGTCATTATTAAGCTGCGTAGGTAAAATTATGGAGCGAGTTATTTTCAAATATGTTTATAATTATTTTCATTCTAATAATCTTTTTTATAAATATCAGGCTGGTTTTTTACCAGGTCATTCAACGGTTTATCAACTTATTGAGACATACGATTACATAGCTAAAGCTATTGATGAAGGAAAACACTGTTGTATGTTTTTTTGTGATTTGTCTAAGGCATTTGATCGGGTGTGGCATAAAGGTCTTCTCTTTAAGCTACAAACGTATGGTGTAGTGATAATTTATTATTATGGTTTCAAAGTTATTTATATTTAAGGACACAAAGAGTATTGCATAGGAATACTATGTCTAGTTTTAAATCTTTACATGCTGGAGTCCCCCAGGGGTCTGTATTGGGACCACTTTTATTCTTGATATATGTCTAATTTGTCGACCTTAAGCAGATTGTATGCTGATGATAATTCTTTACAGAAATGTTCAGAAAATGTACATGACATCCAATTAGGATTGAATAATGATTTAGATCAACTTGAGCGGTGGTCTAAACAGTGGCTATTGAAATTTAATCCTACGAAAACCAAAGCTGCATTTTTTAGTACTAAGAAAAATGTAGATTTACCATTGCTCAAATTTCAAGATTGTGACTTAGATTTTTTATCATCACATAATCACTTAGGTATTCTCTTTTCAAACGACCTCACTTGATCAGCGTACATTGATTCTATCGTGGCCAATGCATATAAAAAATTAGGTCTACTTAAAAAACTGCAATTCAGGGTCAGTGCTAAAACTTTATCTCTTTTATATACTACTTTTATAAGACCTCAGTTAGAATACGCAACTGAAGTTTGGTGTGGCTGTTCTAGTCAAGATTCCGAAAAATTAGAAAAATTACAACTTGCAGCGACAAGAATAGTCACTGGTTTAGCTTCATTAGCATCGCGAGATTCTCTCTATTTTGAAACTGGTTGGGAACCACTTGCTGTAAGACGAATGTCCAAAGTAAGAACAACTATGTATAAAACATATTACATGTATAACATGGTACCCGAGTATCTGAAGGAAATATTTCCAAATATCCGATCACACGAATCAAATTACGTAAAAACCCAGACAACATGACTACGTTGGGCCAACGTTGGTTAAAGGTTGTACGGTTGGCCGATAGTTGGCGTTGGGAAGCCAATGTTGGGTCAACGTTGGACCAACGTTACTATGTGAATCACCTCTTATATATGTAAGTACCCAACCATGTTGGGTTTTTTACGTTTGGCCAACGTTGGTCCAACATCAACTAATTTCGTTTCGTTACATTTTCTAATGAAGTTGGGGTTCAAAGTTGGCCCACCGTTGGCAACCTTAACCAAGTTGTCAATTTAATCTGGTAGCAGTATGTTGGCCCAACGATGGCCCAATGTAAGCTTGAGTGTTTGTTTTAAGTGTAAAAAAATTTGCAAAGATTGCAGAATAAGATTTCTTTTCAGTTATTGTGACTGTTCTTTTGACGTCTCCAGTCGAAAGCGTTTCCCTTATTCCAATCAGTGAACGTTCATACATTGCTGTAAAATTTAAATTCCCCAATCCAATTGCTTGTAGTGATTTTTCTTCAAGTTTTGTGTATTCGGAGGAAGGCGTTTCCTTTCAACAGTGAAAAACGAAAAATTGATCATTTTTAGGAATTTCAATCCGTCTAATTATTGGTTATATATAGTTAGGCAATTTTTGTGATATTCAATATTCTAGATATACTTATATACATCTGTAGAAATATCATTCGTGACTTGCTCACCGAAAGTAGCTTTGTTATGAATTATTGATAATACGGAGGTATGAAGGCATAATAGGACAAAAAAAAAACGACCGGCACAAATAAATTGGTATTACTCAAACTGCCCAGTTTATATATATCAACTGGTCATTTTCTGCCGTCATTATACCCCCCGCTTGAACAGCGGGAGGGTATACAGTAATCGTTAATTCCGTCCGTCCGTCTGTACGTCCGTCCGTCTGTTACGCTTTGTGGTACCCATCTATTATCCGCAACTCCTCTCATACCACTGAATGAAATTTAATGAAACTTTCACAGAATCTTTAATTACATATTGCCATTGTGCACCTCCTTTTTTACTTTTTGATCCGACACATATTTTGGGTTTTCCGGCCACAGCAAACATGGATTTTGCCATTCTAACTATATGGAGGCGGGGGGTATCATTTTGTGAGCTCATCGCTCACAGTACGTTAAGACAGTCACAAAATTATTGCATCCCTAAGTGTAGATTAAATATATATATAAATCATCATTTGTTCCAATAGCAATAAGGGAGTGGAACTCTTTGTCTCTTGAAACAAGACAATCTACTACTATAGGTTCCTTCAAAAATTGTGTAAACTCTCAGAGAACACCTACCCCGACCTTTTTTACTTTTGGTGATCGTTACTGGAGTGTAATTCATACTAGATTAAGACACAATTGTGTCCTAAATAAAGACTTATTTAGGTGTAATATAATTGACAGTCCATTATGCACTTGTGGAAAAATAGAAGACGTATATCATTTCTTTTTCTCTTGTGCGAAATACACTGCCCCAAGAAACGACCTGTTCAATGCTATTTTTAAAATGATTAATTTACGTATTGTAGACACTCATGTTCTGTTATTGGGCGATATTTCGATCAGTATTTCTGAAAATGAAAGTTTATCTTTAAATGTGCAATTGTTTATCAAGAGATCTGGTCGTTTTTGAAAGTATTTTGATTCGTTTGTATATACTACATCAATTTAAATTCTGTACATGCATCACCTATGTTAAACAATCTTATTGACCTTTGGTTCCAGTGTAAATTAATTTTTTAACAATACTTTGTGTAATTAAAGTAGACAGAGTAGTTCGTGGTCAAATTCAGTGGAAAAACAAAGACCTGATAATATATGAAATATTTCAGTCAAAGTTAACAGAGAAATTACCCATTATGAGTTTATTTTTAGGTTATATATTCTATCTTTCTTCTTCCTTTCTCTTATTATTTTTTTTAAAGCAAAAGAAGGATTTTTTTTTCTTCTATCTGTTTTTAAAAGTCAATTTAAGTTTGTATCTAAGTTTATTCTTCCCTCTCTTTCAAGGACATATTGCTAAATATTCTATCTATATTTCTTTCTTTCTCTATTTTTCTTTTTTTTTTAATGCAAGTTTTCTATTTGCTTCTTTCTTAATTTTTTTTAATTAGGAGATTTGTTGCGTTTTATCTTTAATTTACTTGGCAATATTTTTTTTAATGTCAGGGATGCTGAAGTGAAAGGTATTGATCAGAAAATTTTACTATCATTTTTTCATAGGAATGATATCACAGTTGAAATCTCAAGGTCCATTAAAACCTCCCTCTATACCTCATTATAGCCATCAACATTGAATAGTTTGATTTTTTGTTGGAAACAAAAGAAGTCACCCTTGCTCAGATTTTTTCAGTGAGCAAGTCCTGTTTCATTTGTATAAACTTTTTTTTTTTACCAAACATTGGATAATTTCTGTGTCTCATATTGTTTGCATTTTTAAAAAAAAATTTATAGTTATTTTAATGGCAATTTTACTACTTTTTCAAACCAATGAAATTCTACAAAAATTTAATAAATGAAAATTGAGAAGATAAGGAACGGTAATTGATCCAAAACAAAAAAGGCTAATACAATGAAAATTCTTGAACCCGGTATAAAACTTAGATCAATGGAAATAACAGAGGTGGGATCAGGTGCCTAAAAGGAGTAAACATTCCATGTAGACTTGATACACTAGTCAAGAGCTCCATATTTTGATTAAACTGTTGGGATATTCCGTGGTCAAAATCGGTATAAAAACAAAGGCCTAACAATTGTAATGAATTATTTAGGCATATTAAACACAGAAATTACCCATTATTTGGTTTTTAAGGTTTTATATTCTATCTTTTTTTCTTCCTTTCTCTTTTTATTTTTTTTTATTCTAAAGGTAAAATAAGCAATTTCTTTTTTTTCCTTCTGACTATCCTTTTTTTAAGTTAAAAACTTTTTTGTATACATTCTCATTTTCGTTTATTGTCCTCTTTTTCAAGAACATTTTATCAAATATTCTCTTTTCTTTCTTTCTGGTTTTTTTTGTAATGAAGCATTGATTTTCTTCTTTCTATCCTTTTTTTAATTACTTGTAGATATTTATTTTTCTCTTTTATTAAAGTTAGCAGTATTTTTATTACTTTCGGGAATTTTAAGTGAAATATCATTGATCAGTAATCTTCCTCTCATTTTTTTCAGAGGACTAGCACAACATGCGAAATATACAGGGCTATTTTTTAAAAATCCTCCCTCAATACCTCATTATATATATATAGCTAAGAACATGACAAATATGATATTTTAGAAACAAAAGAAGTCGCCCCTGCTCAGATTATTTTAGCAAGCATGTTTTGTTATTTTTTTTATTACATTTTTATGTAAGTATTTTTTTTCCACATAGTTGGTAATTTCTGTGTTTCATATTGGTTGCAGTGGTTTCTGCAATTTAATGTTGTTTGAACGGCAAAAACTATTGCTTTTTTAAAAGCAAAATTCTACAAAAATTGAATAATAGATAATTGAAAAGATGACGAGCAGTGAATGATCAAAACAAATAAAACTCTAAACTATAAAGGAAATCTGTGAACAGGGCATCACTGGAAATAACAGAGGTGGGATTAGGTGCCTATAAGGAAAAAGCCTTCCATTCAGACTGGTCACATCAGTCATGGGCTTCATTTATTGATAGGATAAAAGGAATATTCCGTGGTCAAATTAGTTTGAAAAAAAAAGCCTGACAATTTTTATGATCTACTATAGTTATAATAAACACAGAAATTACGCATTATGTGGTATTTTTTTTTAAGGCTAAATATTCTGTCTTTCTTCTTCCTTTCTCTTATTTTTTTTCTAAAGCTAAAAGAAGCAATTTCTTTTTTTTTCTTCTGCCTATCCTTTTTTTTTAAATAAAGATTTTTTTAAAAATGATTGCTTATCTGAGTTAATTGTTCCTTTTCTGTTTTTCAACAACCTTTTGTTAAATATTCTATCTATTTTCTTTCTTTCTTTCTATTTTTCTTTTTTTTATGAAGCCTACATTTTTTTCCTCTTTCTTTTTTTTTAGTAAATTATTTGTATATATTTTATATACTTTCTCTTTTAGCAATTAAGTTAGCAATATATGTGTTTTACTGGCAGGGAATTTAAGTAAAAAGTATTGATCATAAAATCTTCCTCTCATTTTTTCAGAGGAATATAACAGGAAAGACTTGACTGCTATAAAAATACCTCCCTCTATAACTTATTGTAGCCATCAACATTGAATAGTTTGATAGGGTTTTTTTGAACAAAAGAAGTTACCCTTGTTAAGATTATTTTAGAGAGCAAGCCTGGTAATGTGTAACTTTTATTTTTTTTTTTACCAAATAATGAATAATTTCTGTGTCTCATATTGTATGCAGTGTTTTCTGCAATTTTATGCTATTTTAATGGCAATTCTTTTACTTTTTTAAAAAGCAAAATTCTAGATTTGATAAATGAAAATTGAGAAGATAACGAACAGTGGTTGATCCAAAACAAAAGAAGACTTTAAGTATACAAATCTTTGAACAGGATGTAAAACATGGATCAGTGGAAATAAAAGAGGAGGGATCAGGTGCCTGAAGGAGAAAGCATTCCATGTAGACTGGTCACATCAGTCATGAGCTCCATTTTTTGATAAAATAGACGGAATATTCCATGGTTAAATTTAGTATAAAAGAAAAGGCCCAACAATTGTGTAAAATATTTCAGTCATGATAAACACAGAAATTATCCATTATGTGGTTCTTTTTAAGGTTTTATATTCTATCTTTCTGCTTCCTTTCTCTTATTATTTTTTTTTCTAAAGCTAAATTAAGCAATTTTTTTTTCTTCTGCCTATCCTTTTTTTTAAAGTTGAGATTTTTTTAAAAATAATTTTTAACTGAGTTAACCCTTTGTTTTAAATAATTAAATATTTATTTTCTTTCTCTTTTTTTTTAAAGTGATGCCTACATTTTTTTTTCTTTTCTTCTTTAAATTAAATTATTATTAATTGTTTAAATATACATTCTCTTTTTTAATTAAGTTAGCAATATCTGTTTTTACCGTCAGGGAAATTAAATAAAAAGTATTGATCACAAAAACTTCCTCTAATTTTTTCCAGAGGAATAGCATAACAGGAGAATTAAAGGCTATTTAAAAATCCTACCTCAATACTAATTATAGCTATGAACATGAAATATGATATTTCAGAAGCAATAGAAGTCACGCCTGCTCAATCTTTTTACGAGCATGCTTTGTCTTTTTTTAAAGTAATTTTTTAATAATATTATGGGTAATTTCTGTGTTTCGTATTTGTAGGGTTTTCTGCATTTTTATACTACCAGTATTTGAACGGCAATACTATTACTTTTTAAAGCAAAATTCTATAAAAATTGAATTGAAAATCGAGAAGATAACGATCAGTGGTTGACCCAAAACAAATAAAACCCTCTATAAACTATATAAAAATATGTGAACAGAGCATAAAATATGGATCATTGAAAAACACAGAAGTTGCCCGTTATGTGGTAATTTATTTAAGGTTTTATAATCTATCTTTCTCTTCCTTTCCCTTATTATTTTTTTTCTAAAGCTAAAATAAGCAATTTCTTATTTTCTGCAGACTTTTTTTTCAAGTACGGAACTTTTTTTTATGATATTTTAGAAGCACAAGAGAGGGACATTAAACAACGTACAATCAATCCTATTCCTTCATTATTTCCTTGCCATTTTCATTTTCTCACGATTCTTTTTATTGAACATTCCATTTTTTTCTGCCTTTCTCTTATTTTTCTCTTTTTAATGGTGTTCTTTTCAATTTTTTTTAAATAATTAGATTTTACTTTTTAATTATCCCTTTTTATTCATATTAGCAATATTTTTTTACTGGCAAAGATGGGTAGTGAAAATAACTGTTCAGTAAATTCTCTCTTTTTTTCAGAGGAATAACATAAAACGGAGATCTCAACGTTTATTAAAACCTCCCTGTTTGCGTCAGCTATGAACATGACAACTTTTTATTATGTTATGAATTTTAACATACATCTTTTTTATTTTAAGCTAATAATTCTTTTTCTTTCAAGGATCTTTTGTTCAATTACTTTTTTTCTTAAATAAATCATTTTTTTTCCTCTTTTTTTATTACATGTACATGTAGGATATCTTTTTATGTTTCCCTTCTTAAAGTTATATAGTTATAATTTTTTGATGGCATGGGTGTTTAGGTAAAAAAGTATTGATCAGTTAGCTTCTTTATTTATAGGAAAAACATATTAATTCAGAATCTTTATCTTAATTTGATGTTGATGTGTGATTTGTGATCATGAATGTAATGTCCATTAAAATAATAATAGATTGTAAAATATTTAGCGTTGCTTTAATGAATATTCTGTGTGTTTTGAAACGTTTTGGTGACATATGAAGGAAAATATTGACCTACGAAATTGTATTGCATCCGAACTGACTTGCAACATAAGGAATCGTCCATTCATCAAAAATGGGTTGCTTAATAAGAAGTTCCAGATTTCCTTGAAAGATGATATTCATCACTGTAATACTTTGTTGTAAATATAGAGGGCAGACCACAATTTAATATTTACTTTTTATGCCCTCGCCATTATATGGCCAAACGCACATAGTGTTACCCTATGTCATTGTGCCATTCTCTTATCTGACTTTCTGTCCATTATCACGGCAACAGTTGCACACACTGACATAGGAATACGCAGGTTAATTTTGAATTTGGTCATTGTCCGATGATTATTTAATGTGTTTGCATGTGTCAGGTATGGGAGTGGGGTAATACCCTTTTTTTCTGATAGAATATATGAGAAACGCGAGCACATGCTATAGTTACAGTAGTTTTAAGAATGGAGGCGTACAAGGCGCGGACAATCCCCGCTCTGAGAAAAGACATTTGTCAATTCTAAAAGTTCATGAAAACTATATTTTGCAAAATTATATGGTTTATATTGTCTTTCACACATTTAATTCTAAGTTTCATTGCTTTAACATTTAATTAATAATTTATTTTTTCATTCATGTTTTTGAGATATGTGAAAAAAAGCTTCACGAATAATTCGAACTCTCTCCATATCACAGGGTTTGGTGCAAGACCCACCGCGTTAGCCACTACGCTATAAAGTATATGCATTATCGATGTCTTTCAGTGTGATTTAAATGATCGGATTTGTTGAAGGGTATATTTTTTCAGAGACTTCATATAGAACGGGTTAAGATTCCATTTTTTTGGTCAAATGAAATATATTTTACATTTACGTTGTATCATTTAAGCGTTATTGAAGAATGGAGACTTGACTAATTCATGTTCAAAATTCATTTTTTATGGCTCTAGAAAACCAAATTTTCAATAAATATGAAATTAAGATTGTCAAATGATAGGTCGTTCAGTAAAATTAAATGATAAAATCTTTTGAAGATGGCATTACTGAGAACATGATTTTAGAAAAATAAATTTTCCGTGAATTTTGTCCACGCCTTGTACGCCCTCTTTTATTTAGTAAGTTCATTAGAATTTCCTTATAATCAGAATCATCTTTTTTGGCTTTAATATGGCTTTAATATGACGTCTTTTTCCAACGTGTGTATGCTATTGGTTCAAACAGACACATTTTTGATACATACTATTAATATGAATAAATCGATTTATTTAACCCTTTCTGTATATACATGTACACATGTATGCCCTTTGTGTCATTTGCACAGCATTAAGGAAATTGCATTTTTAAAAATGAACTAGCATTTAACCAAGACTGAATATTAGCCCACTTATGTGAGAGATGTTTTTAGAAAATTTTGATTATTTGGGTCTCAACTTATAATATCAAATTATCCGAGTATATCTGAAAATGCCACATGGACATAAACGGTGAATAACGACAAAGAAATTTGAATCAGAGTCCATGCAGATTGGTACTGGTGATCTTTTTCAAAAAAAAAGAGAGAAAAAAACATAACACATGGAACAAATATTAAATCAGATCTAATTACAAAAATATATAAAGCAAAAAAAAAAATGAATATAAAAAAATAGAAATATACTATCAGTCTAAATAAAGCAATTGATTGCACACTATAAAATACGAGAAAATAGAACAATATAGTTCTAATCACTAGAATGAATGAAAATTAATATAGATCTAGACATTCATTAATTTCATAAAATACTACACTTAGACAAAATACTTATCATAGAACGGTTGAAGATTGAAAATCTATTTAAACATGAAAGGTCTATGTCAGCTTTAGACAGGATTAAAAATTATCGGTTACTTGTAAATACTCATACAATCTTCTAAAATCTATAAACAATCTTTTCATTAAGATTCACGTAATCATGTACTAAATGTATAATCAACGTAATTATATAATAAATGTATACATTAAGATATGACATATAAAAAAGTAATCCGCTGCATTATATTCTGCTTCAAAAGTAAATAAAGTAAAAGGATGAGTGTTTTGAAAACCCATCTCACATAGATATAAACTGGATGTTAGTCAGTATATTGTATAACAAATTATTTCGAACCTAGTTGGTTTTGTCTTAATTTCCTTATAAAAAAAATATCGTAACACTTTCCATTAGAGAATAAATGAATATGAAAACAAATACAAAATGTCTCTAAACTGTATTCTACAAACACTGTAATAATAATGTTTTTATAGACTTCCTGTCTGTTATGAACACTTAAAGTATTTATACATTATGTTCAAATTAAAAATCTAGGAACGGAAACCATCGAGCTAGGAAATCTCTATATCTCTACATTGAATAAAAAAATGATTTTACATGAAAGTCCATTGGAAGACGCTCATGGTGTGATTCAATCCTTTTTCTAAAATGTAAACCGGTTAGCATAACGTATAGAACACATCAAATATGTGTCTTTTTTGCACTTTAGAGACTCATCCGCACATGAGAATAAATGTTATGATTAGACCAGTAACACTTGTAGTTACACCCGCAGTCATCAAGGGAGCTACATCGGTTATTGTAGGACCTGAAATGGATAAAATGATTGATTGATATTTTATGAAAACAGGGTGAAATACAGGTATTATAAAATCATATAAAATATTTTCCCGTATATTTACTTATATAGGGAAGAAAAACTAAAATATTATACAGAATAAAATATTATATGACAATAAATAAAAAAGCAAAATAAAAATTCAATGAAATTTAAAAATTAATGATATAAGTGCTTTTGGATCAAAGTCAGTTCCCTACCAAAATGCGTCTCCTTAAACTTTTGCCTGTCCTTATTGCTGACGCTGTGCTTGACCGTGACCTGTATTGTAGTTTCTCTTTTACTTATTTCTGAGGAATCAACCACAGACACAAACGATGAAATCTGTAAAGAAAAATTGCCAACATATCCCACCGGGGGCATATAAAGAACATCACCAAAGTCTGTTGGACCTAAATGAAGTGTATCCCCCTTGATGGTTCCCACTGAGAAAAGGGATTGGTCGGGGAAACCTTTGCACTGAATGGATATGTCCGTGTTTTTCACATTCGTGATCAGTTTTGAAGAGAGGTACAGTGGTAAAGTAGAATTGCCCTGATCTCCGGAAAACACATCCAGTAGCGGAGGATCCAAAGGTGGCGTAGCTACAATGGAAAATTTTAGTTAAAATGTATCTTTATATAGAAATCCGTGTGTGTAACTACTGATATATAAACTCACTTTCCGCACAATTTCTTCCATAAAATCCATCAAAACAAGAGCAAAAGTTGAGCGCTTCGCAACGCCCATTCCCAGAGCAGTTGTTTAGATCATCACATCGAACTGTAAGGAAACCAAAAATAGTTGTAATATATATTTTTTGCACTGGAAAAATTATAATATGCACGGCCTTTACATATAAGAATGGTTACCTTCTGGTTGTGGGTAAAATAAGGTGTAAATGTTGGCAGATGAAACGGCTTGGAGTGACTCAGAGTTTCCTATCTTATCCACGGGGTAAATAATTATAGTGTGGTTTTTCCCGGGATCCACTGGGATGGATACTGCATTTTCTTGTACACCACTTACCAAAAGAACCAATTCCGAATCTTAAAACAATTTCAAAAAGTGCTATAGGAATACCTTGCATTCAAAGGTATGGTAGGAACACATACATGTATTTGTCTAACAAACATTGCATATTTTGATGTACTTACCTGCATATAGTATATCAACGTAATCTAGCCCGCTTTCATTGTCTCTAACATCTAAATTTAAAATTAATGATCCATACGCCATAGCCTCCTTATTAACAGAAACATTACCGACATGTGGAGGGTCATCATCAATCTACAATACAAGATGATGTAAAGAGAATATAAAAGTAAGCTAGTATGAAAAAATATACCTCATATTTTTCTACCTTTCTGCCATAAAGCCCTTTATTCAATTTTACGAGCTCGTGGAAATATGAAAGACTTCTTCTTAAAACTCACTGTATTAAATATTTCAGGTGTATCTATAGGTTCGTTTTGGTCAAATATGATGATGGCTTTTGCAGTTATTTTATCCAAAGACTTGACATCGGAGCTCGGTCTAATGGAGAAAGTGACAAATCCTTGTCCAGTTGTTCCGTTGTTTGGGGGAAGAAAACCAACTGATGGATCGGATGGAGGCAGTCCTAAAGACGATATTAAGATATTAAGAGAGCGAGAGAGAGAGAGAGAGAGAGAGAGAGAGAGAGAGAGAGAGAGAGAGAGGGAGAGATATTTAAAAGAAAAAAGAATTAGTGAAATACATGTACTTAGATTCCCCCATATTAGCTAAATGAACAGATTTGCCATAAATTATTCTTTTTACCTGTACTACCATTTATAGCCTGAAATTCCCAAGTTGCTTTGTTGTTTATGATGTCTAATCCACCCCTCATTTGAACAAAAACGCCATACTCCTCCGTCAGGTTGACGCTTTCCTGTAAGAGTTTTGTAACAATTAAATTAAAAAGCAAAAGCTAGCAAATGATGCCAGCCTTCACGGAATTTTCGAACTTGTAATTTTTTAAAACCTTTGAAAGGTTAGTCATGTGCATACCTGTATAAAAGATTAAGAGGATCAAAAAAGAGGATAAGAAAAAGATAAAGAGGATAGTATAATGCACATACTTGTATAAAAGATTGCTTGAAACTCAATTCTTTCACGAACTCTCCAAATCCAAAGCCCCCTAGACGAAAAGTCCTCGCGTTTAGTTTATCATGGAAGATTATTTCAATGAAAACTCTCTGAGCTGGCGCTGTTGCATTTTCCATATTTTCAAATCGGATCTTGTAAACCAGCTCTGCTTTGGAAGTTATAAATCTGGCTGCTCCGTATCCTGCTGGTCCCAGTATATCATTCTAAGACAACAATAACATCATATATATATTGCTCTTAAAGGTTCATAGACACAGATTAGAAGTTAATATTATCTGTATAAATGATTGAAAGCAAAATCGCTTAACAGGTATCTTCATTCAGAGCTAACTGTTATGTACAGAGTTTAGCAAATTGAACACACCCATGAAACGTACTGTGAAACAACTGCACGGACTGACAATAGACTGTATGTATGGTTTGCTTTCGAACATTTTTACTCTGAATTTTCTGGATTATAGTTTTAATATTTTTCATTAATATACATCATCGATGTGTGAATAAAATTTCATTAAATGCACTCCATTGTACTAATTTGGCTATATTATTAAATTATGTATTTTGTTGAAAAAGTAAAAAAGAAACCGGGTCAAAAGAGCCAATCCATCTGGTTAATGCATCCCCTATTTCTGAAGGATCATCGCAAGCCTTTGACGCAAAGTCCGCCGCTCTGTCTAATTTTTCTGTGTATGGTTTTACTTTGTCATACAGGCGTTGTAATCCACCCTTAAAACGATGAAACTGACTGTTGATAACAGTTCCAGCTGCTTTGCAAAGAAATGAAGCCTGCGAAAAAAAAGATACCAAAAGATCATTTTAAAAATACCATCTTAGGTAACTACATATGTTATATATGTATTTTAAAGAATGTTTCTCAGGCACATAAAAGTAAGAGCATTGGGTAAAAATTGAGCGTTCAAATTATTAAAGCCATGGATGGTAATTATTTACAAGAACTAGTTTTTGATTGATTGATTGTTATTGTTTAACACCGAGTCAGCGATATTTGAGTCATGTTACATTTCGGTGGCATAGAAATCGCAATGTTTATACAAAACCATTACTGTATTCATGTTGTATATTTACCCAGATCTCTGATCATAGCCCTTAAGAAACTAAGACATAAATAATTCGAAATATTTACTGGACTGTCTATTATTCTACACGGAGGATTCCATCGATTACAAAAGTTGTTGATTGCATCCTGTCGAGCTTTTCCATCATTCAAAAGAGAATCTATTTTCTTTTTGGTATCATGATATTTCTGGAAAAAAATATCCTCTTGTTAACATTACCATATCATTTCTTAGCATTCGTTAACATCGGTACATTACATGATTTATGTGCGTTTCTGAATTTTCAGGAAAAGGGGTTACCTGAATTGAAAAATATAATGTGAGGATAAAATAAATTTTTACCATTACCTGTATTGCATTGTCTAAGCAATCACATGGCGAAAGAATGCACTTTCTGTTTTTGTATAAAAATCCTCCCACGTCAATGATTCCCATGGCAACTCTGCCCCAAGGTGTAGCTTTAAGCCCTGTTTTTACCCAGTCAACAACTTTATTAATGCCTTTATCTACAAGATGTTTTTCACAGTCCGAAAGGCCCGGATAATATTCACTTTTTCCCTTAAATGCATCAATGATATCGTTAATTCCATTCCCTTCGTTAAAACGTTTTCTTCGTGGATTTTTGATTTTTTCACTTGTTGGATTTTCGTTTTGGTTGTTTTTTTGTGGTTCGGTCACTGATCTTTTTCTTCTTTTGATTTTGAGGAAATATTCATGATTGTCATCGTAGAGTCTGGACACAGCTTTTCTGTAAGAATGATCCACTGTTGTTTCGATATCTGCAAACAAAGATAATATTGATATAGTAATTTTATCCCCAAATCATGCATTTAATGCGTTTTTGTGAACTAATAGCTTTATCAATAAAACTATTACATAAAGGTAGAAAGAACTTTCAAGTTACTTATCAATGGCAATAACTTACTAAATCAGAAATAATTAGAAGTGTACTAAAATTTTTAATAATTTGGCGTAATGTACGTTTACCTAGGTCTTTCAGATTACAGCGTTGATTTTCATTGTGGTTGAACACAAGGTCCATATTTAAAGGATTATTCCCCTTAAACATGTAAAGGTTCGGCTGTTGACAAAATATGCCTTCTCGATCTTTGGTGAAAAATCGTCCACTTTTGGAATCGTACGGTCTTGAATCCAAGAAATATATGCTTGGCATTTCAACAAATGTAAGCATACCCCATTGTCCGAGATATCGAAAGTGACCTTGTGTCCCTTTGGATGACGTTAATACAGCCCCAAATGGTTCATAACTAAAACTATCTACAGATTCTCCTTGTTTACCCAAAATATTCACAACAGACCTAAAGCAAGAAAAATATACTTACAAACGCTTATAGTACTAATAATATTTTTTTTATCGAGGATAGAATCTGTTGTGAAAACATATGAATGAATGAAAGAAAATTCAATTAAAGAAATAATAAATTCAGGGAATATTTTGAAAAAAAAAATGCTTTCAATTTTCGCGCTCACATTGTTAAAAGGTCTAAAACAATGTCAATCAAAAAGACAGTTTATCTCTCAAATATAACTTTTTCTGAGCAAATTGTAATCAAGACAAATTGTTTTAAAAGTGTGACAGATGCATATGAAACAAAAAATTAAAATGAATATTGAAAAGGAATAAAAAAATACATGAATGTGAAGCAATCAAGTGAAGAAGATTTATAAAATGATGAAAAGAAATACAATTTGAAATAAAGGAAAATTGATGATCAGAAGAGAAAAAGGACAAAAAAAAAAAAAAAAAAAAAAAAGAAAGGTCAGAAACAAGAACCAACCCGAAGCCATCATATTGATAATAAGAATATTCGTTATTTTCTTTTGTGGCAATCAAGCCTATTCCATCTGCATAGACATTATACTTAGGGACTCCTTGAGATTCTTCTAACTAAGTTAAGAAAAAAGCATGTTAATTTACAGTTCAATAGCTTTTTTTACATTTGTTGCTAAACATTCAGTCTTTTAAGCAACTAAAAAACATTTAAATTATTCATTGGTTACGTATATGCGTACATTTATTTGATTTTAATTTAGTATGACGTTATGATTTTATTTTTACCTGAAAGTTATACACGCTGTATGAACACCAATGTTTGTGTGAAACAAAATGATTAAATGATTTGAAACACATGCCATGAAGTCTAATAAGAAATAATACTTTTCACAAAATTTTGCTAAAGAAGTCGTTGTAATAATAAAACAATTAAGCAATAGCTGCAAAAAAGAATTCAATCGTTTCACGAATATTGATGAAGGAAGTGCAGAAAAAGTAGGCCTATATATAGACAAGCATGTCCACGGGAAATAACAGACAACGAGCTATGTTGCATTTCGACAATGATTATTAATAACAAGAAGCCCACGGGCCTTATAGGTCACCTGTGCATTATGCAACAACTTTCCAGTTATTGAATTTGATTCATGTTTTAAGCCAGATGCTATATGGCATTCACAATTTTGAAAGAGGCACCATTGATCATCATAACAATACACTTAACAGTTGCTTAGGTTGGTTACTGAATACCCATACGCAGGGTAGGGGAACAATATTGCATTCCAACTTATCAGTAATATTCAGCAATAATCAGTAGTGCCCCTAACACTGTGACATAAACCCCTAA